>VZRV01006169.1:186-168191 GCA_013398115.1 Falcunculus frontatus
GGCCGCGGCCCCGCAGCTTCTCGCCTAGGCGGCGCGGCCTCCGCTCCCTCCCTCCTTGCCTCGGTCGCTGCCCGGCCCCGGCGCGATGTCGGGCGGTGCGGCGAGCGCCCCTAAGCCCCTCCCGTCCTCCGGGCCCAAGTCGCTGCGGGAGATGCCGCATCCCCTGGCCACGTCCAGCAGCGAGGAGATGGGGCCGGCGCTCACCCCCAGCCCCGACCTGCTCCTGCCCCGCAGCATCGCCGACAAGGTACGGCCCGGGGGAAGGGGGCGCGGCATTTTGAGGGGGCCTCTGGTGTTGGAGGGGTCTCTGCGTTGAAGGAGAGCAGGGAGGAGGGCTGTGTGTGTGTTTCCCTGACACATCCCTTTCCCCGGCTTCGTCTCCCCGCGGGGAGATGAAGCCCTGGGCGCTGCTTGACATCCATTGCAAGAGCCCAGAGCGGCTCCGGGGGGAGAAGGCATCGTATCCCTTGCTGCGAGGGACCGGCTGGGACACTGGTGGTCGCGCTGTCACCGGAGGGTTGCAAGAGGCAATATTTTACTTACTGTATCTGCCTGTGGCTCATACCGTCTACAGATAGGTGTAAATTTTTCAGGAATTGCTGCAGCTCCTTTTCTGTCTCCTTCCTGTAGCCCTCACGGGGAAGGCTTGGAGCTGGCATTGTTTCCTTATTATCAGCTTGTCTGTGATTGTCCTTTCCAGACTGAACTCCTGCTCACTTCTTCTCAGCACTAATACAGACGGTGCTCTGCACGAGTATCTATGTCCGTTCTCCCTTCCCTAGCTCTGGCATATGTTCACAGGACGCTAGGGAACTCTGTGAAGTGCCTTTCCCGTGGTGATAATTCGATAGTGGCGGTACAGCACTGCTGATACATTAGCTACACTTGCAAGGACTTGGTATCTCTGTAGACAAGACTTCCTGAAACTTTTCAGATAGGATTTCAGGGGAGCAAGAACTGCGAGGGGGGATATGGGCTCAAAAGCGGGTCTGGCACAGCTGGTTTGTGCATACAAGGTGTTGCTGGTTTGTGCATACAAGGTGTTACTGAGTTGCTGGTGGCAAGAAGTGCTTCTTCTGTGGCTATTGTCCCGGGGAGTATGGAACTGCTTCTCGGTAGGATGGATCCCCTAGGCTCCAAAAGCTCGAGGCTGTCAGCAGTATCTGGCCCGATACACTCCCATATGCCACAGAAGAGTGAGTCAAGGTAGCCTGGCCTCTTCCATATTTCAGTCTGCTGTGTGCAGTTGTGATGTAGGGATTCAGCAGTTCTTTCTGCCCATGTAAGGAGTCCTTTCCTTGAACATTTGTCCACTGTTGCTCTAGTGAGAAGCAAGGCTTACCTTCTCTTCAGGAACTTATGCCTTCATCTAAGAAATTGGTCAGAGTTGATGACCTGCTGAGAAAAGGGTACGTGACTAAGGCAGAGGTAGAAATTGTGGAGGTTTTTGGCTGTGATAGATTGGTTTAATCATGTAACTAGGTTGTTGTCTGGCAAACCTGTAGCAGTAGAAATTGGTAGCTGCCTTCACAGATCTTGCAGCTGAGGAGCTGCAGCTCTTAGCACGGTCCATCCACACTGCTGGATAGCTGGTGAGGAGCAGTGTTCTGAGAAGTAACTCACACCCTCTAATGTCTTTTCTCAGTTGTCTTAAAGAACTTCTTTGCTTTTGGAGTGCAAGCAAGCTTCTCTCTGCTTTACTGCTTTGAGGTTTTGAGAAGTATATCAGTATTCCTGACAACCTGGGAGCAAAAATAACTCCCTAGCCTTGGGCTGTGGTCAGCTAACTTTTCATAACTAGGAAAGTTCTTGCCCAGTTTTTCCGTCAGCAATAGAAATGAAATCCACCTTCCCATACCCTGTATGCAGTACCATCCTGTTCTAGGCACTTGGCAACATAAAAGTACTCTAAAAGGCAGAGCAAAAGTGGCTGTGGTAAGTGATGTTTAGACTTGAGAGCAGTTCTGTGCTTGACTTGGAAATGGCACTAGGCTATGATCCTTGCAGAATGAAAGAATATCCAGCAGGAAGAGAATATAATTTTTTTTTTCCTTCTAGCTGAATTAGCAGAAAAAGTCAAATGTCTTATCTTAATGGAAGGAGATAAACAGCTCTGCTGTGTATAGGATGTACTTCTTCAGCTTAATACTTCACACATTGGCAAGAAAAAAAAATGTGTTAACTTCTCTCCCACCTTAGAAGAAAAATTCAGTAGACAGGTATTCCTATCTTTAAGGCAATGCTTGCACTGTGTATTGAGTAGTCTACGGAGGGAGTATGGTAAGAGGAGGTAAACAGGTAAAACCACTTTTTGAGTGGTTTGTATGTCTCAGTCTCAGAATCATGGAATGGTTTGGGTTGGAAGGGAGCTCAGAGATGATCTAGTGCAACCCCCATGCAGTAGACAGGGACACCTCTCACTAGACCAGGTTGCTCAGAGCTGCATCCAGCCTGGCCTTGAACACTTTTCAGTGTTAATCTTAAAAATCTTAATCTCTGATGGTGGATTATTGATCTTTTGAGAGACTGGCTCACTAATCAACTAACATTGCTGAGTAATTTCAATAGCTGAGTGACAAAGGGAGGTCAGCATTCAAGTCTGACTTAGGCTTAAAGCTCTGCAGTTGTTATTTATTGATTCTTGAGTAGGAGCTGTTCTAATCGTCTCTCTGGCCTTTTGGGAGAGTCTGGTGGAGATTAGTACTGCACAGGTTTTGGTCCAAGTCTCCTGCTTCAAAGTGTCTTTGAGTAAGATCCTTTAAGGACAATTGTCCATATCCAGACCTGTACTAGGATATCCCTTTGGGAAGAGGGGTAGTGACAATAGTTGGCCCATCACCATGAAGTGCATAATTTGCTTTTTCTGGCTTCCTCCTTGCTCAGCATTTCTCTGCTCTAAGCTACAAGTACCTAAGACTGAAATCCTCTGAGTGGAGAAAGTTCAGAAGTAAAGGGAGGTTTTCTGCCCATAAGGTGCTTCAATTTTCTCTGCCACACATGTGTAGCCTGAAGTGGCTAAACCTCTGCCATGTTTTGTATTCTTTAAAGCATGCTTTTCTTACTTTTTTTTGATCCTTTGAGTAAGAACACCACTTCAGAATCAGAGAAACCTGGGGGTCAGGAGCACCTGCCTGTGTGTTTCCTTTTGGATTTTAGTTCAAATATGGAAATAATGTAGTAGTTCAGAGCCTGTGTAACTTTAAAGTCTCATAAACCTTAGGGTGCTGTTCAAGAACAGTGGCTAATGCTACTAGAGCAGTAGGTTGTGGGAAGGGAAAGGAAAATCTTTTTGCTGTTTACCGATGCCGTCTAAGTAGACTAGTCTCAAGTTTTCTGAATCCTAAGAAGAGGGCTGCAGAACTTTTCTTGTCTGAAGTAGTGTCTTCATCCTGACTTGTAGTGGGCAATAGTTTTAGGAACCAGGACACCTTGACTTTTGACGGCATCTTACCTCTTAAATGAAAAGGACATTTTAGCTAAGTACTTGACTTTCACAGTGATTCTGCAGGAAACATGAAACACTTGAGTTGTATATTCTTTCTAAAGCATTTATATATTGGCCATGTGTTTCTGTAAAGGTCTTTCTGTTCCCCTAATGTCTAAGTTCATAAAACATTGTCTTGACACCTGACCACCATGAGTGTCTTTGAGTTTATTCTCCCTTCATCCTTGCTAGCTTTCAGATAAGGAGACAGCTAAAGCTGAACCTGAATTCATGTTTGTTGTGTTTCGGGTTTTTTTCCTTTTATTTGGTCGGGTTTTTTTAACATCAGGTGAGAGCAGAAACATGCAGCAGAAAACAATTCTTCAAGTTGCGTGGCAGGGTTAGTTGTAGAGTTAGTTATAAAACTGAGGTCTTTCTTGGTTTAGAGTTTGGAACACATGCAAGTTAGTTGAGATGTGATTTTCAGAGCAGATGCTCTCTTGAGGAGGGCAAGAAAAATGGGGAAGTGTCTGTGGATTTCTCTTTGCCTTTTCCTTTTTAAAAAAAGAAGGAAGTTCTGCTTACACATGACTACTTGGCTCCAATGCACAAGTTTGTCACTTTTGATAGCAAATCTGCTCTGTGCACTAGGATAAACACTTCAACAGTGAGGAGAGGCAGTATTAATAGGTTACTGAGTTCAGAGCAGAGGTGAGAAGTAGATGGTATTTTGCTGTGTGAAGAGTCTGATTCAGCCCTCCTGAGGCTGTGCAGATTTAATAGGCTGCTGCTAAGAGTTGGAAGTGCCAGGCTGTGCAGAGTTAGAAAGAAAGTGTTCTGTATGGCTTAGTTCCGCTGTCATCTAGCTGTGGTCCCTTTAGACTTGTATCATCTAATAAAGAGTATCTTCCTAACATGGTAGTATTGGCTATTCTTGCTGTGGTCTGCCTTGAAACTGGCAGCTATCTGATTAAAGTCCTGATTCACATCACCGGTTTCTTGCCAAGGGCTCCAAAAGCTTTCATATCCCTCCTGTCCTAGGACTCAGATCTCATTGTCCTTTTTCAGACGTCTCTGACTACTTGTTACTGTACTTGTGGCCAGGTACCTGTAACTTTCTCAGCTTTTTTTCTTGGAAACTCTGCATACCTTGCATTTGCCTCTGTTAACTCTATACAGCTGATGGGAGCTTAAGGCTGTTTTACAGGTTGTATATCAAGCAGATACCAGAGGTGATGTGAATACCAGGCTTGCAGTGAATGCATTGCTTGAATTTGCTAGTTCATGGAGAGGGACTTTTAAACTCCTACTGCAAACTTCTGGTTACTAACTGAAAACTATTGTTTGTATGCTCCTCTGCTTCCAAGTTACCACCCTTGTGAATTCCTAGACTTCTTATTAGCACCTGATCAAATATAAATACTTGGTGTTTGCTGGAGTGCTGTTACATAGCACTTATTCTGAAAGGGAGCCTGGCATCTCTCCAACTCAAAAAATGTACTGGGAGTCTGAAGGTCTACTTCCAGCCTCCTTGGTTGCTATTTTATAATTATTGCTCTTAACTTTATCCACCCACAGATGAAACCAGTTTGCAGTATAATCTGAAAACTTAAAATAGATCTGCATGAGCTTATACAAACTTCTTCCTTCTCTGACTAGATGAGAACTTAGACCAGCACCATGTATTGTTTTTAAAGGAAGCTGGAGGTAAATTCTCAGTTGTGGGAGAGACTGAAGACTGCAGACAGTCAAACTGAAGTTTGTGAACTTGGGAAACAATGTCAGTATGGCTGGGTTGATCTCTGTCTCCTATCTACAGGGATGCAAAAATGACAGTCACAGTGAAGTTGAGGCTGGAAGGCACTTCTTCATATTGTCTAGTCCAGCCTCTTGGCTCAGACAGAGCAGGCTGCCCAGGATGTTGTGAAGTTGTTTTTTGAACAGCTCTCTAGGCATCCTGTTCTTGCATCCAGTCACCCACAAAGTAAAATATCTTTGTAATGTTTAAGTGAGACTTCCAGTATTTTAATTTTCACTAAAAAGAGTCTGTCACTTCCTTCTGTACACCCTTCCATCAAATATTTATCCTTATTGATAAGATTCTCCGAGCATTATTATCTCCAGGCTGTTTGCCTTCTTTGCCTTGAGGCATATTGTTGGCTCTTGGTCAACTTTTTCATCGATGTCTGTGGGGTTTTTTTTCATTCCCTATGCCAAACTGCATTTCAGTCAATCAGCCTCCAGCACACACTGCTGCATGGGGCTGTTTCTGGCAGGTGCAGGACTTTGCGTTTCCTCATGTTGAATTTTTTGAGGTATCCCACAGTCCATTTCTCCAGCCTGCTGAGGTCTTCCTGAATGACAGTACAAACATCTGATGTATCAAGCACTCTATACAGTTGTGTACTTTCAGTACACTTGCTGAGGATGTACCCTGTTCCATCATTTAGGTCATTAACGAAGGTGTTAAAATAGTAGTGGCCCTAATTCTCTCTGCTGATGTACACCATTTGGAATTTGTGGGATTGCAGTGCTTTGAGCCCAGCAGTGCAGCCAGTTTTCAGTCCACTTTGCTGTACAGCTGTCTGCCTTTTGCCTCATCAGATTGTCTAGGATTGTGTTATGGGAGATTTTGTTGAAAGTCCTCTTAAAGTTGAACTGAGTTAAGGTCTCCTCTTGCAGACCAGCCCAGTGATACCTTCATCGCAGGTAGGCATTGAGTTGGTTAAGCATGACTTCCCTTAAGTCCTTGCTGACTTCTCATCACCATGTGCTTTGTGTGTTTGGAAGTAGTTTCTAATATTTGCTTGACCATTTTCCAGGGATTGAGGTGAAGTTGCCTGTCCTGTAGTTCCCTGTATCATTTTGGAAGACAGGAGTGAACCATGTTTCCTAGGCCAGAAAGCTGCTAGATACAGGCAGTTGTCTGCCACATGCTTCCTAAGTAGGCCATCAGCTCTCAAAGGCTGAGCTTCGTTGTCATCTTGTTTAAAGGAACTGCTGTCTCTTCTCCTTTTGCACTAGGTCTGTGCATGCTCTTTTCTAGTCTTCTGATTAAACTATCTTACTTAAACCTAGCATGGCTTTTCAGCATGTTGTCAGTGCTCTATCCACAGTCAAGCTGCTGGCTGAAGCCGGTTTGCTGTCTTTCATTACAGTGGTAACTAAAGCTGCTTTCTGTAGCTATTTCATCTCTCAAACTTGTGATACCACTTGGATAGGTTAATACCACGGTATCCTACTGAAAAGATAGAGTGTTTGTCATCTTTTTTTTCCTTGTAGCCATTCTGAGGTTTGATGGTGTAGAAGCAAACTATAACAGCACACTGGTGCTCTTACTTACAGTTGCCTTCACTTGTAGAAATGGGAAAGGGTGCTTTCATAGTATCTTACACCATAGATGCTCTAGTACTGTTGTAAAACTCAGTGGTCTCTTTATGAAACGTAACTCAGCGAGTTTCTTGAATTGGCAATTTACCTCTCTTCTGAACAAGATGAAGGATAGCTAGCAAGTTGGAACAAACACTTGCATCAGAATAACTATCTTAGTACCATTACTTTTTCAGTCTCTCCTGGTAAAGCTAAATATAGCTTCTGCTGTAAAACAGTATTATTACTTTGTGGTTCTTACTTCAACTTAATGGAGGAAGGGGTGTATACTTTGAGGTTGAATTTAGTGTTGCACAGCTTTCATAATCTTTTCAGCAGGATTGCTTCATACATAGTGAGACGAGAGTATTGAAAACAGATATTCAGAGCATACGTAGAGGAACTTAGTTCTTCAGACAGATTTCAGAAGGATGAGGCTTGGCAATAACCTGTCAGCCATGGTGGGAAAAAGTTATGCTTGGTGGTCAGAAGGAATCCTTAGGGCTGCCTGTGCCGGCATGCCTTAAACTTACCCAAGTAGCTGAATGATTTCTGAGCTCATTCATGGATAGAACGGGATAACCACTTGACAACGAAGTTCTCTTATTGCAGTTGTGTGGACTCCTCCTCCTACTATCAGTGCCTCAGGCAGCATGTCCCTGTAATTAATGATGGGAGGGGCAGAGAATAGAAGAACGAAGGTTTGCTATTGACAGACTCATCTGGGAAACTTCGGTTCCTAGATTAATGTGCAAACTGTTGTCCTGGTGTCTTCTAGCACTGCGGTGTATCCTTGTGGTATCTTAAACAGATGGTCTGGCTGTCACATGAGCCAGTCTGCTCCTGCTCTGAGTTGAGAGACTGGTCTCTGTAAAGTAGGTCAGGAGACAAGGCAGGAAGCTCTTTTGGTGCAGTGGGACTTATGGTGCTGCTACAAGAAAATCTACTTGCCACACCTGAAGTGCATCTTTGAGATTGTAACTTGCATGTGCTTTCAGTCTGCAGAAGACTTTCAATAAGTCGATTAAAAATGGCATTTTATCTTGTGTATTTCTCAGAAATAATTTTCCTGAGGCTTGTTCTCTGCTGACCTTGAGCAAGATGTTAAATGCTGAGCTGTACTGACTCCTTAAGCTGCGGCTGAGTTGACTGCCTGAGACTGGGTGCCAGTGCAGCTGATATTTCCAAGTTCTTGTGGCTGAGGAAAACTGCTCCCATCACTAGGATGTAATGGGGAAGAAAGATCTGCACTCTGCCATGGCATCTACAACTATGAACTAAAATCTGTATAAAGCTACTCTTAGTGAACTATTGAAAAACAAAGGGGAACAGTTTCTTTCCAATTACTAAGGGCAATAACTGACAGCAAGGTGGCTACTAGCAATACCGCAATACTGCAACTGAAGATGGAAAAAAAATCTAGTAAGCTGCAATTATTTTAATGAGTTAGCATTTCCAGGGCCACTCCAGCCTAAATGGCCTTCAAAAAGGGCAAGAAGGGAGACCGAGGGAACTACTGGCTACTAAGTTTCACCTCAGTCCCTAGAAGGGTGATGGAACCACTAATTCTGGTAGCCATCTTTATCCACAGAGGGGATGAGGAGGTGATCAGGAGTAGTCAACATGGATTCACTAAAGGTAAATCATTCTTGACCAACCTGATTGCCTGCTGTGAAGAAACAGCTACCTGGATGGATGAGGGGAGGGCAGTGGATGTTGTCTTCAGCAAGGCTTCCAGCTCTGTCTCTTACAACATCCTCATAGGCAAACTCAGGAAGAGTAGACTGGATGAGTGGACAGGGAGGTGGACTGAGAACTGGCTGAACAGCAGATCCCAGAGGTCATAATCAGTGGCACAGGGTCCAGCTGGAGGCCTGTTCATGGTGGTGCCTCCCAAGGTTCTGTACTGTGCCTGGCCTTGTTTAACTTATCCATCAGTGACTTGGATGAAGGGGCAGAGGCCTCCTCAGCAATGTCCCTGACAACACAAAGCTGGGAGGAGTGGCCGATACCCCAGAGGGTTGTGCAGCCCTTCAGAAGGACCTCGACAGGCTGGAGAGATGGGCAGAGAGGAACCTTCTGAAATTCTGCAAAGGCAAATGCAGGATCCTGCTCCTGGGGAGGAACAACCCCAGGCCCCAGCACAGGCTGGGGGTGACCTGCTGGAAAGCAGCTCTGTGGAGAAGGAGCTGGGGTTCCGGTGGACAACAAGCTCTCCATGAGCCAGCAGTGCCCTGGTGGCCTTGCAGGCCTGTGGTACCCTGGGCTGCATTCAGAAGAGAGTTCCCAGCAGGTCAAGGGAGGTGATCCTGCCCCTCTCCTCAGCCCTGGTGAGGCCTCACCTGGAATACTGTGTCCAGCTCTGGGCTCCTCAGTACAAGAAAGACAGGGAGCTCCTTGAGCAGGTCCAGCAGAGGGCAACAAAGAGGATTAAGGGACTGGGACATCTTTCTTATAAGGAAAAGCTGAAGAAGGTCGGGCTTTTCAGCCTTGAGAAGAGACAACAGAGAGGATCTCGTCAATCTCTATGAGTAGCTGAAAGGAGGGTGTCAAGAGGATGGACTAGGCTCCTCCCAGTGCTGCCAAGCAGTAGGACAAAGACCGATGGGCAAACAGATGCACAAGAAGTTCCAGCTGAATAGGAGGAAGAACTTTACTGTGCAAAAGATGGAGCATTGAACAGGCTGCTCAGAGAGGTTGTGGAGTCCCCCTCACTAGAGCTATTCAAGAACTGTCTGGATGCAATCCTGTGAAACATGCTCTAGGTTAACCCTGCTTGAGCAGGGAGGTTGGGCCAGATGACCCAACATGATCCCTTCCAGCCCTACCCGTTTTGTGATTCTGTTTTTTGACAGATGAATTTGTGGGACAAATTCTACTTTCGAAATTGGGTGTGTCAAGGGGTCGAAAGAGATGTCACTTTCAGCTGTAAGTGATGTTACAATACCAAAACTGTTGATTCTGCACCAGATATTTCACTGAAATCGAGAGGTATCTATCAGAGTAAGCACTTAAGTGATGTGGTAAGTGGAACCAGCTGAAATGGTTCTGAAAATAAAGACAATAATCTAATGTTTATACAACAGGCAAGGAAAGAGTTTAGCCAAGAGCTGTGGTCAGAGTGATCCTCAAAGCATAAATCCTGTTAGAGAGCATTACTGTCTTACAGCCACATTCAGAGTTTCTACACTGCTGCTTCTATGAAGTGATAAGCAGTAGGTAAGATACTACTGTGGAAGTGAAAGCGGTGGTGTCTTTAACCCTTAAAGATGGGTTTCTGCTTTGTCATTTTAGGTATCTTGGTTGAAGACAACTACTACTCAAATGTGTGGGAGCAAAGACATGGCAAAAATGTGTAGTACTCTGGTTTGTGGGAAAATGTGGAAAATGTAAAATAGAAACTTGCTTCTAGATTATGCCTCAAATTATAGGGAGCAGACCCTACTGTGAGAGTGACAACCTCTCTTCCTGTCTTGGAGTGACCAGTAGTGCAGTGGTCTATAGTGTTATTGATGATGGGAGGCTTACAGCAATGAAGGACATGCTTTTATCATGATTATCAGTCTATGCTCTAACTTCACACTGAATTTAAGTCTGAAAAAGCTCCCCTGCCTTAAAGTTTTGCTGTATAGTTTGCCTCACTTTTCCAGTCAGCTTGAATGATGCTGTGTGTTCCTTGAAAAGGAATGCGTTGCAGACAGGTGTTGCTCAGGGGCAGGGAAGCCTCCTCCCCATCACCGGTGCAGATGGGGTTAACAGCAGGCACTTTCATCTAACTCTGTGGCGAAAGCACTGGCATCTGGGAATGGCAAGTGATAGACTACCCTGATGATACTCAAACCCAGGATTTTCTGTGTGGAACTGTTGCCTTTGCTGTAGCTTTTTAGATGCTAGTATAAGGCAAATTGAGTGAAAATACTGAATACTGACAAGATGAAGGAGTGGGTTTTGTATTATTGCTCAGAAAATCTGTGGAAATTTTTAATCAGTGCCATTTATTGCCAGTGATCATCTTGACCTCTTCACAATTTCTATGCTGACTTCCAGTGTGCTGCTCATGGATCAGTATACTTCACTTGAAGCCATGTGTGCTAAGTAACTTTCATATACCTTTGTGGCTGTGATAAGCCTACACCATTAACTAAAGGTGTTTCTCTAGATAGATTGGTCTGTAGATCTCAAGTCCATCAGTCTCTATAGATAGTTTTCTTACTGAGAGGAAATACTGCATGACTGCTTTTCCTCAGTTTTTCTCCTCAAAGCAGGGACTGAAGCAGTCATGCTGTGTGGGTTTTGGTTTAGGGTTTTTTTTTTTCTTCCAACAGATGAGCACTTTATTTATTTTATCCCTTTGAGAGCAAATGCCTTTCTGCTGGAAAATGTCTTGTATATCAGCAAATGTGATAGAGGGATATCGCTTAAATTGCACCTGCATAAACTAACTCTGAGAGCTTTTCCAAGAGTACACTCCTCCAATTCTTCCAGGGCATGAGATGTAAACATGAATACTCCCCTCTTTAGTATCTCTGCCTCCCTTACTTGAGCAGTGATACCTTGTCAGTCTGACTTGTTCTCATGAAATCTTCACTGGTCTGCATCAGGAAACCTAATGCAGCTCATCTGAAACAGAGAGCATGAGGGAACCCACATCGCAGTGTATGTGTATTCTGTCTTGTTTAAATGAAATATTCACCAGGATACTACAGTGCTTTCCAGCCCTCTTATCTCTTTCCCTCCTATTTCTTCTTTCTCCCCAGTCCTTTGCATCTGTTCATATTAAAAAAACTGAGCATATTACTGTTTGTTCTCAAAAGCCGAATTAACAGTTTGATGACACTGGGTACCTGGATAACAGATCCAACTAAGCCTACTTCTAGAGAGTGAACAGAAAAAAACAAAGTTCGGCATGGTGTGTCTGCAGAGCTTTAACACAAAATCATATATCTCTAGGAGAAGGCAGTTTAGTTTGGACAAGCTTAATAAGCTGTTTCATCTGTAATCAGATATAAATCTGGTTTCTTGGATTGGGAATGATTCCTAGTCATATGCAGGACTCAAATTTTCCTGCTCATGGTCTGAAATCCTGGCTGCTGCTTTGCTATTTAGAAGGTCAGATCTCAGCTTCTGAAAATGAAGCTTTAAACAAAACACTGGGTGTGTTAGGCTTGTTTGTTAACAAGGTGCTCTTTTACATGTTAAAATGGGTTGTGGCATTTCTGTGCACACAACTGCAGAATCCATATAACAAACAATACTACTGAAACAAAATCCCTGCATACAGGCATGGAACTTAACAGAGCTAACAGGAGATTCATAAATTCCATTATTTTCTAAATGTTTCTAAGGACATGTAGCTTCTGCCATTTGCGGAGGCCTTTGAGCTCTGAAGAGAGACTGGAATTGGTGCCTGTTGCCTTCTACTGAGAACTGTAGAAAGAACGTATGGCTCTTCTAAAGGAGCATCCAAGTCTGCCAAAATCTTAAACTCTCTTGCTTTCCATCAGGTCATAAGCACTTTTGTACTACTTTCTACAGCTTAAAGTTAACTGAACTAATCATGCTGGACAGTTGCCAGCCTGGCATCTTGCTTAGGAAGATAGATGCAGCTTTCTGCAAGGATTCAAATGCTCTGAAAAGAGATGTGAGAGCTAACCTTGTATCTGGAACTTTTTGTTTCAAGAGAATAGCTCATCCTGTGGATGTGTTAAAATACCTCTTGACATATACCACATTAAGGAAGCTATGGCAATCCTGCAGTTACTCCTTGCACTTTCTTTCCTGTTCATAGGATATGGGGGTATACATGTTTGCTTTGTGGCAGTTAATAAGTCAAAAGCATGTCTTATACCTTTACATTTTGCCTAATTAATGTCTGCTGCAAATAATAACGCATTTCATCTGCCACATGCCTGGCCTTCAAAGGCATTTGGCCTTTCATGCACAAAGCAGCAGCACAATTCATGGCTTATTACTAGTATTGAAAGTCTTAACTGTTGTAAAACATCTATGAGATGCCACTCACATTCATCATTTTCAGAGTCTAACCTGAACCATATTTAGGTTTAGAGTGGTGATGCACAGTTCCCTTTCCAGACTACGGAAAGAGGCCAGCCTCTTCTGGACTGTGAGAAGACAGACTTACAGCCAGACTGTATGAACAGATAGTCTGATGTGGTACTTCACACCTTCTTGTGACACTTTCCTTTGCCCTTGTGCACAGGAATGCTGAAACTAAGCCGTATTGTAGCTGAGTCCCTAAAGACTTTAGCAACAGAGGTAGGAGATAGCTTACAACTCTTGCTGAAAATGCTGTTTGCCAGAATGTTTCTGTGCCCACATTCTTGTTCTGTTTAGCTTAACTGTGATGACTTATGGGAAAACAAACCACAAAGTAAAATAATCCATCCTATGCAACTTATTAACTTCAGAAACGAAGTGAGAATCCCATGACTTACATGAGAAGGCTTGGAAAATGTTTGCATCAACCATGTGGTGCATCTATGAAGCTTGTTTCAGTGTTTCTCTGTCCAGCTGAAATGCAAAGAAGCACTATTCCAAGTATACCTGGATAAGCAAGAATGGTACCAGGCTGCAGGCCATTGTGATTAGCTGTTGCATCTTAAATTCTTATTTTTTTCAGGGATGCTGAGGAGTGTGTCTCTAGGCAACTCTGACCTATAGAGCAGAAATATTAGTTCAGATGAACACCAGAGCAAAGTTACCAGACTTGTGGCTTAGCAGCATGTTGTACTTGGATGCCTATTTAAAATATTCTGAGAGCAAATTGATTTAGTCTTTACGTAGTGGATTTTTGGTTAGATGGGCAAAATACCAGTTGTACTGCTGAAACGTTAGAGATGAGGCGTGGCCCTTTTGGACTGGGGGCTTTCTGCCCAACCCTGCAGAGCCCACAGATTTGGTTCATAACACCCTTCACGGCTAAGAAGTGAAAATTTGGGCTTGAGTCCTCAGCAACCCAGCATTGTTCCTCCTCTACTGACACATTTTAAGGTAAGAGCAAGAGGAATTCCTTCTGATTTGTACTTATTCTGTATTGCTCTTAAAATGTCCTCTTACAGTCTGATTTTAGATGATTATTATAATGGAAACTGCTGACCTCTTTGGAAAGTATCATCTTGTTCTTTGTGAGTACATCCATGTAAACTGTACCATCTTTCCCATTACTGGAGAAGGATATCAGGAGCTGGCACATAGAACCACTTATCCTTTCCCAGGAGGGTAGGTCTAGCCTAGGAGTTGATTATCACAGTTCTTCAGTTCTTGTCAAACAACAACTTAACACTGTCTTATTTGTGCATCAGTGTAAGAACATTTCTTCCTGGAAATGAATAGAGTTTTTGGCATTTAACTCTGGGGATTTTTAAATTTATTTTTTAAACTTAGTTGAGCATGACTGCCTTGTTCTTTCCATCCCATCTGTGTCCACAGCATTCTCCCTTCTCTGCACTCTGTATCCCCACTTTTGGTGCCTTAAATTAACTGCTCAAAAGCAAGTGCAAGAGGCTGGGACGTGTACTACCTCAGACATGAAGAAACAGAAGTGACCTCTAATAAAGTCTGATGCTGCTGCCTGATAGAGGATGAAACTGAACATACATAAAGGGGAAGTAAATTCATTTTCTTCCCTTGTTCTCTGTCTAGCTGGTATTGGATAATACTCTTGTGTAGACTGAAATTTCACTGAACAGATGCTTAGTGGGGTCTTCTAAGAGAATACTGTGCACAGATGAGCTAGTCTAGGTGTACTGGAGGATGCAGAAGTACTTTTTCTTTCTGCATGGAGCTGACCTGTACAAAAAATACCCATATTCAGAACTTGCTGGGATGGGGCCAGGAGTGCTATGAACAGGTCTGTGAAAGCCAAGTTCATGTAAGCTTTTATAGTACCCTCAGGAATGTTTATGTCTAAACCACTTCAGTTTTCCACTTACTGGCTGCCATTCTCCTATGTCTTACTGTCATGTACTGAAGGTATGGAGATAAGAGTGTTCCAAAAACCAGCTGCAGTTGTTGTGTGGAACTGTTGTTTGCTTAACATGACTCTTGTCTGTCATTGTGTCTCTGGGAAATGAATGGCAAAAAGCAATGGAACACCTTGAAATAGAAGGAGAAAATGAACAGCACTCTAAATTTCTGAAGTAAAGCAATGAGTTTCTAGGAGCAGTGCAGGCCTGGCTCTAAGGCCCCTAAGTTAGGCAGGGCTGTTTAAGGTTGAGTGCACCTCTTGCATCTGAATAGCAACATTTCTGAATGTCTCTTACTGTCAGACAGTACTTGTTGAATGGGAGCAGTGGGCACACAGCATCACATGGGTTCAGGCTAACATTTTCCAGAGGTGGGTTCATGTGTGCTTGGAAGACCTGGCTGAACTACGCCTTCTGCTTCCTCATGGACTGCTGCTTAGAGAGCAAAGCCCTCTGGTTAAGCTGTACCCTTGCTAAGGCGGGATAGGTGAAAACTAGCATTCAGTTTGTGGAAACTGTAATATTGACTAGCTGCCTGTAACTCAGCAGAAGACTCCATGGTCTTCATAATAAAACAATACCTACGGAATTTTAGACCCTTTTTGAGTCTTCAAGGGTTGAGTTCTGCATGCTTTCTCTGGCATACTATTCCATGGGGGGAGGCTGCCATCCAGAAGACTGAATACCAAGCTCCTGAAGTTTTTACTTTATGTGGATCCAAACTGCTCTGTAAATGGAGTTGTGGAAAATCTCCTGGGAAAAGATGACAACAGCTGGAAACTTCCCAACTCATTTTGAATCTCACATGCAGACTTCTAGTTTAAAAAATTCAGTTGAATTTTATGTTTGGATGAAGTGAACTTCTTGATAGATTTAATATCTGTTTCTGGGCAGGCTGACTGGTCAAGGTGTTTGGACAGCACGAGACAACGAACTGATGTGAAGCAGCCTTACCAGACAGCAGCCTGCATAGTTGGCAGGGTACATTTCCAGCACAGGCAGTTAGTTCCTACTTGCCTGGCACTGTAGGATACCAAACATGTGCTGCTAAAATCGTCTGACTTATGTATCCATAAATGCAGGTGTCTTGGGGAATTCTAGAAACTTTAAAGGAATTCATGAAGAGCCTGCCTTTGTAGTGGTTTTACAACTGTGCATGAGAGCCTAGTATTTACCCAGTAGCTTATGAACCTGAAAATCTGAATGTCACAGTGTATCTACTTCAGGATGTGATCCAGGCCTTGCTGCGCCTTCACCTGACCTGCTTCAACAGATAACAAAACAGGCAGTGAGGGACACAGACTAAGGATTTTTGCTCTTTACTTTAGAAAAAGCCTCAAAACTTGGGGAAGTCGTTATGGATGCTCTCTAAGAAGTGAAGAATGTCTTTGACAAAACATGCCGTCCATGCCACCTTGCCTGGCTACCAGAAGCAGCCTCTCCTCCTCTCTTCTGTGGGACTGCTCAGCGTTATTGCAGACTGACATACTTTGGGTAGCAGGTGCTGTGACAAAAGGCTTTGTAAGCAGTGGGTACCTGCTGTGACTTGGACTGTGCTGGTCTCTAATAATGCAGAGAGGTACTTAAAATATGGATGGGCAGCTACTTGGTGCACTAAAGGTGAAGCTGATGCATGAGCCACTGGCACTGAAGTCAGACACAGCTTGCCATCTTGTATATAAAACAGATAATACTAGCCAGTATTTCAGATGCTTGTGGGTGTGATAGTTAGAAAAAGGTAGAAGGCAGAAACACAGAGGGCTGCCTATCTCCTTTCCCACTAGGCTCCTCTTTCTGTGGTAAAAGCAGACCTACACAAATGATGCAGTCTCGTTTCCATAACAGCAAAAAAAAGAGAAATCCTCCAAGTCGCATGGAAGAAAGGCGGGGCAATTAACATGACAGGGAGGTACTCTGCTGGTAGGATTACAACCTGAGATATCTTGCTGGGCGTTCTGCTGTCATACTTCAAAGCCTGCCTGTTTCTAGCAATAGCATAAGACTTCAGCAAAACCGATCACTGCCTACTGTTAAACGAGGGTTCAGCAGCCATAAGCGTTATTTCTAGTGCACTTAGCTAGGAGGTTCCACCCATTCAGGAGGAGAAATAGTTAGCTTCTAACTTGGCTTTCATCTACTGAAAACTAGACAAGTAGCAGGGTATGATGCCAGCTGTGGCTGCCAGGGGAGGGAGGATCCTGCAGATGAGGCAGTATAGTACAGTAACACGTCATCTGTCCTTTCCCCGCCACCACACCTAGCTGCTCTCCTGATCTGCATCACTGCTGGTACAGAAACTTTACTTGATGTAGGTCTGGTGTGTTTCATCCAAGATAGAGTTATCACAGCCTTTAACACCCGAGACATGCCACAGGACCCATGACTGCAAGAACACACTCAAGTGCAGTGAAGGGGATTCAAGCCTTCACAGACTTCTGCCCTGCTTAAAATGTGCAAGACATACTTGTATGGTATTGTTACCTCCCAACAGAATTGGTGAGGAAAGTGCTAACTTCATGCTACTGGCTGCAAGCTCCATCTTTGAGTCTTTCTCTAGATTCTTGTATTCTAAGCAAATTCCATCATATTCTTTAAGCTCTCTTTTGGAAGAGTTTTCTTATAAGCTTTTGAGATCTCCTGTGGAACCAGGCTTAAGCTGTTTCTGCAAGTTAATTGTCATACTGGAAGCTTAGAATTTGACTGGCTGCGGTTCTGGCACAACTTGTTGTACGTTAATGCTTATTGCACATGGGCAATGATGAACTGTCTTTTCCTTTTGGAAACAGAAACAGATTTGTCTCCAGCTACTGTGGTATCCCAAGGTTTGCTTTGCTTTTTACTCTGCTTAGCCAAATTCTCTTGTCTAGCTGAACTGCAGATTTTCTGAAGCCATCTCCGGTTGTTAACCTTATCCTGTCTACTCCTTGTTCTGTTTGTGTAATTTTAACAGAACTTCTTATCTACTCAGTTATTGTGCCATTGCTTCCTCCTGTTACACGTGTTCCTCCTATGCTGAATTCGAGCCAGATGCTTGTGTAGTTTGAGGTGTCTGCCTCATGTCTGAGCTGGCAAGCTGTGCCATGCTCACCCTGCTCTTTTGTCCTCTTGAGAGCATTTGAGTGCCTGCCTTCGAGTCTCGCTCATATGCCAGTAAAATCTGAAACCTCCCATCTGTTTGTTGGCAGGCTCTTCTGTACATTAGCTGAGAGAGTGTATCTAACATTTCTGTTAGTAAAGAATAGTTTAGATCACCCCTTTCCCAAAATGTCTACGCTAAACAATTATTTTCTCTACTTCATAAGGCAGCCCTCTAGGTGAAGAGCAATGCTGCCATGCTTCTGCAGTACTGCAACAGTCAGATGGCTCTCTATGAAATCCCAGTATTTCCATGATGGTTTTGTGACAATGACTGGTAGGATTTTAACTGTGTTTTTAGCCATTATCAAAGGCAGACCTTTGTAAGTAACTTTACCTCAAAGCTCTTGCCTGTGATTCTGAACTTTTGGCTAGAGGAGCACTGATGTACAGAGAGAGTCTCACCCATACATGATTGCTTTGCTAAGATTATGTATTTTGTCCAGACACTTACAGATTGTGTGAAATTTGCTCTGAGAAGTAATTGTATAACTAAAACACTTTCAGTTAATGTGGTGTTAGGCTGTAGTGATGTTTCTCTGTTTAGTAACAAGGGAAATCAATCTGTGGATAAATCTATGCCTGTGCTACTATTAAAAAGATGTGAACAAAAAAACCTCCTCTCTGCTCTGAAAAAAGGAGCCATGGATCCTTAGGACTTTCTCATACTGTTGTCAGTTGTTCCTACATATTGTACAACTTGTCACACACTGTCAGCTCCCTTTGCTACAAAACCAGAGCAAAGAACATGTTAAGTTGCTGTGATATTTATGCAAGTGCAATAACCACTGTTACAGAGTAGTTGGTTTGTACTGAAGTGTGAGATTTGAAGGTGTGTGGATGTACCAAGTTAGCCATAAAGTTGTTCTGTTGGGGTTTTTTTTCCCCCTGCTGCCAAGTCAGTTTCAAGGAATTGCAGACTTCCTAAACAGTTGTGTTTTTCTTCCTAAAATAGCCACTTGCTGGATCTTTTAGCCTCTGTCTTCTCTAGGCACTGGATGGTACTCTTAGACTTGGGAGAATGGGAATGAGGACCTCTCCAAGGAAAAAGGAGTGTTTTCATTTGCTTTAGGACTCTGACAGGGAGGTGTGCCTAGACACAGTGCAGGAGAGTATGATCTGTGACTGTTCTGTAGTGCAGTGATGGCAATTCAGGCTCTGACTGCTGTCAGCATGTTTGGAAGTTAACAGACTGGACGGGAGGCCTCTGATGAGGTGCTCCTTCATCCACCATAGGAGTCTCCAGAGGTGAAGGCTGACTGCATTCCAGACAACTGAACTGTTGCCACTTTGCCTGAAACCTGTCTTATAAGTAGGTCTCTTGATTTGCCTAGCTGGTTTGTTTTCAGTCTAGGCTGGCTCAGTCTCACCAGGAGTTCAGCAATGCCCTAATTCCTTATGGGTAGAAAGCAGGTTGTGCTGGACTTAGGGGAGGTATAGTGGTAATGTGCTTTCTCCTCAGCTTAATGCTTGAAGACTTCAGGGTGTTGCCCAGGTGTCCTGGAAGAGGGCGATCCTTGGAGCTGCTGAAACAAACAACCCTTGTAATATATCAGAGAAGCTTTTTCGTGGTATCTTCGAAAATACTGTACGTTACCTTGAATCTGTTAAGCTTATTAAAAACTTTTTTTTTTTTCCCCCTCTCCAATACAGGATCTCAGTCTGCCCAATGGCACACCCGTGGATACTTCTAGCCCAGCCTCCTCCTCATCTCTCCTCAACAGACTGCAGCTGGATGATGACTTGGATGTGGAAACTAGAGACCTCTTTGTTACTGTTGATGATCCCAAAAAACATGTGTGCACAATGGAGACGTATATCACATACAGGGTTACAACAAAGGTACAAAGCAATATTCATTTTCCTGGTACTTCCTTCTTTGTGGAATAACTTCAGGGCATGTTCTGGGTATTCACATCTTTCACTGTGTTTTCCTATCTTGAGGACAAGAACTTAGTGTCTTTTGGTACCTTGTGAATGTGTTGAAGATGTGACTTCTCGTAGCAGAACTGTTACTTCAGTGTCTGAAATTGTGGAAAAAGCTTTTAACGTGTCAGCTTAGATTTTTTTTTTTTTTTTGTCTCTGATTCCTAAGTAGAACTGTTTGTAAACTTGTAAGGCCAGTTTCTTTCATTAACTTCAAAATTTGTTCATTTAAGTAGTCTGACATTCGTTTGGTTTGAGTTCCCTTAAGGGGAATGTGCCTTGTTACTGGTTCACTGTTGATTATCTCACTTTTTGTGTCTATCCTTTTCTGAAATGCTTTAAGCTTGTTGCTGGAAGTGTTTACTACATTTCCTCTGTTATCCACTTTACTAAATCATAGTCTTGATCCTCAGCTGTAAACTAGCTTTCATGCAGTTGCTGGTTCGTATAGCTGTACAGCTGATAATAAAATGAAGTAGCCTAAGAATGCTGCTGCCTACCAAAAGAGGCTGGAGATTTTTTCAGCACCTGTTGTAGTTCAATCATTAATGTAATCTACTTATATTAATATGAAAAGTGATCTGAGAAGTCCACTACATTCACAACTGAAACACTGATTTCTCTTAACTAACTCATTATCATGTCAATGAGCTCCTCAGTGATGTTGACATCTGCTTTGGGCACTTGTAGTTACCTAAGACAAAAAGTGTTCACTAACTTTACTAGTAACATACTTGATACACTTGTTCAGAAAGATTAACGTTCCTTTGCCCCACTTAGATGGCAGTATGTACTGGAGCGAATCTTTTCCTTGGAGTTAAGGAACATTTACAGACCACAGATAATTTTTTTCCAAATGTCCACTTGAAAATTTCACTTTCAGACTGCACAGGAGCAAATGGGGTTTCTCTAAAATAGTAGCTATCTCTTGCTGCAAGTTTAACACAGTTTGTCATTCATGTTTACTCTAAGAGGCTTAATCTTGCAGGAAACACTGTATCTTAACTACTAAAAATACTAAGAGGTATTGCAGGAAAGTTTTTTCACTTGGAGCAGCTTAGCCTTCAGCTATTACTTGATCAGAAGGAATAGGAACCACAAAATGAGATGCAGCTTTCCACAGACAAATGCCTAAAATTGGCTAACGTTGTTTCTCTCTTAAATTAAGATTCAGTAATTTCGTCGATATAAAATACCTCTATGCAGTGGCACCCTAATAATGTTCCTGTGCTTGGAAATCCTTATGTTCAAGGGTTCCTTTCCTTTTTAAAACAGAACTCTGAAACATGGCCAAGGTATTTACCATATTTAGATCAGGTGTATTACCCAACAGTGTCTTTTTTTAATTTAAAAAATAATTCTATACTTCTGATTTTGATGTCTACCTACCTGTCTGTTAATACTTGTTTTATTTTGGATCGCATTGTAGCACATAAATCTGCTATATCATACCATTGCAATGCTATTATGAAACTGTGTAAGTTATTCTTCTGGATCACCATGAAATCCTCATCTCTTTGGTTTTATTATTCTTGGAAACTTTTGGTTAATCTCTAGGGTCAGAACTTCTAGCACTATCTGCCGTTTTTTAAGACTAACAGTATTAACGGTCTAACTCATTCTTGCCCTACAAACAAGGCCTTTTGATGCCAAGCTAATTGCCAATTAGCTATTGTAGCTGAAAGCCATAATTAAACATGGCAGAAAAGCTGTACAGGAATAACCCATAGAGTGAGATGAGGAGCTTTCTCAACACCTCCCTTGCAGCCTTGCAGAAAAGAAGTTTGAGACCTCTAAAGGGTCTCTCTGGTGCCTCTGAACAAGGAAGCAGGGATGGCTGGGGTTTTTTTCTTCTCTACTGGAGAATGCTTCTGGAGCCTCAAAGGTTTGGATAGACATAGGTCATAGAATGAGTTATTCTGAAGACTGAAAAGCAGCATCACTAGGTGCAAGAGGGGAGTTGCTAATGCTGTGATGTGTGGTTGTGGCTGTGGCAGGATACCACTGTAGGGAAGAGTGTAGACCAACCACAGTCTCATTTGTGTTGTGTGGGGTTTTTTCCTTCTTTCTTTATACAGGTCCTTCATTGTAACAGCAAACAAAAAAAGAGAAGCCTTGCAGTATGCCCCAGGCTTTTCATCTTCTCATACCTTTGTCAGCAGGTGGTGGTGATGGAGGAAGGGTCAAAACAGTGGCTTGCAAAGGAAGACTTTGGAGTTTACTTGATCCTGCTTGTGTACTCATTTTCACAGCTTCCTAGTAAGAGCCAGGTAGCATTCCCTAGCCTGTCTTTTGGATGAACACATTTTAAGAATGTAGTGGTAATCCTCCAGCTAACAGGACAGTGATTCAGGACTGACTCTCTTGATTCTTTCATATCCTGTTTTCATCTTGCTAATGCAGTTACTAATGCAAGATAGTAAGAATTTTCTTTACACAGGGAGGCAAGTAAAACCATAAAGGTGGGTGAAAATTGTGCTGGAACTTAATTAGTCTTGACTGTGATGACTGAAGTGTCTTTTTGTTCTTCAGATAGACAGATAATGCATTCTAGGGGGATTTTACCAAGCAGATCTTTTGTAGGAAGGAAGGGAGAAGTAAAGCTTGGCCTTATGTTGTGTAGTCATGTCGCTGTTGCTGCCTGAATAGATAAAACGACAGAGTCCACGCTACTACGAAAATGATCCGAAGTAAGAGAGCTTTAATGAAAGATTGAACAGCTTTTATATGTTAGTGTGCAGAAGCGTGTTGAATGGCATAACATGATTGGTCACTTGGACAACCACCCCTTGGGATGATTGGTCCAGTTCTGAGACATCTATTTCTAGATGTTGTTCTGGTTAAAACCAAAACAGTCCTTGAGAAGTAGGTGCAGGTGCAAAAATTTACAAAACTATAACATTGTTTTTAATTCTTCACATGAGAAAGAGAATCTTCACAAAGTACTGCAAGGGCTAAAGAAATTCTCTGCCTGAGGCCTTTTTTCATATCCATATAGTCATCTATCCTGAGTGAAACATAAATAAGTGTACTTCTGACTTCAGTTTCATTGTGCTTTCTAGGATGGCAAGGCTTTTTTCTGTGCCTTTTCCCGTGGAGGTCTGAAGAGCTGCGTACCATTCAGAGTCATGCAGTTGCTCTGCAGGCTTGAAGAGAGAGTCTTTCAAACCAGTCAGTATTGAAGTGGAGGTCTTGTTTTCACTTTCCTGTCCTTCTCCTCATGGTTCCATGGGTAGATTACTTGAACACATGAAACACCTTGATTCTCTAGAGCGGAGCAGGTGAAAGTGAGATGAAGTCTTTTTCAAACAGGCTAAACTATTTGAGGCAAAAGAAATGCTGGAGTGCTGAGAACACCAGCCTTGTTCCCTTCTCGCTCTCTGCCATTCTCCTCTTTTCCTAGTTGAAGATTTTGCCTCAAACTTAAATAGTAACATGGAGGGGAATCTGCAATCAAGTCTAGTGAGTAAGAGAGTAGAACTAGGGTTCAAAAATACTTTCATATAGTCATCACAGGCTAGCTTTAGGTTTGACTGCTAACTCCTTCCAAGAAAGACAAGAATTTTACACAAGACCAAGACTTGGTGATTGCCTTAATACTGCCTCTAGTCAAAACTATTCCATCAACTGCGGTAAAAGTGTCTGTAACTCTGCCTGTTTTCCAGCAAGTAGTACTGAGCTCAGAGTGCTGCAGTGCTGACTTAGTGGAATTGTGCTGGAATCTTTAATAAGTTCCTGGAAATATCTTGCCCATTATTTTTTGGGAGGTTGAGATCTGCCATGTAAGTTTCTCAGCTTCCTTTGGAAGAGACATGTCCTTGCAAGATGAGATTTATGAATCTTACTGAGAAAGCAGGAGGAATTTAACAGTGTCAAAAACTTAGATGCTTCACTTATTGTCTGTTACGGAAATTTCCCTGCCTAACCATCCAGGCACCACTCTGGCAGTCACTCTTGCACCACCTGAGCTGGGACCGAGGCCTCTTCCCAGCTACATCCCCACACTCTCACAGTCACACCAGGTTTCCTCACTGGATTGACCCCAGGTTTCCCATAGCAGAGTCTAAGGCGTCTCGACCCTTAAAATAATTTAAGCATAGTGCAATAACAAACCAGCAGCTTGAGCTTGTGCCTCTGAGGAGGAACCCAGAGCAGAGGAGCCCCTGGGCTTTTATCCCCTCACCAGTCTAAGTGTGGGAAGGTCTGGGGTCATGGGCTCCTGCCGTGTCTCAGTGTCCGGTCCCCTGGCTGTGCCACAGGTCCCCAGGCCCTTGTTGTGCTGAGGGTCGGCTCTTCACGGCCTCTTTGCCTGGGCTCCACCAGCCAGAGCTCAACCTGCAGCTCCCACTGCAGCTGCACCCCGAGCTACCTCAGTGAACGTGTTCCTCAACACTGTACTTGGACAGTGGCGAGATCCTCCTTCCTCTTATGTGCAGTCTGGAAAAAATAACTTGTGCTAAACTAATGAACAGTTTGATCTGAGATCCAAATTCTTTCAGCATTAGTGAGGTTTCATTAAAACCGTGAAGGGCCTTTATATTCTGCCCAAGTAGTCTTTGAAAAGCTTGTTTGCTGTCTAGATTTGATAGTCTGTACAGTAAACACCAAAATGTTGCTGCTGTATTTTCATCTCAGAGGAAAAAAACGTGATATATGGAAAGCTTTTCAATTCTGCTTGTGAAGTAAAGGCAACAGGAGAAGTTCGCTAGAAGTGAGCGATAGCTAATATATGGTTTGTGTACTGGGACTTAACCCTGCTTTCCTATTCCTAGACAGTCCTATACGGTTTTCCTTAACTGTTAGCGGAATAGTGGTTAATAAGCTTCTCAGTGCTAACAGATGGGAAACTTTACCTTCATCCTCATGGTATAGGATAAGACACTGTAGTGTGTAGCCACTCTGATTACTCTCATTCACTCACTGTCTGATCTCTTAAGATGCCTTTGGGCAGTGACAGCCAGTTCACGAAAGCTCTGCCTTCTCCTAAGTAATTACTGCCTTCCCCCCCGCCTTTTTTTCTTTAAATTTCTATAATAATGCTATTCAGTTTGTTACTCGAAACAAGTGAAAGTGATTCAAATGAAGTCTCAGAAGTCACATTTATAGTGTGGTACTGATGCCTTAGGTTTTAACTTTCATATTTTCAAATTCTGTACTGCCTAGAGTGTAACTCTGAAGTTCCTTGTAGCCTGTAATTCCTACTCTCTTGTACTAGGTAGACGTAACAAAGCCTCTCCAGGCTTTGCCTTCAAGGACAGCCAGGCTGTTTTTAGGCCCGAAATGTGTAAACCAAAGATTCTAAGGGGGGGCAAGCTGAGGGGAGTTACATTGTTAAACTGGGGCTTTAATTGGAGAATTAACCCTGATATGCAAATGATCCAAACCTATAAAAGTGTGAAGAACTCGTGACCTGTTGTCCATCTTGGGGTCCAATTTTTGGAAGCAGCCTCTGGCTCCCCAGGGTGTACCTTGAAGGCCCTTCAAATAAATACCTATCTTTATTCCCTTACTCTTGTCTAGTCTCTGTTTCTAGGTGGCTGGAGGAGGCATCAGTACTCTTACATGTTAAATAAGCTGGCATTACTCAGAGGTGTGTGTAGCTGAGTAAAGCACACATCTGCAGTGGGTATCTAGGTCTTGGTAGCCCCTCATCTACAAACATGACTGCTCCAATTCATGAGGATTTGTTATGTTAGTCCATGGACTAACCTCTGCATTGCTTACCATGGCTAGAAGGTCAAAGGAGGGAGGAGCTGATCCCACCCTCTTCTTTTCTGTCTATGCCTTCCTTTAATAGAAGCCAAGCCATTTCATAGGTAATACATCAACTTGCTGCTTATAGTATCCTAGACCTACTGTGCTGTTTGATACTGTGTTAAGGCTCTTTACTTCACCCTAGAAAAAGATTTCACGTGTAGAACTTGTGGTGACTGATGGGAGTAAAATGCAGTAACTGAAGAGTTAGAGTCGTCCAGAGAGCAGGTGAAGAGGTGGATTGCATTTAAAGGCTGCTACTGGCTGGAAGTAGCAAAGCAACCAGGTGCTGGACTCAATGCCAGTTCAAAGCTGGGATTGCCGGTGTGTTCCCCAGAATGTGCTGGGTTTGATGCCTGGCTGTAGACATGTAGTGTGCTGGCACTGCAAGCCATTCGTTGCAAGATGGACGTAATGCTGCAAGTAACTTAATTATAGCTCTCTGTGCTTCTCAGTGGGACATAACTACAAGGGCCGTCTACCTTCTAATCAGGGCTAATGCCAGGCTCTTCAGCAGACACTCCTAGCTGGTACACAGTTTCACGAGTGCTTTTAGGCAGTTGTGGTATGTGCTGTGCAAGCGGCCCCATACAGTCAGCCTTCCAGGCTACGGACTGTTCAAGGACTGGATAAAACACTTGCCAGCAGGTTCTCTGCATGCTTAGTTTTTTCCCCTCAAAGTTGTAATGACTTTGCCTTAAAGAAGGAAAATTTAAAAGATTTAATTTAATGTACTAATATATCTTATCAGGCATACACATGAACAGGCTTGTTTCTTTGTCTTGAAAGTCAACAAAAATAGTCTATCAAACCTCACAGTGGCTTATGTTCTAATCTTTTAACCTTGGAGTGTGATAAGCCCATCAATTGCAGAATACAGGACAGTGGTGAAACACTTCTTCACCTGTGGATAATGTATGTCACAGAATAAGTCAGTAAATACCTTTACTTTTAATTCTTGATGGTTAAATTAGTCTTGTCCTCAGAGTGAATATCTCATACAGTCTTCGCAATCTTGTAACTGCCAAGAGAGTAATGTGGTGCCCATTAAGAGTGCTTCTGCTCTACAGACTCCTCCTGTAATGAGAGCAGAACATGTAATGAACTACAAATAGATCTTAACACGTCAGCTCCAAGCAATCGTTTTTCATATTGCTGGCTTTTCTGCTGCTTGAGAAGCCAGAGGATATTTCTCTCATGCTGGCTGCACAATTTTGGGGATTAAAACCTCCCTGCAAGGCTTGTCCAGCCTCACCCTTGGAGGGATTGCTGTACTGCATTTGCTGCTAAGTTCTGAAGTGAGAGGCTTTGGTGCAAACTAAATATATACTGTTCTTTTCCAGACCACACGAGCAGAGTTTGATTTGCCGGAGTATTCTGTCCGTCGGCGGTACCAAGACTTCGACTGGTTGAGAAATAAGCTGGAAGAGTCTCAGCCAACGCATCTTATTCCCGTAGGTAGTAAGCAAGAATCTGCTGTTAAGGACAGTTGTGCATGTCTTCCACGGGTAATATTTGGATGACATGTGTCTAGATTTTAAAAACAGCACTTCATTCTCTTTGAGTGTTTGGAGTTAAATATGGTACTTTATTGCCATATGGTGGAGTGGAAAAGAGCTTCCCATTCCTGACTGGTTAGGAAGCTTAGACTTTTCTTGAGTGGCACACCTGAGAGGTGAGCTTTGTCAGCCTTCTGCAGGACAGTACATGTGCTGACTTCAGTAGTTGTGACATAATACATTTCATCTGTTTCCTCAATTATTACATCTGTATTTCAGAGCATCTGGGGATTATGAAAAGCCACATGTACTTCAGCTTCTAGTCTCGGTTTTCAAGATGGCCTTTTGAGCTGGTTTTACAGCGTAATTTAAAGCTATTTGTGCTAACACTTAATAGCCCTGACATTTAATAGCACAGACTTGGAAGTCTCAGCCTCTGGCTTGGTAGCTATTGCATGCCTTCAGTAGGTAGAAGTTTACCTAATAAGATTAGCTAAACTACTGCACCCGTTGTTGCTGAAACTGGTGATTTGGACCACCTTATTTGATGTGAGGATGTTAGTAATACCTTATATGGTTTTTTGTGTGAATAGGTAGGAAACCTGTGGGATCACCACCTTCAGCCCTTTTGAACAAAGAGATTAAAAAAGCCCTATAGGAATTGAATTGCCAGGAAATAGCAACACTACTAGCATACTTTAGCTTGCCTGTCTGGGGTGGGTGATGCGGTGGAAGTTTTTCTGCCCTCCCTCCCTCAGCAAGGAGTGGGCTGTGAGAGAAGTATTATTAGGTTGCTCTATGGTCGAGCGCTATTTAAGTCCTTAATTATGCTGGGACTTGCCTCAAGTGGAATAATAGCTTGAGTCTCTCAGAGATAAGAAGTACTTCACAAAATCATGTGACACCACTGACTGGCAGCAAATATGTTTAGTGAACAGTAGGGAAAAGAAAGACTCTGAGTTTGGGAGCATGAGGTGGAGGCATGTGTAATGTGTTAAGTGCCCATACTTTTCTCTCTCTCCCCATTCTCTGAATGGCTGGAACAATCACAGTTAAATTTCTGCAGATTCTTGGGTATACTAACAGGCAGCCAGTTCTGCCTGAAGCCTGCAAGGCAGTAAATAATAGTTGAGTAGCAGAAGGTCAGTCACAGCCGGAGAATCAAGCTGCTTTGCTGTGACCAGGAATTTGTTACACACAGAACAGCAAACCTGGCATGAATAGCTCTAATACTGGACATGGAACCGGCTGCAGAACAAGCCAGTATCTTAGGTGCCTTTCTTCTAGAAAATCTGGAGATATAAGGACATGCTGCCCTGTTTTATCTGTTTATGCACAAGTTAGCAATTATGGAATCTCCTGTTAATCTCCTCCATGCAGGCTATGGTGGGGAGACTGCTAAATGCTTTATGTATTTATTGTCTAGAAATAGGTGGGGTGACTCAAGTGTACTCTGAAAAGATGTTTCAAGACAATCTAAGACTATCTGTATTTGTAATTATAGATACTTCAATCCCTGAAAGCCTTGTGTTTTAACAAATTATCAGAAGGGAGTTGTTTTCCTAATCTTGATACAGTGATTCTGCCTAAAATTTTCCTGTAGCAAATGATGTGTTTTCTCAGTGCAGTGTGTCGTGACAGTCTACACTTAGGAGCCAAAACTAAGCTCAGTATGGGTTCCTTTTCATCTCTTAAGTTACTGATAGTTACATTTTCTTAAAAAGATCTGAGACATTCTAATCTTTTCTTTCAAAAAACAGTAAAACTGATCTCAGATCTGTCTCTAGACTAGAAAGATAACCCTAGCACAGCCAAGGTTCTTGTCCTTGGATGGTCATGTTTGGATACTTGAAGAAGTCTAATGATAGTGTACCTTACACTGGTTTAACTAAAATGTCTGACTGATTTGAATACTAAGCATAATAAGGTAGGTCTTAAATTGTAAGAACCAAATACAGTGGTCAAAATGTAGCTGTATTGCATCTAAGACATGCTGGCTGTGCTTTTCTAGGAGATACAGTCTTCATGTATAACCCACATCAGCTTGGGTGTAGTGGGAGAGCAATATGTATAGACTTTTTTTCTTTAATTATTTTTGACAGATTTTAGATGACAAAGACTTTGCAGAGGTGAATCCTGATTCCTGAACTGGGTGAAAATGGCTGTCAGTGCTAGCCTAACTGTAAGCAGAATGTCTGGATGGACTGGTTCACAAGAATGAAATGCAAAGCACAATATTAAAACTGATATTAATCTTGAAGTCCATGCTGTCTGTATGGAAAAAAAGCAGATCTAGTGGTAGAGCTGAAACTAACCATGCTTCAGCTTAAAAAGTTATCTTCCGTCCAAAGTGGTACTTCAGAGTGTGTAATCTAAGTGTAACGAGGGGGACTATATAACTAGCAAGTCTGGAGGCAGTCTGGGCTTACATGCCAAGCGGGACTGCAGAGATGAACTGATGGACTCAAGGTAGTAAGGTGTAAGAGTGGATGTACCGTCAGGCCTTTGTCACTGACAGAAACATACTGAGGAAAGTCAGCTGTGATAGATGACCAGGTGTGCTCGTACTTCAGGAAAGATCCAGCTGTTTGCCATGTCAAGCTGCTGTTTTGTTTTTGCTCAGTGTTCTCAGCAAGACTATCAGCCTTTTATGGGAGGGCCCTGTTCAAAAGCTCTGAATTGGTCAGAGAGGGAGTGTGGGGAGTAAGGAGAATAGTCAAATTTTCTGAGTTTCCCTAGACTGGGCAGCCTTGCTTCAACACTGGGTGGTGGAGGGGTGTGTGCACTTCTGTTACAAATAGCATGCAGCTCTTCTGGCATCTCTTTAGAGCTGGGTCTTGAACATGGATAGCAGTAGGGAGGACAATCTAAGCTATGTTACAAGTACTTAGTGTGAGTACTGTCTGACTTCCCTGGTGTGACTCTCAGCTGAAGACTCTCAGTAGAATGGCTAGCTTTAAGCCAGACCAGCTAAAGGGTAATTCAGAGCATGGCTTGAATCCCATCTGATGCATGGTTCCTGTTAGCAAGCACAACGTTTCAGTTCCTGTTAAGACTGGAATTTGATTGCTTCGTTTGCTTCTGAATAACAAAAGCAAGTTTTTGGTCTTTTGACTCTTGTGCTGTTTGCTTATCTCTGACAGCCTCTTCCTGAAAAATTTGTGGTGAAGGGTGTTGTTGATCGCTTCTCGGAAGAGTTTGTGGAGACAAGGAGGAAAGCATTAGACAAGTTCTTGAAGAGAATAACTGATCACCCCGTGCTGTCTTTTAATGAGCACTTCAACGTCTTTCTCACAGCTAAGGTAAGCCAGTAACTTTCAAATGCAGTTGTTGACAGGAACAAAAGAACAGAAACCTTTGCAATCCCTTCTAAAATTGAGGTAAAAAGGCATTAACAAAACTACATGTGGAGATCAGAGCTTCCTCTAAAATACCAGAGGATTGTTGGGGACCCTGACTGTTGTGTGTGATGGACTCGTATGTGTGACAACGGTGTGAGTTCCCTGTGCTTGAAGGGAAGAGGAATCCTCTCTGCAGATTGATAAATTGAATTCTCCAGACCTGCTTGTTTTGTAGCCTAGAACGTACTCCTATTATGCAAGAGAGATTAAAAATTCAGAAAACTGTAGACTTTAAAATCTTTCTTTGGGGAGGAGGCAAGGGGGAGAGGAAGAGAAGTCTCCCTTGCACAAAAGCTTGCAAATTTCTTGGCTTTTTATCTTGACTGTGCTTTTTATACTGCTTGCACTTGATGCCCTCAAAATTAAGCATGGAGGCTGCATTCTCATTTGTTCTCAGCCAACAATTTTGTGTTCATCTTCTGCATGACTCATGCAGGAATGGTGCAATTTTCTTTGGCTTTCTTTAGAACTGCATTTTAAATCACACTAGGAGCCTGCAGCTATGCTTGGGTTTTACCAGATAGGTGAGAAGAGCTATAAAAACATGCCTTTCCAAAGTCATGTTACTCTGGCTCACTTAAATGTGGTGTTTGAGCTCACTTCAGGTTCATGCTCTGCTTGCTGTTAAGAATCAGTCTCCAGTGTTCTTTTATTTCCCCTCCATGGTGAACTTAAACCACTGAAACAAGCCAGTAACGCAGAATTTATTTAGCACCTTAAATGTCATATAGCTCTGTTCCTCTTTTCAGCTGTGCAAGCATGAGGCAGCTTTCTTAGCTGCTTTTTTTGTCTTCTTCCACCCCTCTAAAATGAATGTCAAGGGCTTCATCATCTGCTTGGGGCAGAGTTTGCCTTGAGGTTACAGAGCATCCTGGGAGATGGGGAGAAAGGACAACTGCTCTGCTGACTGTCTGTGATGTTTGAACTTGGTGTAGTGGAGCAGTGAGTGTCAGTTCAGTGTGCTAGGACTTCAGAATTTAGTTACTACAGGGAGTCTTAAGATCACCTTCTGGCTGAAAAAGAGAAACCAGCATTTCTTCAGGTTCCCTGTTTGGACCTGTAACATACCACAGTGCTTGAGAGAGCGAGTGAATAATTTTGAGTTCAAGGGTCTTTTCTGCTGCCTGCTTGCAGCAAGAGCTTAGGACATGCGGAAAGCAAAAGTTAGGGAACCACTTGATTTAAATGCAAACATAATTGAAAATTATAGTAGCTGCTAAGATGGCAGGTTTTTGTAATCAGACTTACATTTGACTTATGTTAAGTACTTGGAAGAACTACCATAGTGCATATTTTGAAGATGGCTGCTGGATTTTTGGGGGTTTTTTTAAGAATACTTAAGATTTTAGTCTAGTCTGTAATATGTCTGAATTCTTGATCTCCACAGGCCTACTTTGTTTGAACACATCTCTTCCTCAGGCTGTGTAGGATAACCTAGTTATAGCTCCTGACCCTGTTTTGAGATGTTGAATACTGACCTCTGCTGGACGGAGTAAAATGCAAAATTCACAGCTTTTTGGCTAACTAAAAACATTTTTTTCTGGTGTACTGTTGAGGTGAAATCCCTTGAAGATTATAGGCAAAAAATCTTGTTATCATAGGTTTTCAGAAATGCAAATATGCAAATATGTAAAGGAATGTCAAGGAAATTTACACTTTCTGTGGAGACAACATGGATGTGTCTGACTCAGCCTGAGCTACAGTCTCTCTTGCAGAGAAGCTTTACTGGTCTCCCTATGCTGCACTTTTTCTGGGTGCAGTGTTCACCTGCCTCCTGTGTGACCATGGAACTGGAGTGAGGAGGCTGCTTACCAAATAAAGTGTGCAATGTGTATCTCTGTACTAGGTCATGAGAGCCAGGTGGTGCATCTGGTTAATACTGGTGTTGTGGCTATGACTTAGAAGTATGTGTGGATGACTGATGTGAACTGCTTTGGTGGAACCAGAGCTGTTAATATGGCTGCTTCCCTGGTGAGAGTACAGGAACATGGGACAGTATGGCCACATGCAAAATTGGGCTACTTAGTTATTTTTAATATACTTCATACTATTCTCTTGGATAATATACCTTCATCTAGGGGTAGACTTGAAGCTGTGCTCAGCTGTATGCTTGTAGAAAGCCTTTGTTCAAGGCTGCATGTCACATGTAATCTCTTGCCTTCACAAGATTTGATCTTGACTGGCAAGTATCCTTTGTTGTATTAATATTTGAACATGTAAGTGAGTATTCCTAAACATATTATTTTTTTTTCTTCCCTTTTTTTTTTGGGTTTTTTTTTTTTGGTGGGTTTTTTGAGGGTTTTGTTTTGGTTTGGTTTTGTTTTGTTTTGTTTTTTGGTTGGTTTGGGGTTTTTTGGGGTTTTTTTGTTTGTTTTAATTCCTAGGATCTTAATGCCTACAAAAAGCAAGGAATGGCTTTGCTGTCAAAGATGGGGGAGTCTGTCAAATACGTTACAGGAGGCTACAAATTAAGAAGTCGGCCACTGGAGTTTGCAGCCATCGGGGATTATCTAGACACATTCTCTCTAAAGCTTGGTACCATTGACAGAATAGCACAACGGATCATCAAGGAACAGTTGGGTAAGGACACAAAATGTTCCATCATAATACTTCAATCTGAATGCTCTGTGTCTTACTCTGGTTGATAGCGTGATTAAGACAATTTGTGTTGATGATTCTCGCCTGTAGTAAGTCAGACGCAGGGCAAAGTCTAATGCCTGTTCTGGATTTTAAAATGGCCCAAAACCTAACACAGTATCTAATATTAGCGCAACTCTCCAAATACTTATTTAAAGTTGAACTTTTTGTACCAACCTAGTATCTTACTAGAGTAAATTTTTGAAAGACTTTTGGAAGGTGGAAGAACCTATAGATTCCACCTGGAGGAGTACGAATGGAATTCCTAAACAAAGACAAGCTTTACAGGCCTGTCTTAGTAGAGTGAAGTCTTACATATGTTTAAAAAACTAACTTTGGCTACTGCAGAGGTACAAGAGTCTTTGTATTGGAAGTCTGTAGGAATGGTAAGTTAAGAAAGAGGCAACTTGAACCTGTCACCTGCGCAGCCGTAGAGCTCTGTCTATTAAGATGCCAACACAACACAACTCTTGACTCTCTGTGGGGATTGTTACTCAGACTTGGTGTATAATTTCTCCTGTTTTGTGTTTGCACATCTCTGTGCCTTGCTCTTACTCTGTTAATCTATTTTTCCATCTGCATCTTGCAGAATACTTGGTGGAACTACGAGAATATGGACCTGTTTACTCAACCTGGGGAGGGCTGGAGGTTGAGCTATCAGAGCCACTGGAAGGAGTGTCTGCCTGTATTGGGAATTGCTGCACAGCTCTTGAAGAACTCAGTGAGGACATGACAGAAGACTTCCTGCCTGTGCTTAGGGAATACATATTGTATGCTGAGTCAATGAAGGTAAAGAGAGCCTTGGGGCAGAAAGTGCTGTCAGTGTGTTTGCCCGGAATTAGCGAGTTCTTTCTTTTTAACAGTGAGAAATCCTGGTAGTGGGAAAAGTGGGGAAGTGAATAATACATTAATAGGAGGATATTTTCACAGTCAAAACAAAACTAGGTATGTTTAATAGCTGGGTACTGCATGGATAGCATTATCTGTCTGCTCTGCTCTTCAGTCAAGCTAGGGTCGGTATTGCAGGATGTACACAAAATGTTGCAGAGTTGCCCCTTCATTGGTGTGGCAGGTGGAACTCTATAAGAGACACCTTGTGGCTGCCTAGAATCTTTCTTTGAATTGAAACCAGCTGTGCTTCAACTCTTCACTACAGGGTCAGTGCCTGGCCCTAAAGGAATGATAGCACTAGCAGTTTCTGTCACTTGTACGTAGCAGAGTTGGGTGCCTTGTTTTAGAACAATGTGTCCAAATGACAGACGCTGCTTCCTCTGTCATCCCCATACCCTAGGCATTATGTGTCTGCTGTTAAATTCTGCATACCAAGTAACTGCTTAAAAATGGTATTCTGTGACTCTTAATCTCTCTAAGAACTTGGTGTTTCACTGCTTATGCAGACATAATAAAAGCTACTTTAATGTGGGCTTTTTTCTCTTGAAGTTAAGGAGTACTGGTAATCAATCACATCTAATAGGGAAAAGAATTACTGAGTAAACTTCACTAAAAAATGATATCAAGGATGTTAGTTCGCCCATCTGAGCTTTTCACCACATGCCCATGGCACAATATGTGTTAGCAGTCCCTCTATAGGCGACTGACAGACAAGTTCCTTCTGAAGACTTTCCACTTGGAACAACTGTTACAAGGCTATGATACACTCTCCTTTACAGATCTAATTGCCCATTATAAACTTAGAGTCTGAACATAGTGGTCCTTCTCCATCTTAATCTTAATCTCATCCTATGCTTCTCAAACTGAGAGTTGAAAAACTTACTTGTAGGTGTCTTTTCCCAGCTTCAGGAGTTGTACATCTCCTGTGTGGCTAAAGTATTCTTGCAGGTGGCTTTGCACTAATTCCCTGAGTATATTCTTTGCTTTTGTCACCATGGATTTGACCCCAGCATGAATGAAGTGTATTTTCTTTACAGGTTTGTTAACAGTAAAGTATTGCTTGAACACAGTGGGCTGTAGGAAGCCTTGTCTCAGGATGTTTGGACTGTAGGAAATGGAGGTGGATGGAGTGTGCTACAAATAAACAGAGCATGAGGCTAGTGATTAAATACTTCAACTCAGAACGTCTGACTTTTGATGCTAAAAATGCCTACCAAAGATGGCATCTAAAGGGGCAAGCTGAGTTGTGAGAGGTGCTCTTCACAAATATAGCAAGGGAATTTTTTTAAGCTAAAAAGCCAGAGTTTCTTTAGCTGAAGAGGTACTTTAGGCAGATAATCACCACTTACCACAGGCAGAGCGGCGTTATAGATTCATACCTAGGCTGACATCTAGGCTTCCTTTTGGTCTTTTAGAGCCCTTTTATAATGGCACTGTCTCCAAGCCAACAGTTCCCTAACTGTCTAAAGTACTTCTTCAGCTAAAGAAACCCTTGCTTTATAGCTTGAACTTTTTAAACTGTGGATTTGACTTTCTAGTGCTCTAAAGGATTATGCTGTTTAGTGTCTGGCTTGGGCATCTAACTAGCTTTACTCAGTCTAAAAATTTGAAAATCAAGAACAGAAACTATTGTTAGCCAAGACTGTTTGTATTTTCCTTCCCTCTCAAATAGCAAAATTGAACTCTCTCAGGTTCTACAAAGTACAGTTTTCTTCTGTTAGGAAACATCAGCCTGTTGCTTTTTCTGAAGTGAGCAGCTACTGAACTGTCTTTGCAGAATCCAAGGAAGTAACCAAGGTCAGTGAGGAGGTTATACTTGGAGTGCAGGAGGCTATCTGTTGAAAGGGGCATCCTCTTCACTAGCAGTGCATTTCTCTTTATCAGCTTTCTTTGTTGCACACTGTACCCCTGGTGTAGGTATGATAACGGGATCTATAGAGCAGTCTACAGCCGGCTGAATGTCCCTCAAGTAAGAACTGCTAGATTATCGTCACTGTTCAGAGATGAAGAGGCCTTGATATCTTCAGGAGCACTGTTGTACCTGAGGGGAAGAGCCTGAAGGAACTGCACATATGTAGGCAAAGCCCAATAGTCCTGGTTGAATAGATTATTAGCTGGTTTGAGGGAAGCCTAGTCTCTGGGTTTGTTTGAAAGATTTTCAGAACAGGGCAGAAACTGGTGTTATGGCCTTGAGTTAAAATGTGTGCTGGAAGTGTCCAGGAGAGACGTTTTCTAAATTACTCACTCTGCTCAGCACTTGTTAGGCCACAAGTGTGTTTTTATCCCTGCTGCACAAAAAAAGATGTGGAGATGTGGAAAAGCTGAAGAGAGTCTGGAAGAGAACCACAAAGATGGTCAAGGGACTGAGAAGCCTGCTGCGTGAAGAAGGGCTGGGAGAGCTGGCTATGTTCAACCTTGGGGAAAGAAGGCTTAGGGAAAATCTTATCACCATGTACCAGTATTTAAGAATTGACTACAAATATGATGGAAGCTCCCTTTTCACAAGGAGACCCGTGGAAAATCAGGGATAATCGGTGCAAATTACTCTTGGGGACTTTTTCATTGAACATAGGAGGAGAATTTTCACAATGAGAACAATCAGCCTTTGGAATAATGTCCCCAGGGAAGTGGTGGATTACCCAACACTGGACACATTTAAGATCCAGCTGGACAGGATCCATATTGTCTAGACTGTGCTTTTGCCAAGAAAGGTTGGATGAGATAATCCTTGAGGTCTCTTCCAACCTGGTATTCTATGGTTTCTATGACATGGCAAGGTGATATCAGTCTCAGTTCCAGGTGCAGTGGGGCCCATGTCAGCAAACGTGGTACCACATTTGCTGATGTACACTGGCGTTGCCCAGGTAGGCATGTGCAGAGGACAAACTCTCTCTCTCTATACATAATCCATTGCAGATATTAGGATGTTATATGACTTCTGTATGCTTGACATTGCTGGAAGGGCTTATCAGATGATCTGATCCCCAGGGGTGTTCTTGGACATTACTTTTAATGCATGGTTCAAGCAAGCACCACATTAATAGGTAACTGTGTCTTCAAGGGCAAGAGTAACTAGAGATCCTTTTGTGACATTTAGTCACAGTAGGAAGCTGTGTGGTGGGCAAATACGATCAAAACTGAAATTTGAGATAGGAGGCTGATGGCAAACTGAAGCTCTGTATGGGCCAAGGTAGATCGTTTCAACTGAATACAAAATGGAGAAGGAACTGCCTTGCTGAAACCAAGCTAAGTCTTTTGTGTTCCGACACCACTGGTTTAGTTCTGACCTGAAATAACTTAGGTGTGCTGGTTGAGTTTTTTCAGTTTGGTTTCTTCCAACTTTTTTTTTTTTTTAACTTTTTTTCCTCTCTAAGTGAGGCCTTAACTAGTATTGTGTGGTCTGTGGTAGTTTTGAGGATACTTGATGCAGAGCTTTTCATAAATGCTGCTAAAGCATCAAGGCTTCAGTCTAGAAAGGGGATTGCCTGAAGGTGCCAGAGGAAAATATGGGACAAGTGAAAGGGAGGACAATATTTTTCTCATCACTTACAAGTCAGCCATTACTGGATACTTAAAACTGTATTCACAAGCTCATTGTTAATGGTCCACAGTAGGTGGACTTGAGCACTTCAGGGGAATTAAGACACCTGTTCTTTGAATCCAGTTTGCCAATAACTGTTAATCGTTGGCTACTCCTGGTATAGATTCAGCTTCCTGCACTAACTCCAGGCTTCTAAAGGCAAAATGCAATTGCTGGAGGCATTTGTTTTTCACAGAAGAAATTTTAGTTGGCTAAGATTCAAGAGGCAATGCAAAGTAGAAATACTCATTAAATCTGTGAGACTTTTGTTGCATTGGTAACCTCAATCACTTAAAGGCCATCCCACACAGTTGCATAGATTCCAAAAAGAAGGGGGAATGTTGTGGTTTGTCAAGTGAACACAACCAATGGCATGCTTGCTTGTGGGACCAAAGAGAGAGTTAAGCTGTTGAAGGTGAATTTTTCAGCTTTGCCCTCTTTTTATTGACTAATCTATTAGTAGCTTTGAGGATTGTGTGCCATTCCCATTTATTGTGGATTGAAGATAAGACTGTTGATGCCAACATCTCTACTCTAGAGCAACTGCACTGGTGACCTTCTCTTGGCTTAAGAAGGAGGAGGGGGGACAAAGATGACTAGTAGATACGGGATTTGTATGTCCTCAATTAAATCTTGGTTAGACTAGCTGTTAGAGCTCTGATGAGCTACACTTCTAAAAACATAATTCTGTAGGCAGCAGTGTACATGACTAGTCCTATGTTACTGGCCTTGTCTGGAACTGTTAAAATGACTAGTTACCACTTTGTGTCCTAATGGGGCAATTCCTTCTAGGTGGCAGAAGGGAAGACTCAAAGCCAAGTTAGCTGCAAGAGAATTTCAAATTTACAGTGAGTGTTGGCTGACTTCCCTCTGAGCATTTTTAATATTAACTTTGCATCAATTGAGTAATTAAAAAATACTAGTTGTTTCTTTGTGAAATCTGAAGTGGTAAGTTGCCTGCTCTTACAGACACAAAACTGCTTATTTTTTAGGAAGACATTCTTAAAAAGACTAACTCCTGTGGTTGTTTTCAAATTGACAACTGTGGTATAACCTTAGTGAAGCTCTTTGTGGATGTAGTACAAACTGAGGGTAGCATCTTTGGCTCTCTATTTTGAGAATACTCTATCAAGCAAATGTTTACTGCTTGAGAAGGTCTCTCAGGCAGTCCAGTGCTTTTCATGTAAATTGTGCTTTTCATAATTTTCTTTTTTTTTTAATTAAACCAACAACCAAACCCTGCAAACTGATCTAAAATAAAGGCTTACTTTTACTCTAACACCAGAATGTGACAGCTTGCTTTAAAGGATTCTGAAGAGTCTTTGCAAGTGAAAAGGGAGTTGTAATACCTTCTGTGGTGGTCTTCCTGTCTCTTGGCCAATGCTGTTGTCTGTCGGCTGCTTGAGGATATCAGAAACTTTACATTAGTCCTTGTCAGCTTTCATGCTTTTGTTTATATCCTTTTCATGGTAATTATAGGTCACCTGATGAATTAAATTTACTTAGTCAGGGTTATATTAATGGTTTTGTGACAGCTTCTATCTTGCATGCCTCCAGCTTGTCCAAATGTTGAATTTTATCTGACCCTGCCAGCTGTTGGAGAGCAAGTGCTCTTTGTTATTAAAATCTACTCCCTAAATGCTGTAAAATAGAACAAAGTAAATCTGGAAGTCTGACTTTGGGCTGAATTGGCACTGAAGATACATCACTTTAGAGTTTCTTGTGGGCTGGGGAAGGAACAAGAGGATCCCTTTCACAGCTCTTTTTTCTCTTGCCCATAGAATGTGTTGAAGAAGAGAGACCAAGTTCAAGCGGAGTATGAAGCAAAACTGGAAGCAGTAGCCTTGAAAAGAGAAGATCGTCCAAAGGTTAGAACTTAAAATTGCTCTACAAAAACAGTTTGCAGTTACACTACTTTCTGAGAAGAATGGAGAAGCAGAACTTGCTTTTCTCTGGGTCTCATGACTTCTTTGCAGTATGAGCTGTTTCTGGCAGAACAGAAATTTGTTGTTGGCAAGCTGGTGTGAAATAAAGACCTAAGAATGAGTACATGTAACTTGTCTAGCAACTTCTGTACTATTGATCTCCCACAGTTCAGAGCAGAATGACTCTGTAACACTTCAACAATGGCCAGCAGTCAGTTGGACTGTTCAGTGATAGGGACTGAAGCAGTGGTAGAACAGTCCCTGGTGACTCAGCAGTATTCCAGCTAGATGAGTTAAGGTCCTATCCCTGGCACTGTGGAACTGTATTGTTGCAGAACACCGGTTTTGGCTGTGGAAAACTGCATATTTTGCCCTTTCTGCTAGGGAGCTCTACCTGTGTGATGCTGAACAGAGATGTCACGTGTCACTGGGTGACAGGTTTTGGCTGGGCTCCATGCAAAAGCAAAGCTGTGAACTGACATGCTGCCACCTGCTTCTGTATGAAACAGTGCAAGAGCCTTTTCTTAAATCACTGCACCTTTAACTGATGATGGCAACAGGGTTTGTTCCCTTCCTCTGCTTGGATGTTTTTGGTTCCCCTTATATTTGTATTAATAATTAATGGATGACTTCCCAGTGTACAGGGTTTGTTCCCTTCCTCTGCTTGGATGTTTTTGGTTCCCCTTATATTTGTATTAATAATTAATGGATGACTTCCCAGTGTTATGACTACTGTACAGTAAGGTTCACTGTACAGGAGGTTCACATAATATTTTGAATCTAAGAAGCTGAAGAGAACGAGAGCATAGAAATGCAAAAGTGTTTTTCTGATCTTTTGTCTATAATGAACTACAAATAGTGGTGTACTAGGTGTTTTGTGGTGCTCTTGTATTTAGGTCTACTGCCTGCCCCTCTGCTGGCTTGTGTGGTATGTACTCTACTTCCTCAGTGTAGCTTTGTACAAACAGGTGTTCTGACAGTTGTATCTAGGATAGACAGAACTAAATCTAGCACATCCAGCAAGCCGGTTGAGGTTTTTAGCCATTTGACTTTACCAAGATCTTGATGCAGTAGAACTGATGAATTTTGCTAATCTCTCACCTGTTAAAAGGCCTTTGGGTCTCATATCTCAGTGGGATTATTGTGTAAAGTACAGCATTTAAATCTTGCAAATTTTTTGAATACTTATGTCTCCTCTCCAGGGTATAAGCATATTTTTTGGCAACTCCTTTTAGCTTTTTGTAACATAAGTAGTTTGTGTCATTTACAAGATGAAGTTGAACAAACTGTAAAGAACTCCTTGCATGTTCACAAAATACTATCTCTGGGGTTTTCAGAACCTTTCCAGCCAGAGCTAATAGCTCAGAGCTGTGCCTAGCAGCATATCTGACATTCATTGATGTCTCCTGACTACAACTTCCTGGAACATAAAAGCAGCCAGAGGGTCATGTGCTGCAGTTGTGGGATGGCATTTGTGTTCCTTGTGGCGTATTTGCTGATTTGGTAGGAATTATGTAAAAAGACCCCAAACAAAACCTAAAGAGAACAAAGGCCTATGTTTAGATCATGAAAGGAAGGCCTATCACTACTTGATAATCTCTCACTGCAGGGCATTTTGGGCCTCCTGTGCACATACCCAGCCTGGGATCACAGAGCTCCCCAAGCCATTAGATTGTTCTGACAGTGAGTTCATCAGCTTAGAGCTCAGTGGCCTATGAATGCAGAATGCTTGTAGGGCTACCGTGACTGTCTGTCAGCAGGTACTGCTCAGAGTGCTGAAGCTTGCACAAAAGCACAGTGTGGGTGGTGTTTACCAGTGGCATCATGGTGTTCATGTGGAGTCTGCAGCCTTTCAGTTTCTAACAAGTGCAGTGGTGAAATGCCTCTCACCCATTTCTGACCCATGCTGAAGCTGATTTTGCATTAATCCAACCAGCACACTGAAGGATAGGTGTGGTTTTGTTTTGGTGAGATGAAGTTTGCTTCTGATGATCTGTTTTATTCTTTCTACCTCAAGGCTCTGAAGTGTGGTGACCTATTGGAACAGTAAATATGGCAGTGCAGAACCTGAAGTAGAAGGCGACCATATATATTTACAGGGGGGGAAAAAAAGGCCTTGTAACAGATAACTGTTTCCCAAGAACTAGGAAGGTAGAAATATCATATGCAAAGATTAGTTGTTTAATCAATACTGGATTTTTTCTGTTTTGGAACCATTTGTTACTTGGTAGTGATGATGTAGAGGAGTTTTAAAGTGGACACACCATCTTAATTGACCACACTAAATTACAGATGTTAGGCAAGCTTAGCTTTTTAAGAGAACAGAATCAGCATGAAAAGGATTAAATGTACATGCAGAACTTCTTACTGTATATATATAATTTTATGCTCAGTTCTTGCCTGCATATACACCTCTCATCAGTTAAAAGTGACTCACTAAAATAGTCCTGGGCTGTTTGAGAGTGTGTTGGAGTTTGAACCAGTTGTCACTTTGGTTTTGTGGCTTAAGGGGCTGTTAAGCTATTAGGTAGCTGAGAGAAGATATCAGTAAGGAAGTAGCAACTTCCCCCAGAATCCAATCTACTTTCTTCCTGGTTCTTAGTTGCTAGCTAATATTTAATGTCTCCACTGGTAAAAGCAGATAAAAGTATCAGCATAGATGTTTCAGCTTAGGCCCAGATTTGATGATAAACATATAATATCTCTTTGCATTGACTTCGCACTGATACGAAGTACTTAAAAGCTGTTAATTAACTTAAAATTTTGTCTTAACTACTGGGTTGTAAATTATGTTCTAGGAAGCTGCAGTTTTGTAAGGAAAGGCATTTGCACTCCTAAATAGGACTGCTGCATGTGCAGACACTGCTTTCATGATGCCTCTGGAGACTTAGTTGGAGTTTCTTGTTGTTGTTCCTTAATGAGAGCACACGTGACTCACTGCTGACTACTGGGTTGTAGCTCTAAACTCATACAGCCCTATCAGCCTGACCAGCCAGAGAACTCGCTGTGAGAAACAACAGATTTTTGTATAGCTTCCTTGTGGTTTCAGATCCTGGCAGAAGAAGCAGGAAGCTGGTGAGTCCTTAGAAGCTAAGTTAATTGGATTTGGAAATCTTACATGGTTTTGCTTCCAGACTTCATAAATATTTCTCTTGATAGCCTAGCCTTTCCCATTAAGGTAGCAGAGTACTTCTGATGGAAGGCATACATGCCTTGAGGAGAGCATCCTCTAAACCTTCATCTGGAAGGGAACTTCCATCTGGGAACTTCATCTGGAGTTGTGAATTCTGTAGCAGAGTGAATTCTATAGCCATAAGTATAGTGCTCAGACATAGTAGGGGGGAAAAAAGTATCTACTGAACCTCCAGTTGCCTGTAGTGTAAATTCAGTTGTGTGAATAATGGGGAACTCAAAACCCGTGAGTATGAAGAGCTCCTGCATCTTGAACAGGTCAGTTTATTGGAGAACAGATGTGAGACCTTCTCTGAGTAATACTTCAGTGATCAGCCCTAATCCATGTCCTGGAGAAGAAACACAGTTGGTGTGTTTCTGCCTAAATTGAGTCCCTTGCCAAACTGCAAGATAAGTAGCACACCTCTAACTTACTGTAGGTATCCACGAAAAGCTTATGTAGTCTGTTCTGTATCTCTTTCTTCTTTCATGCCTCTCAGAGAGAAAGGGAATTCTTTGACAAAACTCACATGGGAACTGTTTGTGTCTTTGGGGCTACACATATTACCTTTTCATTTTTCAATGTATACCTGAAAAAGCCATGATGCTTTAATATCTATGTCTATTGCAAGATTTAGAACCTGGTAAAGGTTCTAAACAATGCATGGTCCATTACTGAGCATACAAACAAGATCTCAGTGCTTGCTTTATTGTGCCAGTGCCACTTAAGAGAAGAAACAAACATCACAGAAACTATACAGAAGTAACTGGGCAGCAGTGAATTATGCATCCTCTGAGAGGGACCTTGCCCTGGCTATGGATTACGAGGAAAGCTGGGCTGATTTAAGGACTGCTGAAGGAACCACATGTTCAATTTACTGAAATCAAGTACGAGGGGAGCCACCACAAAGTTCTTCAAATGTTCTTCATTCTGCATTTTGCCTTTGTGCAAGTCAGAGCTTCCAGAGCAAAAGTTCACTTCTTGCTTTGGTACTGGGATTCAGGAGTTTCCTCTTCTGAGGTCATGGGCTTAGTCTACATGTCCTTACAGGATTCCTGTCTGTGTGGACCATGCAGCAATGAGTAGGGAGAGAAAGGTGTTCAGCTTTCCTGCTTGAGGAAACACTTCTAAATAATTCCTATATTTGCCTGGTGGTATACATTGTATTACTTAGAACATAAGCAAAGAACACCAACTTAGTTGGTCTAAAGTCTATGTACCTTGAGCCAGTGACTACTGTCAAAAATCCATTTAAATCTCTACCTCAGCTTGCAGTAGGTTGTCCTTCAAGATGTCATTTGTTGCTTTTACATGGTAGTGTGTCCATTGTTGAGCCTAAAGGTCCGTGAGCCCGTCCCATGGTGATAATCATGAGTGCTTCGCAGTTAAATTTTGTTCAGGAAGCCTGTAAGGTTCAAAGTGGAAGCTGGAAACTAATGACTTAGACATTTTGTTCTGCAGCTGTCAATACTGAGGTCTCTTATCCAGCTTTTTTGATAAACCTAAATGTTTGTTGTTATATACACACTGATGTAAATTGGGAAATTCCTACTGCAGCTGTAAACGGGAAGGAGGAAAGTTTGCTGTGGACCAAAGCTGCTCAGTTTGAGCACTAGGAACTGAGCCTCGGTACCAGCACTTACACCAAATGGTTTTCCTGTGCCTTTAGCAAGTGCTTCCTCAATCTGCCTCTATATCAGGCATGGAGATGGACAAGCACAAGCGCTCACCACCTCAAAGAGCAAAGAACAAATTGAACAATCTCCTATCCTCTCTAAGATATGTGGCTTTTTCCCTGTGGCTTTTTCCCTGCAGCCATAGTGAGTTGATTCAGGATAACTACTGGATTGTGAACTTAACCCTTTATTCTGTAGTTTTGCTCAGTAAGGTTTGAGCTAATTCAGCAATCTAGCACTCTTAGTGACAGTTTTAATCTTCATTTCTTTTGCTGCAGGTACCCACAGATGTTGAGAAATGTCAAGACCGAGTAGAATGTTTCAATGCTGACCTGAAAGCAGATATGGAGAGATGGCAGAACAACAAAAGACAAGACTTTAGGCAGCTACTCATGGGGATGGCAGATAAAAACATCCAGTATTACGAGAAGGTATGTGTCACTGTTGGAGCACTGGCAGGAATAAGAGTAGTTTGTTTTTCTCTGAAGTGGTGATAATTCTTCAGGAAATCTTCACACTGTCTTGAAGACAAGAATATTAGACATCTGAAGCTCTTTGTCAGCAGCTGATGAGTTGCAAGTCATGATCAAGTGATCTCTGTGAGACTAGTGGACTTTTGCAAGCACTCTAACAGCATTGTATCATACATGCTTGTCTGTTTTGCACTCTTGAATTGAACAAATTACTGAGCAGCAGCAGTGGTGGTGAAAAATAACCAGAATTGCACATTCTAGTAATACTACCAGAGCAGAAAAATCTCCTGTTTCTGCCTTTTATAAACCAAACTACATGAGTTAATGCAAGTCCATGGACTCATATATAGATTACACCTGCTATGTATAAATTATTCTGATCTCTGTCCCTTTGTGCATAGTTCTGTCCCTTGTATACTAGTCCTGAAAATACCTAGCCTCTGCCCTCTTTCATTTGGTCCATGTGTTCCTGAGGTTTGGTGTCAGATTTTTTTATTTTTAATTAAAAGGACCTTGACATTTAACTGCATATGCTTGCAGTCTAGTTTTCTGTCATGCTAGAACAGTGCAGCCCAATGCAGTAGTTGATACCATAGGATCACAGAATGGTTTGGAAGGGACCTTAGAGGTCATCTAAGTTTCAACCTCCTGCCAGAGGCAGGGATGCCTTTTACCAGAGTAGGTGGTTCAGAGCCCCATCCAGCATGAACCTAAAATACTTCCAGAGATGGAGCATCCACAACTTCTCTGGGCAAGCTGTTCCAGTGTTTCCTCATCCTAATAGTAGAGAATTCCTTCCTAATTACCTAATCTAAACCTGCCCTCTTCCAGTTTAAAGCAATTGTCCCTTGTCTTATCACCACATGCCCTTGTAAAAAGTCTTCCTCCAGCTGTCTCATAAACCCCCTTTAGGTATCTTAAATATTAAACACTACTAGAGCTACTAGACTTAGGCATTGCCTAGTAAACATACTTCGTCTTGTCTGTTCATTTTTCCACATCTACGTTACAAGCTGCTTCCTGTGCTAGGTTATCTCTCTGTGTATATTAGCATGCAGTGCCTTTTCCCCTTCCAGTGTCTCTCTTGTTCATAACTACTCACACAGAAGTTCCTTCACCCTGGTCTCTCTTCTAAGGCTGCTGTGGAGGGGGATATTATGGACTCCCCTGAACATCCAGCAGTGCCTCTGCAATTGGCAGATCTGTGCAGTGTACATTAGTTTTGCTTTTAGCAAGGAAGCTTTTTTGGTAAGAAGGTGTCCAGTCACTTCAGGATACACACCTAGAAGTACTCTATTCTAATCTGCAGTACAGTCAGCAAAGTTAGAAGGAAGATGTCTGTCAACAGTGACTTGTGGATATAAGAGCTGCTGATGAGTTTGCCCATTTCCAGCATTTAATAATTTGGATTCCACAGTCTGTATTTGCCCAGTTTTTACTTCTGGGCTCTATGTGTTTGAAAGACAGCAACAACAAACAGTACAAGGACTATAGTAATTGTATGTGTCTGGGAAAATTACTCCAAAGCCCAGAGTGGCTTTCTAGTTACCCAGAAGCTACACTCGTCTTACAGTTTACTATACCAGGCACTACCAGTTCGTCTGGAGTTGAGTCCCAGAGCCTTACTGGAATACACTGTGTCTCAGAATTAACTTCCCTAAAGGCATGTTTTCTTTCAAATAAGTTTGCTGGAGGTAGTCTGTAATAGCTGCCATTGTGTCCAAATCAGCCTTCTCCTACAGTCACACTACAAAGATGTAAATTTCTACTCAAAACAGTTTGTCTGCCTAGCTGAAAGCTGTGGTATTCTTCAGTTTAGAAAACTCCAGGTTAGTATTTGGAAATCCTGGGTGTTATGATGATTTTTAATGGCTTGGGCCAGCTGATGACTTTGGAAAACTTGAATTTGTTGAATTTGTTTGGAAGGTGCAGCTATTCTAACACTTACTTGCTGTTTGAGATCCTAGGTTTTTTCCCCCTTCTGTACTAATCTATAATGACCCACATGACTTTTCTTCTACTTGCATGCTATTGGTCTGGAAGGGCTGGTCAGAAGTTACATGAACCGATACAAAATCCATTTTTTAAATCATTCTTTCTTTGTTTCTTTCTTCAGTGCCTTACGGCGTGGGAATCAATTATACCACTATTGCAAGACAAGCCAGAGACCAAATAAGAAGTACCTTCATGGACAGTCTAGCACTTCTGTGCTGAGAACCACTAGTCATACTGGAACTGTATGGAGGACTCTTTTTGTTAAGTTAACTGAAATGACAGCTGCACTTAGTTTTTCAGAGTATCTGTTCCAGCCTATCTGAATTTTTTTTCCTCGAGTTTTGTGTTTAAACTGGGGTATGTTTCATCTTTTTGAGTTATCTTGAATGGTTCCTTCTTTATCCTATGGAGTGATTGGGGTTCATAGTGAAAGTGCATGGGGATCTTGATAAAATTTACCTCTCTAGTCTGGAAGGAACTGATGAGTGGAACACTAAAAAGATGAAAATAAAACTCTACTGCAAGGTGCCAAGTGACATCTTTATTACCATTCTATTTTGTTTGCTTAAAAAGAAAACCCCAATAATTATTTCTGTGATACAGTACTCCCTAACCAATCCTTATCCCTTTTTTTTTTTTTTTTTTGAATGGACAGGAAAAGGCTGCAAAAGAATATTTTCTCTTTTGCTACTGCCCATGTGCTCCCTCTGGATGAAATGGTCTCTGGAGACTTTTCTGTCTGGGAGCTGGGCTGGTTCTAGACAGACCATATCAACACCAGCTGCAGATAGGCGGTGATGCAAGCATGAACTGTGGTTTTTGTGAGTGTGGCATGTTGTTGGTTCATACTGAGTATCTTTGTTTACCTTGGTGATTATGAAGTAATGTCAGTTGACTGAAGTGTACTTGTGACTGAACTGGGGATCAAAACCAACCTAGCTGCGGGAATGAGTTGGACAGCAGCCTTTCAAGGGTTGTGGGAATGGGGGAGGAAGTATGAGTCTCTAATTTTCCCAAAGCTAGCTCCAGAAGTTGCATGGTGGAAATCTCTTACACCATGCTTTGAATATGGGTTTTACTAGAGCCACTTTAGGCTTGGTCACCTAAGGTGCCTCCTGTAGTAAAAGTAGAACTCTGCTTTCTCTCCCCACGCTTTCTTTGCAGCAGCCAGAAGCCAAAAGGTGTCAAATGCTTCCTTCCACCAAGCATCAGTGTGTGAAACTTGCCTTAAATGGGTTGGTGGGGGATAGATGGGTACCCTATTAGGTACACATAGCGTCAAATCTGTCTCTGCTGAACCACACGGCAAGTCTTTCAGGACTACTTTTGGTATAGATCTATTTTCTTAGTAGTTTCTGTTGGCCTTTAGAACTGTAGCTGCTTCTGCAAGTCAGTTTTTTGTCCGTTCTCTTGCAGTTCAACCTCAAGTAAATGCTTGCTTGGTGTTAATGGCCTTAGGAATGCTGATATGATTTAACCATCCTAAGTGAGGGGGGTTGGGGCTCATATGAGTGTAATACTGGGATTTAGGGCAATAAATAACTCTGCTTACTGCTAAATTTGAGTGATTACTTGTTTTCTGGCAACATTCTTGCAAAGAATGTGAGCAGTGATTGATTTTGTGCAACTTCTCTGTTTTCCTGTGACAACCTACCAGGTACTAGTCTGATTAGGAATTTATTCCTTCATAAACACCAACTGAACCTGCAGCCACCCTTCTCAGCCTGGTGGCTTTATGGAACTCTCAAGATGAGTTATTGCAGCACTGTGGTAGCTGTCAGGCTAATGAGATGGTGCTCTCTGCATGAAAAAGTAAAATATAAGACATTTTAAGTTCTTTTTGACTCAGCCTTCATTGACAACTCTGCAGTATTAAACAAATTACGTGTCTTGTTTTAAGGTCAGTTTGTCACTATGCACTTTTTGGTGTGAGAACTCTGGTTTAAGTTGCTGTTAGGTTCAGAATCACAGACTCCTCTTGTTCAGGGGAAGTTCTTAAGGGGATCATCTTGAAGCAATCTAGAATAAGCACTTCCATACTATCTAACAGTCTGCCCTTCAGGGTTACAGTCTTCCCCGTTTTCCACAAAGAAATATCAACGTGCTTTTTGAATTGGTTCCTGTGGAATAAATGGAATTTTGTAGTTGACTCTACAGCATCACTGTGACTCAAGGAAAATATAATTTGAACTAATACTTAGTCAGTCTTCCCACCATCTTATTAAAATAAACAGCAAAAGATGAGTAGAAAGGGGGGTGCTTTTTCCTACAGGTGACTTCATCTGATGCCTTACAACACTAAGGTCCTCTTCCTGCTTTGCTTTATGTCAAACTGAAGTGGGTGTTGCTTCTGGAGAATTCAGCAATTAACATCACAGCTATTCATGAGAAGCATGATGGACAGTGGAGAGTACCAAGTGAAGTTCAAATCAACATGTAACTGTTGAGGCTGGAGCTGTTGAAGATTTGGATATCTTACATGGTCTGGACCAAAACCTCTTGAGCTCATACAAGGGAAGTAAAACTTGACATTCAAAAGAGAAGTCCTCTGCAAGAATTGCTGCAGTGTAATAAGGGTGTGCAATGGTGGGTCTCAGCTTGTATGGGCAGTGGAGTGGTCTTTTCTCATGAAGAGCTGTTGTAAATTGCTAGGTAACTGAGGGAGAGGCTGTGAGTGAGGTGTGCAGAGGATCCTGACTCTGATGTTTGGGGCAGCCATGCCAGTTGGGAACTACAAGAGTTGCAGAAAATTCCTGTAAGATGTGCAGAGTGACACTTGTATCACATAACTGCTGTTAGTGGGAGGTTGAGTCCTGAACTGAGAGTGAAACTCTTAACATGTTATCCTGTAATGCTTACAGAATAGAAGTCTTTACTTTGGATGGTACAGACTTCCATGAGAGAAATAGAAGGTTGGTAAAGGGAAGCAGGAATAGTGCAGGAGCTTCATCTTTGAGTAACTTGTTGAGTGTTAAGTCACTTAAGATGACTCTTTGCACATGCACCAAAATGACACCAAATGTAGTTGGCACCCTTTCTGTGAGCCTGATTAACATGTGGTTCCTTCAGCAGTCTTTAAATCAGCCCAGTTTTCTTCATAATCCATAGCCAGGGCAAGGTCCCTCTCAGAGGATGCATAATTCACTGCTGCCCAGTTACTTCTGTATAGTTTCTGTGATGTTTGTTTCTTCTCTTAAGTGGCACTGGCACAATAAAGCAAGCACTGAGATCTTGTTTGTATGCTCAGTAATGGACCATGCATTGTTTAGAACCTTTACCAGGTTCTAAATCTTGCAATAGACATAGATATTAAAGCAACCTGGCTTTTTCAGGTATACATTGAAAAATGAAAAGGTAATATGTGTAGCCCCAAAGACACAAACAGTTCCCATGTGAGTTGTATTAAAGAATAAAGTATGATTCTTCACTGAAGTCTACTTGGATTTTTGTTGCACTAAAACTTGTGCTAAGGATAAAGTAGTGGAATAAGTGATAGAAACAAAGCATGAGTGGCAGAGACAGTTCTGTGAAGGTACTGTGTGGTAGCCTTGAAGCAGTGGCTCTGCATAGCCTGTTCATATTGCTTCAGTTGTCAGTCCTGCAGATGCCAGAGTACAAAAGAATTCTTTCCCAGACCAGCAGGGACTGTTCTGTATTTTAACAGGAGCCATGCTTTTGTTAAAACTTGCACAATTTAACTGAATATTGTTACAATTATTGTTGCAAACTGTTGAAAATCCTTGTCCTGATAACCGCTGAATAAAATTGGGTAGACTAGATGAGCTCCTTAGGTGAGATGTTCTGTCATCTTAAATTCTGAAGGTAGAGCATTCTTTCCTCAGGTACATTAACTTTTACTACAACAACTAATACATAGGGAAAATGAGGACTAATATTTTTTTTAAGATAGGCAAGTTGGTACTACTTGTTGGATTATTTTTTTTCCTCTTGTGAAGTAAAACTGGGGATCACAGGAATAAACATGCCTTCTGGCAGACTGAATGTGGCATTTAAAACTTTTTGTGAGTGCTGTTGAACCAATTTACAAACTAAAATGGCAGTGCTTAATTCTGTGCTTAGCACTTGGAAGTCTTGCTGAACTATCTGACTTGTACAAGTACTTAGTAATGAACTGGACAAGTTTTAAGGTTGCATGCCTAAAGCACAGTAAATGTGCAGAAAATAATGAACTTTCCAAAGAGGTGTAAGTAGATCACCCTTATGTAAATGGCATGCTAAAACAATAATGGCTAGTCACTGTCCTAGACTACTTTGAAGATCTTGGTGTTCTATGCTTTGGAGCGAAGCCATTTCCTTAATCCTGCTGCTGGGATATGTATCCATACCTTCGGATCAAGCTGCAGGGTTGCGGCCAGTGCAACATTCCCACTGCACAAGGAGATACTGCTGAAGGGCAGTCTTAAAATAAGAGCCAAAGGGCTTTTGTCTGTAGTACACAAAAATTAAGAATCACCATCCTTGTTCTCGCTTCTCTGTGCCTGCATCCTTCTGTCCCTCTCTAAGGTCTGGAGACCTGGGCCATGCAGGTGAAGGCAAGCTGGCTGTGAGCCTCACACAGTGTGGTGAAGGTGTCAGTGATGGGGACCAAAATGGTGCTGGTTCCTTGTCCAGACTCCTCTGCTTTCACTCTATAAACCCACTCACCAGAACTAGAGTCACTGTTCATACCATTAAAATACAAAAGGAAAGCTGTGAAAAGACTTATGTCTGTGTGAATGAGCTAGTAAACTATGTAAAAATGGGAAGGAGGCTTTTGTTTCCTGTACTTGGCCAAATCTGGCAACAATGCTCTTGTTCAGACTTGCAGGCTAGGAAATGTTGTCTTGCCTTCTGGTGCTGGCATGTTTCTATCTCCTTTCATATATCCGTATAAATATACTTTGTGCATTGTTTACTATGGAGCTAGTATTGATGGAGAAAAACGCTTTGAGGTAAAACTGTTTGTAATTCTCTATTAGCGTGTACATTTTTTGAAAATGCACCATTTGTTTACCTCAGTTAATTTAATGGAATGGACCAATAAATGTATTTAAAGATGACTCCTTTACTTAGAATAAAGTTTCAATTTTTTGCAGTCTTCACCATTGAAATTACGTGTGTGCTTATTTTGCTGAGCAGCTCACTATCTGACTGCAGAAATACCCTTCCCCTAAAATCTTGTTCCACAGTTGATCTAACTAGAAGTCATCTGACTTGTTGCTGCATTACTTCTGGTACTGAAAGTGAAGGAGCTGAGGAAAGATTGTGTGTGTACGTGGGGGACAGGGTAGCAGCAACTTCCTCAGAGCAAGGCGTTGTGTAGTGATGAACCAACTTCTGCTTGCTATACCCTTGGCTTGGACTGAAGCTGTCTGATTTGCCTCCAGATTATTTCAGTTATTTAAGGGCCTTTAACTTCCCTTTACCAAGTCCAGGACCTTGGCAGCGGCTTAATCCTTCTTAGTTCAATTAGCATGTAAGCAGACACATCCTTGTGAGACATGCCAGACTTTTGACTCATGTTTGGATTTATGTGATACCATCTCATGCTGGTTGCTGTATTGTATGAGGTTCCTTTCCAACCCAGATGAAGCTGAGGTAACACGGTGACTATGGCATGGTATCAGTGTCCTTACACCTTCATAAAGCCTGTAGGAGCTGTGTGCTGCACTTTATCTGTTCTTAACCTGTTACAAGAGCAGCACATCGTGGTGGTGTGAGCCGAAACACCAGCATTAGCTCGTCTTAGTCCTTGCATGAGCTCTGTTGAAGCACTGTCCAGGGACAGTGGGACAATTTCCCAGAAGCCAGGGTCATGAACATCTGTTCAGGGGTGTTTTATTGTAGGGATCACTAAAATTCTGTTAATCTTACATATTTTTACAGTGGTATTTTTCTATTTAACGGTCTTTTATGTAACATTAATTGGCTGGGCTGATAACATGTTCTGTACCAGGTGGAGAGCCAGTGTGTCCTGCTGATGGCCCTGTGCACATGGCATGTGGCTTGCATCAGCCAAAGTCACAGAACTGCCCTGGGATTTCTGAATGAACGGACGAGAAGGAACAAATGGAAAACCAATCATCTGCTTTCCTTTTCCACTCTGAAAGATGTATCAAGAAATGCCATTTTCATTTCTAGCCCTTATTCTTGTTCTTCTTTGGTATTACTAACCAGCCTAGCAAAAAGCAGAATGCTCTGAGGACTTCTGGTGTGCAGTAGCCAATGCACCTACTCTGCAAGATGTGGTGCTGCAGAAATAACAAGGCAAACATCTCTTCCTGGGCGAGCTGAGTGGCTGAGAGGTTGTGGCATGCTGTGAAGTGGAAATACAAATGCTACGCATCTTGTAGTGTTGGTGACTGTAGGGACTAATGATAACAACCAAAAGATGCCTCTGTTACTCAGTCAGAATCTCGAGGGAGCCAGTGGTTGACCGTTGTTTGATGGCCACAAAGCTGTAAAGAACAATACAAATGCAGATAATAAGGGTTAGCAAACCACCTTCTCAAACTGCAGTTTGTTCTTTCCACATCTATGTCTTAAACTTTGCAGGGGTGTCTGAAGCTGGCTGAGTGCTGATGGGATTCCTCTCAGTGATCTGCCAGCCTCTCTTGTGTACAAGCAATGACAGCGGCACCATTTGTCATCCTTCAGACCTTGGTAATTCATGTTTGTGCTGGTGCTGGTACTTCTGTTTGGAAACTATATTAAAAAGCATTTGAGTAGCTAGCAGTGACCCCTGTTAAAGAGAGGGTTGTGCATTATAAACAAGTTTTCTGTGTCTGGAAGATTTGAGGAGGAAAGCAGAGCCAGGGGAATGATGAGTATGAAGTAGCCTTCATACTCATCTACACTAGTAGTCCTGAAGACACTGGTTGTCAGATGTGTTCACAAGCCCAGAAAGCCTTTGGTGCTCTGGATCAAACAGAGGTGGTGGTGGAGGAGCTTTCCTTAATGCTGCTTTTTCTTCCTCTCTAAGTGGTGCTGCTGAAGTCAGTATACATAGTGCTTTTAGACTTTCTACTACTAGATTTTTTTTTAACTACAGGAGAACTAGGCAAGAATTTTGCCTGGAATCAGGCGTTAGCCTATCCAGTATGTGCCTTATATCTGAATGAAAATGCTGGTGTTGCATGGATTAAATGCTGACATTATCACAGTTCACTTCATACAGTAAGAATCTTGCTGTTTCTAGTAATGCAACAAACTGGAGAGTCTTGGGGAGGCTCTAATGGACTAGGTGTAAAAGTAGACAGAGAGGTTGTTTCAGCTTTCTCTCTTTAAATTAAGCTGGTTTTATGCTTAAAATTTGTTCCTGAAATTGTACCTCTCAGTCACTCTGTAGTGGTACTGTTGGGCAAATTCAGTGGACCAGAAAAGTAACCATTTCCTTCACTGTGGTAGTTTCTCTTTGAAATGTTTCTCTTTGACACATTTGAGGGAGACTCAGATTGTTCTTTTCTGTCACAATGGGTAAGTAACATAATGGAATTTTTAAAAAACATTTTACTTGGTGTAGGGTCCCTTCATTCTACTTACTATTATTTTCACAGTATCAAACACTTACATTTGTGTGATTGCTTTGTCTCCTGGGATTATTATCTGTTAAACTGCCAAATACTCTTCCTACAGCAATTCATGTTACATTAAACAAAAATAAGATTTAAAAAAACACTGGCTAGACATTGCAATTTTCATTCTTTGAATCTCTTTGATATTTGTCAACTGTCTTCTGCAATTTTGTTTGTTTCTTCCCTTTTTTTTTTAAATTCAAATTGCGGGGGGTGGGGGGAGGGTGTTGTTTTCTTTTTAAACTTTTTTTAATCTGTATTATATATTTTAGACCTAGAACCAGGAAGCACGGAGGAAATACAACATGTCCTTTTGAACAAAATCTTTCCTATTTCTTACCTTAAAGGGAGGAGAGTCAGGCAGCCAACCAGGAAAGACAAAATGAAGCAGAAGCCGCTGTACCAGTCCAGTGTGTTTTGATAGATCTTGTTGTAGACTGTAGATGTCACTACTCCCGTGGTGACTAAAGACAGCTGCAGCAGGACAAACACCTTACCTGTAAGACAAGAACACAGTTTGTTACTGGAGATTAAAAAAACAGCTGTGGTACCTCCCCGATTAATCCAGGATCACAACTGTGTAGTCATTGCTTCACTAACACCAGATGGCATGAGCTTGTATCTGCTCCTGTTCTAGACCACAGTTATTTTTCCTTCTTTTAGGCATGGGATGAAAGATCCAGCTGGAAAACTGTGTGCCTAAACAGTCTACATATAAAGGTAGCTGCTTGGAAATGCAGCAATAAACTGGTCAGTAAGTGTTCCTTCTCCTAGGAGGTAGAAGAATAGTCTAGACTAACATCTTCAGGACAGGAGAAATTTTAGTCAGGGTCTGCTTCTGGCCTAGGCCAGAAAAGTGGTTCACAGGGTTGAAATTATAATAGTGCCTGAAATAGGGATGTGTGTCATTTGTATGATGTTTCATGTGGAAGAAAGGCAGAAACTGAATTCTAGTTGAAACCACTCTTTCCTGGAGGGTTTCTGTCATGGTAAATGGGTGAAGGGGAAGTAACCCAGCCCTGCTGGGACATGCAGATGGGGAGCAAGGTCAGGGCTGTGTGCTGAGCTTGCTGCCCTGGCAGCCTTCTGCAGCCTTCTGCAGCCACTCAGCAGCAGCAGCCACCAGCTAAGGAGATGAGACTGCTACCAGAAGGCAAGGGCTGCTCTGCTGCAGGGTCCTACTTGAGGTCTGGACTGGCAGTGTCGTCACGTGCAACCCATACGGCTCAAGGGGAAGGTTGAAAATGCTTGATTTATAGTGATTAATTTGGGGTGTGAGCTGTGCTGTTTGTGTCAGGTAGATGATTTTGCTATGGTGGATGTTGAGGGAGCACAAGCAGTAGGAATGAACTGGTGACAGAGCAGTGTCATGTTCATATGGCAGAAGGGAAAAGGATGTGAAGGATGGCCGAGGGAACATGTTTGGAGGAGGTATGAGGAGCTGTGGGCCTGTGGTGCTGTTTGAATGAATGGCTGGTCCTGTCTCTTGTGTCTAAATGTAGCTCATTGGGGTAGAAATAGTAGGCTTCAATAAGCTGTTGTAAAATACGTTTTACTCATTTGTAATACATATATTAATGAAAAAAAATTCCTGCTGCTGTTCCAAGAAGGGTCAATTTTTATGCAAAGGTTATTATTTTCAGTTAAATCAGGTCTGTCAGGAACAAACTGTCAAGCACTTGAAGAAATGTTTAGAGAGCATAACTGAAAAAAAGATGAAAAAATCCATCCTTCCCGAAACTGGAAGTAAAAGAAGCCAGATATAAATGGTGTGACTATCACACTGCTTCAACTCAATGTCCTGCTTTTCTTGGTTCTCCCTGCAGTACTTTGTTTTTGAGCAGCACCTCAGCTATTTTCCCTGCCTTTGAACTATGCACTGGTTGTAGTCTTCTGAAGTATGTGCTGAAAATTCTGTGGATAAATGATGATGCAACCAAGGACGAGAAGATTGGATGTGAGAATCTTGTCCAGCAAGTTTCTCAGCTTCTCCCTTCCTGTTTGTGGTATCATCTGTTCTGGTATTACACAAAGCACAGATTGCAGCAGTAACTTACTTTTCTCTTTGAACTCTAAGCTGAAGAAAGGGATTTCAGGGGGTTTTGATTGGTAAGGTAACCAAAATACTCACCATAGGATGATCCTTCAACATGCTTGGACAACATGGACCTGATGGTTGGTAAAGGGATGAGGGCAAAGAGCATCACTGCCCGTGCTGCAATGCAATGAATTTTGAGTTATCACCAGTACCTGCTCTTTGTCACCCAACACAACTGCTGCTTTTGAAGACTACATGCCTCTGGCTTGGGCAGGCACCTTGCTTCACTTCTTCTCATCCCCTGAGTGCTAAAAAGAGGTAGGTCCTCACTTCATCCAAGGCAGATAAGCCACCTATTGCTCCCATTAGCAGAGGTACTTTGCCCAAATTAGACATAGTCTTGTTCTCAGCCAGCTATCCCAGCATAGATGGGATCCTCACTCTGAGATAGTGAGGATGATGATTTAAGTTGTAACATGCAGAGAAGGCCCCCTGTGCTACACAGCCTTGACAGAAACAGTACCTTTATAACACTGCATCTGTCTTGTATCTCGGTGCTTCTGGCTTGCACTATTGTAGCCTGTCTCTGCTGTGAAAATTTATAGGGAGCTGGAATTACCTTCCTGTCAGCAGAACCAACCTCAGTGAAGACCTGGTCCATGTCTAGTGTACCAAGGTGCTTCTGCAATGCAGGGAATAAGCATCCTACACACTGCATAGCAGCCTTGTCTTCCTGATGAAGGTGAGCTTAATTATTAAGTAACTTTCTTTTTTTATCTTATATTCCCCAGCTTGATTGCCTAAACAAACAAAATCTCTTAGAATTTTCCCTCAGTGTTTGGCTTAGTACACAAATACAATATCCTATCATCTTTCCCTTTAGAACAACTTCGTTTAATTTTCAATTTCCCATTCCCTGTAGGGACAGACAGAAAAATCACTTCAGGACATTTATCTCCATTTGTTTCTCACTTTCAGAAGTAAAACCTTAAAGCCATGCAATAGACGATACTCTGTGAGGTATCTCTGCCACAATGAATGCAGTTCCTGGTCCTGGGTTTTGTTTTCTGTGTTTTGTCATAGGTTAACTCCCAAAAATAAACTTGCCTTTCCTTTATCATGGGATGCTACCCCATCTATTGTTACCTGTCCCTTAGTAATTCATGTACACTGTGAGATTTGTAAACTACATTATTGTGATAGTTTACACCTCCAGTGTTTCATTAAGTTTCCCATCAGCCATAAGTGCTTTCATATCACAAAAATAAATCACATCTTAAGATGTTCACTTAATACAAAGCCTTTGCCATTTTTTGTTTCATTTTGTGGTAGCCTGAAGCCTTACCTCAGAAGAAGCAAGTGCTTCCCATTGATGCAGTGATGTGGTCCTCCCGGTACAGGGAGTCAACAATTCCCAGTCCCCAGAGTGTGAATTTTGTCCTGCTCAGACCTGGTCTATGATCAGCTGATGAATTACAAGTCAATGGGCCTTAAACTAATCCTTGGCAGGAGTGTAAGCCTCCTCAGCATATTGTAGAGTGCTGAGTCTTAGGAGTACAAAGGGAGATGTGGGGAAAGAGGAATAGTAAGAATGCTCTCTTGCAAACTGCCCATGTGATGGTCTGCCTAACTCCCTGCTTGTAAACTTGTCATGAAGCAAAGCAAAAAGCTCTTCCAGTGATGTTGAAACACCCCTGGCTCAGGGTGTATTTACTCACGTGAGTGGCTGTTCAACTCACCAATGTAGAACAGGAACGTCCACTGCACGAAGGCCATGATGAGGATGCCAGTGCTGAACGATACTACTCCGATCATGATCATGGTAATGTCCCTCAGGTATCTGGAGAACACGAGTACCCCTAGGAAACTGGTAATGAAGATCACGTACCCAGCAGCATTGCCATGGCCAATCTCCACGGCATTCCAACTTAAAGGTTCCCTGAGTAAGAACAGGGGGAGCACATTCATTGCACCAACCACAGCAACATCATAGAGGATTGCTGCCACAAACAGCAGGATGATGATGAGTTTTGAGGGGGATACTGGAGTGGAGATACTGCCCTCTGACGGCTGGGAACTCCCTGCTGCTGCTGCTTCTGGTAGCTGACCACCCACATCCTCTGCACTCTTGGCTTTGGCTGGGCAGGAAGCTGCTGGCTTGGGGACTGTGAGGACAAAAATGCTGTAGAGGAGACAGAAGGCATAGCAAGCAATGCTGCAGCACACCAGCACGGTGCCTTCTCGATAGCGGTCACTGAAGCCAACGAAGAGGTAGCCAGATGCCATGCTTCCCAGAAAGCCAGCGAGGCCGTACACCAGTTCAATAATGATGAGTCGCAGAGACCTCTTGCTCTCAGAGGAACCCAGGGATCCCAGAGCCATGACACCTGCCCAAAGTGTGGTGAAGCCTCCAGTCAGCCCATTGAGGGCAGCAGCCCCATACATCACCTCCACTGGCCAGCCCAGCAGGATCAGGAGGAGCAGGAGAGTTTTGGAGCCCAAATAACCAAGAAGAGGGAAGCAGATGGGGATCTTCCGATGTATCCTGTCCCCCAGCTTGGACAAGCCATAGGCTGACACCAGTGGGCTCAGGCCCAGAACTAGGTTGTAGATGATATAAAAATTAGATACAGCCTTCTGCTGAGCATCTTCCATGGCACGGGAGGGAGCAGTGCTGTTAGTCTGGTTGTAGTAGTTCTTCACCACCAACAGCAGTGCTGTGTCGTAGAAGGCACTGGCCACTTGGGAACCCGCAACCACTGGCTCAATCCACGTCCTCATTGCTGTTATCCCCACCATGCTGCTAGCCACCACGTCTTCTTGGAGAGAGCTGCTTTCAGGGAGATGCACGTGAGGAAACAGCTCCTCAGAAGCTCTGCTCTGGAGGCATGTGTGGAAACAAGCAGCAAAAGGAAAAGCAAAAGGTCTGCTGGGCTGCACAGGACCGGAGAGTTGTGGAAGAGATGATCCGGCTGGGAGGATATTTGCACCTCGCCTTGCTATGTGTACATACACCTGCACATCCCTGTGCTGCTCTGAGCTCTGGCTCACACATGGGAGGCTTTTGTACAGCCAGAGAACGCCCTGCACTTGGCGACTGCTGCTGCTCCTCTTCCTGGTGTAGTTTCAACAGAGGTCAGATGACCTGGGGAATTTCTCTCTCACAGAGTAGGAAGTGAAAATGCCTGATCAAGTAATTGCTGTGATTTGGGGTGGTGGTTTGTTTTCTGCTTGTTGACTTTTTGGGTTTTTTTTCTCCTTTTGGTATCCTTCATGTATCAGAGGACTCTCAGAGTGGTTGTGGGGGCAGGGGATGGCTATGTGCCTTTTTATCAGGTAATTTGTGAATTCCCCTTACTGCCAGCTCATTTTTCTTTTGTGTACACAAATATGTCATTGGCTCTTTTACTTTTACCTGCTCCTGTCTTCCCTGTTGCTGCCTCATGCCCCTTATGTCACTGTTGTTTCAGTAATGCAGTCAGGGAATTACACCAAAAAGAAATTAAAAGGGAAAACGTCTATTTTTGGTAACCTGTCTCCTATGGCTGCCACTCTGCTTGCTGCATCTCTTGGCTTGACAATGTGGGAATTACCAAGAGGAGGAGAGAAGTCCCAGTTTATCCAAAGGCATCAGTGACTGCTGTGTCCCAGTAATCAGCCAGCTGAACTGCAGGCTGAGGTGGGTGAGAGTCCACCTCTGGAGTTTTCCAGCCCTAGCTCCGCAGGGAGATGGCTGTGCATCTCTGCAGGTGCCTATTTCCACAGACTCTCAAGCTTTGCAGCTTGAAGTCAGCTTCCAGTTCTGCTGCTGCCTGAGAGGCAGGTGAAGCAACCCACTCAAGGAGGGCCCCGTGGGCATGGCAGTGCTGCTAGCCAGAGGCACAAGAGGCTCTTGGACCAGGACATGGTGCAAGCAGGCTGCCAGCTCCAAGGACAATGCTTGCAGTCCCAGCTGCAGGAAGTACTGGGGGGATACTGGGCAGGCTCAAAAATGCTAACTCAAATGATAATGATCTCATTCTGTACTGGTTTAATGAATCATAAGAGGCAGAATAACAATCTGTTCTAGGATGATTTACGGTCATTACTTTAAAAAGTAAATTAATGATTAATTTGAAAAAACAATGTTAAAACCTCCATCTGCTGGACTCTTTGTTGATTCAGGTGACATTTACTCAATGCCACAGCTCAAGAATTTCTTTTTTTCACTCTGTTTGGTTGTGCAATAATTTTTGGCTTGTATTTCGATTTAAGGAAGAAAGATCCAAGATCTAACAGGGAAAGGAGTGGGGAATGGTCTGCTAGAATGATTTGCTCTAGAAAATTTCATCTTCATCAGAGAATTTGGTTTTTTGTTACACCAAGACTCTTAGCCAGCTCTAAATTATGTGTGTTGCTCCAACAGTTGTCCTTTTTTCTTTTCCCCAGATTAGCTGAAAAAAGTGTCTAGGTTCTTCAGCTTTTATTGTCAAGTGGGACAATTTTTTTCAGCAAACCCTGAAATATTTTCAGAGGATGGAAATTCCAGACAGCCTCACTGAAAACCCCAAAGCATCAGCCTGTGATCAGTTAAAGCAACAAATGCATCCAAAGGAATTGCCACATTTTACTTCACCCAGGGAGCCTTGTGTCTCCCACCAGAATTACAGGGAGAGGTAAATTACTTGTTTCATTCAAGCTTCAGTTCGGGACATGGGGCCTGGTGCAAAGGAATCAAATTGGAGTGCAGAGGTGTGTTACAGTCAGTGTGCTCAAGACACTGCAGATCTGCTCAACTCCTCCATGAGGGATATTTTTTCTCCACACTTTGTTGCATATACAGACTGCTTGGCTTATTCAGCCAACACTGTTCAGGCCTAGACAGCTAATGAACTGTGCTAAATGTTACTAGTGATCTCATGAATTACATCTATATTTCCAGGATATTCTGTGTGTTCGCTCACATTAAATCTACTTTTTAGAACTAGTTCTCATGGAAGGATATATTTCCATGTCAGTAATTGCAGAACAGTAAGCGCTAAAGTAAGAGTTTAGCTCAGGCTCCAAAATATTTACTACTGAAAAGCAATTTTCACAAATCCCATGTTCATTTGATGCCACAAAGTCTTCAAAATTACTATTATCTAGTAATTTTTCAGAGGGCCCTGTTCTTATATTACTGATATTTATAGGAACATTTGCATCTGCTTTAAAACATGTTCATGCAGCATAAATGTAGTGGAGCCTTAAGAGAGCGGCCCTTGACATTTAAGAAAAATTCACCTACAGAATCAGAGACTATCTTAACAACAAAAATGCAGTTGTGTAGCCTGCTGGAAAACAAACACATTGTTTTAGGGCATTTCTCTCTAGAGTGGTCTTGTCTGGAGGCCCACTAGAGGCAGGGTCAGCATGTTTCACCAACTCTTCAACATTTTTCAACCTGGCCCAACCAGAGATGTTTGATGTTTTACATTCCTATGCAATATTGCTGTTTGGTTTTTTTTTTTTTTTTTCCAAACCATTTATGGCAGTTACATCCCTTTTTCTTTCTGAACAGAGTTGCCATAGGGAATTCAGTATGCTGGGGGACCTCGGCTAGGTGAGTACCAGCATTCTGGAACTTTGTCTTCAGCATTCCTCATCTGAAAAGGTCCTTTTGACATCCAGGACTGCAATCCAATGTGGGCAAGTAAGCCGTCTTCATCTCCCTCCCCTAAGCCTGCTAATGGGATCTGTGATTTACAATCCCCTTCTGGCAAGGCATTGTGCCTCCAAGGTGGTAAATCAGCTCTGTGACTCCTCCTCCGGATGGTTACTTGGTGTGTGCAGATCATCCTCTTCCACATTGTGGCTTTGTGGCAGTGGCAAAGTGGGGAAATGTGACTAGGAACTTTAAAGTGCCTGGGTCTGAGCCTGGATGGAGCTGCAGCCCTGTTACAGCCCCAGGCAGAGGGAGAGGTGGTTGAAAACACTGGGGAGAAGCAGCTGTTTTAGTGATGGCTGGTTTTCCTTTGGAAAATACTTCATCATAAATGACCAAAGCATTCTGTGTTTTTGGAGGTTGGCTTCCTTGGTGGCTGTCATTTAATTATATGTAGCCCCTGTCATCACAAGGTGTATGGTTCTGCTCACAGGGATGGGGGAGATGGAGGGAGAGTGGGGGCTGTGTGGAAAGCCAGGGGCACAGGGCAAAGGGAGCAGCTCCTGGCAGCTGCTGCATCGCCACAGGGATGCAGCATCCTAGTCAAGGGCAGTTGTCTTCTTGGATCCAGAGCCACTGAAGGTGGAAGCTAATGCCTGGACAATGTAAAAAGCCACTTAGCAGCCTTGTTTTGTGGCTCTGAGAAACAACATCAAGGTTGTTTGGGAACTCATGGGGCTGGTGCCAGTGCCTGTGGCACAACAGCTGGTAAGTGCACCATTACTGTAATAAAATACAGGCCCACGCCCTCACAGGTGCACCTGGAGGTGCCGCAGACACCGAGACCTCTGGGCCAGCAGTCTGACATTTGGGAACTGCAGCACCATCAGACATGTTGGGATCATCGATGGACACATCTGCTCTCCTCTGCTTCTCCTGGGAGGAAAAGGAAGCACAGGCCACAGGCAGTGGGAGCACATGGGCGCCTTCTTCCCCCATGCCTTGAGGCCTCACCCACTGCTCCTCATGAGCAAAGTCCAGGGTGGCGTGCAGGCTACGAGAAAGCTGGACAGGGGATTTGCTGTCAGGGGATTTGAGAGAGACCTCATGGGGTACACTGACAGGAGGCATGGTGGGGAGGGGTGACCCTCCACAAGGGTAGGGAGGCCTGCCTGCCCTCCTTTGGAAAGGCTGGCACTCCCCACCGCTTCACCACCACTTTGAGAACAACATGGGAGAGTAGCAAGGGGCTGGGAACGGCAACACTCTCCAGTTTTCCTTCAGGATGGTTACTGGCTGACCAAGCAGCACCAGACACCTGTGTTTCCTTGCTTACACTGCCAGTCATCATGCTTTTCTCTATTTTTCTCCATTCAGAATTTTCTGCTTACCTTGTTGGAGTCTCCTGTGGGCCTATCCCCTGCTGAAAATAAAAATACACCATCCTTTGACACATACTTTTTGCTGAGTTGGCTTTTTTTCCTTTAGCTTGAGGAATTTGGGCAATTATTAGTTCTGACAGCTAACTGTATGCTTTAACATTAATCCTCTCCATGGAAGCAGGAGAAAAAGCTTCTTGCAGTACCTGGTGTCTGCCTGATCCGCTGGACCACAGAACAAATCCTGCTGTCGCTCTTAGATAAGCCCCAGATAATCCTTGCACTAAACGAATTTTTTTGTGTGTGTGCCCATCCTCCTTTTCATTTATATTCATGTCTTTTTTTAAATTGTTGCCAAGGTATATATGTGTTTGGAACAGAAGCATTGCAAAGTTTAAGAGTGTGCAGGCAGCAATGGCTTTGAGAAATGGAACGAAATAAACTATCCTAGCACTACAGCTTAAGCAATCCTGTGTTGTATAAAAGTGAATAGTCTGGAAAAATGAAACAGCTGTAGCAAAAGCATGATTATTAAAAAATTTCGCTACTGAATGAACTACAGATATGAATATATAAAAAACTCGATTCAAACCCAAAAACTGCTCTCCCCTTCCTAAGTGCTCTCCAAAGCTATTTTGAAATAATTTTGCTGGTCTACTTTTTTTTGGTTTAGGTCTGGAAAAATTTTTGGCAATGGCGAATCGGTACCAAAAAGCCTAAAAAAACCATTTAAATAATAATGTTTGCAGAAAAAACATTAAGGGTGAATAAAAGCTCTGTAGAAACGTAAATTTGATTTCGGATTTATAAGTATGGAGAGGATCTTGGTGGCAAGTGTCAACATGAATTAGAGGAAGATAACACAAAGAGCATAATGGAAAGAATAATATGGCAGAATAAAGGAGGAGAAAGAAATAGTAAATCACCTGTCCTTAGGAGTGAGGGGTGGAAAGAAGAAGAGAAGAGCAAAGGAAAGAGGAGTGCTGATTTTTCTGGCCTGATAGGACCTTTGCTAAATGCAAAGCCCTAGCCAGGTACAATTAGAAGGAATGTTTATCTCTCCATAAGCCTGAGACTCAGCAAGAAGTAAGAAGAGTAGCTGGCAGAGGACATCATGACAGTGGAGAGAAAAGGGATGAATCCACCCCATTTTCCTGGCTGAGAGCTGGAAACCATCAAAAGCATCATAAATGCATAAAGATACAGGCTCTGCACTTACGCTTTCTGCAAGGCATAGTGCTTTTTCAGGAGAGGAGGGAGGGTAAAATATTTCGTCAAATCTTCTGGAGACACCCTTGCCTGGTAATCCATTAATTTTCACCTGCCAGGTCTCAAGTTAGCTCCTTAGAGATTTAGCCTGGCTAAATTTCTGTTTTTCAGGCACATAAAGTTAATGCTGAAGCCATTACCTGCAGTAAGGCCTCAGTGATATCCCAGATATTCAGAGCAGACAGATGGTAACTCACTCCTCACAACCTCTGTTTGCTCTGCTGGGTTGGGTCCTGAGCACAGAAATTGGCTATGGTTTTAGGCATTTAGATGTTTAAATTTTCCACGCTACTTTATGCAGAACATCCTGTCATTTGTCACAGTCATTTGTCAAAAAGAAAAAGCAAAAACCAAGAAGTGGCATACACAACCCAAAAGCTGTGGGTGCTGTGGCACACTCCAGTGACATTTCTAAGCCTCATCACCCTTTTTTCCATATGGCAGCTCTTCAAGTGGGGGGTATTTACTCAACCTCTGCAGCTCAGAAATTAAAAACATGGGAAACTCAATAACAAGCTCTCCTTGATTACAGATCACCATCTGATCCTCTATGGGCCACTCGCAAGCCCCTCAGCACAGGTGGTGGTGGCTGCAGAGCCCACCCAGAGGTGGTTTCGGGCTACAAGGTTGCATGGCAGTGCCTATCACTGTCTCAGTGCAAACAGACCCCAATGCCAGCTGAGGATTTCCACACAACCTGTGCAACAAGGCACAGCAAATAATAGGGATAACCCTGTTTATAACATGTGCTGCAGCCACACCTGGCTAATTATCCATCTTGTTTTGAGCTGGCAGGGGCGTGAGATCCCTGGGACAGAAGGGAAAGGCACCAGCATCCTCCATGAGGGTGACTGGGAGGCTATGGGGGAGCATGTCCCTACCCATTCTGCTTCAGGGCACCAGTGAAAAATGGCACCAATGGTGTAATCTTCAGACAAGAGAGCAGAATTGTGCCTGGGTGAGTAAGTCCCAGTGCAGTCCCGGCACTGGAGAAGCCTTACTTGGAAAGCAGCAAATGCTGCTGAGGCTCTGCTACCCATGCATAGGTGTCACCTCCACTCAAAACACAGGGAAGATGTGTCTTGAGTTCCCCAGGCCCACAACTCTGCATCACAGTGCTCCAGAAGAAAGCTCCAGGCTCTGGAGAAAGCTCATTTAGACAGTGCATACTACTTTGGAGAATGTTAACTAGCACCCTCCCAGGCAGCTAGTGAATGAACAGCCTTGGCAGATTTTGTGTGTTCTTAGGGCTCCAGTACATGTATAAAAAGACATTGAAAAAGACATTTAAGGGACTTAAATGCTGCACCTCCGCTCCTTTCTTTGCAGGATCCTGTTGTATCTGCAGGAAATTTTGGAGTTGAAGAGGGGTGTTGGGTAAAGGGCACTAGGGAAGCAAGAAAGTCCAGGCAGCTTTCCAGCAATATTGCTGCTGCTGACTATTTTACAGGCTGCATTTCTCCAGTGTCTAACAAGCACGGATAAATATACATACATGCACAAATGTAAATTTTAAACTGTGTGGCAAGACAGTAGCTGTTACTGGCGTTTGCTATTTCCTTGCCGTTTCATTCCAGCACCCTGGAGTATTCAAGGCCTTGCTGACATAAAGCTTTGCTTTTATGCCCCATTGTGTAGATGCTGAAGTGGCCATACTGGTTGAGAGCAGCACTGCTTCTTCCCTCTACCATCTCTGCATTTCTGGGCAATGGTTTCAAAGCTCCTCCTTAAACAGAATGTGGGCAATGGGGAGACATCTCCCAACCACTTTACCCATTTCAGCATGGCTTTGTACCTTGGTCACCAGCCGAGAATCAGTGATGCTCTTGAAAGGAGGACTGCCAGCTACATTCACCTCCTGGCAGACTGCTCACACAAGTCGTTGCAGGACCTGAGACACTCTTGTTTGCTGAAGCCCAACAGGATACAGCTGGGGATCATGTCAAGTGCATGCTCTTCCCTCCAGAGGACCGTGCTGTTCTTGCTCTGCTGTCGATGAGGTTGCTTTACTGCCGCGGGGCCAGGGCCTTTTGTAGGTGATGTGGGATCATGCCTCTCACTGCCACATGTGATGCACTTCCACACCACCACTTTCCAAGGGTAAGTAGCTGTCACCTTCAGGGATTTTATGTTGGAGGTCACCTCCAAGCTGCCAGAGGGAGCTACCAGCAGCTAGTAATTCATGCCTGGCCATGAGCTTTAAGGCACCCTCTGCAAGGACACATAACCAGGGCAGCCTAGGGCAAAGCAGGAAGATGCCTGGAGAATAAACTGAGCTCCTGACATTTTAAACCCACACTGATTTAGTATTTCTGTACAGGAAGGGAACAAGAGACTAAGCAAGATTTGAAAAATAAAGCCCACTGGGGTACTAAAATGCTGTTTTGATCCTTTAGTGCTTGAGCATCTTGATAATAAATTTTTTGGAAACACCCTGCAAAGCTTAGACAGACTGTATTGACATACCTTTTAATTCATAAACTCAAAGAGTACTCATGTCAATAAATTATGAGGCTCATGAACAGTGATATCATTCAGCTGTTTCCTAATTCCCTTCTGCTGAAGACTGACTCAGCAAACAGTGCCCCAGAAGGACAGCTGAGCTGAATCTTGTCCTATACCACCACAGTCCAGACCTGGCAGCAGATAAGACTCATGCTGTAACTGGCAGAGGGTTTTTGTGGTTTCCAGAGAGCTTGGGTGCTTTTTGCCGTATACTTTCGACCCCTGCTCAAACATTGCCTGATCATGCTTTCAGCTGGCTTCAGAAATGGCTCCCTCCATGAAAAAATCCCATCAGCAACATCTCCCCCCATTTATCTTTCTGTTTTCCACTGTTTATACCACTCTGCTCTGCCCTGCCTTACTAATCCTCACTTTCTTTATACATCAAATCTCACAACTTGAAGTTAACTTTTTCTTTGAAAACCACCCTCTGGACCACATACAAGCTGTCTGCCTTCTGTTCAGCAGTTGTCTTCCTCAAATACAGCCTTAAAGAAAAGCTGAAATCATGCCCTTTTGGCATGAGTAATGCAACCAAGAGAAGGTTTTTGTTTCATGTGGCTCTCCCCTAACATCCTTTCAAGTCAGCCCCCACTAACATATCTACATCATTTTATAGTACATTGGCACAAGCTTAGTCCATGGCTTCCAGCTGAGTTTAGTGCTGTGTAGCCCTCAAAGAGTGAGGTCATTAGAGGTATATAGGTATCTAAGTGCTTTGCTACATTTGGATTTAGTCCATTTAAGGTTTATCTCATGGTTCTCAGTTTATCCATCTTCCATGGGATGGATAATAGGATGATTTGACAAAGAAGTGTGAAGCCAGTGAAATACCTGGAGAAGAAACCAGCCTGGGAGGGAGTCTGTCTGGAAGCTGACGGGGCCTTGCAGGCGTGCCCAGTCAGGAGGCTCTGTGGAGGCAAGGTGAGACACGTCTGTGCCCATGGAAACTATCTAGTCTTGGTGCCCAAAACCAGCCATATTTTGGGTGTCAAGTAGCATCATGTGGAAACCAGAAGGGAACAGCAGAAGGCAAGGAGATGGCAGGGAACAGGAAAGGGTAATACCGTGAAGGTCTGGGTCTACCGTGGGCTGGTGCTGTACCCCGAAACCATGCTCCTAGAAGCAAACAAGCCTTCTCAGAGAGTGAGCAAGTGCCCTACTTTACCATCTTCCTTCTTCCACTCCAATTAAATAGGGCTGAATACTTTCTGCCACCTCCACACAGTGTGGGGGTTACAAAGCTGTCCAGCAAGTCAATTCCCTTTGTGTATCTGGAAACTCCACCTTTCTCCAGGGAGATAATGCTTCGCAAAGACCTCTTTCCTCCTTTCTAATGACTGCAACACTTTTGAACAGGGCAACATTGTTGCCTGCAACACTTTGGAAGCCTTATGTGAGTCCTGTGAAGAGCTGTTTCACCAAGGTTGTGTCATCATCCAAGTGTTTTTGCTAACATTTTCCTGGCTTCTTATGTTTCAGTTCCAGTTTGAGGACTTGATGCTCATTTTAATATAAGGCTGAGAGAGTTCAGGTTTTTCAGATACTACAAGAGGAAGAAGTACTTGTTGGTACCAAGCAACCTGGCTCACTGAGTCACAGCCTCTTGTCAGCGACACTGCAGTGGGAATAGCATTGCCCTGGTCTGTCTGCTGCAGCTCAGTATTAAATCCTCCCCATTTTGTGGAGCAGTTTTGCAACCTCCTGCTCCTGCCCCCTGCTCTGAATCCACCTCAGCCAGCAACAGTCCCCACAGCAAGAGTTCAGTGCAGTAGGGCCCCTTGCCAAGCGTTCTGTGTGTCTGGCCATGCTCCTACACCAAACCACCTGCCAAGGCAACACCAAGTCCGCGGTTGCTCCCAGCAGTGGCTTCCTGGCGGGGCTGGTGTGCCCCAGGGCCTCCTATAGGAAGGGGCAGCTTTTTCTGGGTCCCCATCCCAACTATCTCCCCTTGTGAACCTTGTGAGATGTGGCTTGGCTCTCTTCCTGATCCTTTGCTGGCTGCAGAAGGGCTTCCTGTGTTAGTGACAGGGGTGCTACTGCAGGGAGCTCAGCACTGAACGGGCCCTGGGACTGAGGCATCTGTCACCATGTCCCTTCCATACACCAGCTGCTCCCAGGACCTGGCTTCCAGAGGCCATCCGTGGAAACGAAGGTCTTACCAGGGTCAGTGCAATCTGCCCTGCAGATGTCACTGCTGCCACACAAATCCCCACCATGCAAAGGTCCCCGTGCCGTTCGCAGTAACAGAGAATGTGACAAGGTAGCTTTGCACATTTTTCTTCCTTCATCGATTTTTCTTGCCACTGCTCCCACACTCTAGATTGGAACAAGGCCTGAATAATTTCCAGCTCCTGGTGGCACACCACACTCAATTCACTGCAGAGATGACACATGCCTGGAATGGAGCAGGAGCTCTCACACTGCTTGCCATGTTTAGTGTTTACTGCAAAACTCTCTTCCTGAAGACCCTACTGATAAAGCCGTGGGTTAAGATGCCAATTAATCCACGCTCAGCCAGAGCTAGCAGCAGACCATGAGGTCTGGATGGTATTCTGGTTATTTTTCTGCTTCTGCTTAGGTTGTTTGTTGTTTAGTATTTTTGTTTTGTTTCCCCCCTGTGCTATTGCTGAAGTGACAGGATAGCCCTTGGCCCTCAGTCTTGAATCATGTGAAAAACCGGGATGCTGGACAGCCTTTAACCTGGGAAGGAGTGGAGGGCTGGATGCACACACTGCTAGTAGTTTCCTGCACTGCCCACCTCAGTCAATTCTGCAACTAGAACATAAATGGAAGTCTTCAGTGCTGAAGGTCATGCTTATATTTGTAGTTCTGGCCCTACCTAGCCCTGTACCTCCAGCCTGTTACAGCTTGTGGTGCTCTGACTTGGTTTCCTTACACTACAGATCCCGGTTTGCGCTCTTATCTCCCGTGCCCATTCACAACTGGAAACACTGCATTGAATGCTCTCCATCCTTTTAAAGAGATTTCATCAAACCTGTCTGTGCAGAGGAGATCCTTTGCCTCTCCACTTGTTTCCCATTGTGCTGGGGCCTCTTAAAGACACCTGAAACTAAATGAGGTGTGGTATCTTCACCTTCTATGGGACTACGGCAGAAATTATTGATAAAATGCTCTTTTACAGTCCTTACCTACATGGTAAAATAACACTCCAAAGTTTGGTACATGCCATTTCAGCTACGCAGTGGGGTGACAGGGACTTGAAATGTGCTGTGTTACGAAATAGATAACAGCTGATAACAGCAGAACTAACTGCAAAATTCCTGACCTGCTGCCACCCACTGGTATAACTGAATTACTTTTTCAATGTCTAAATGCCCCCTTTCAAAAGTCCAGTTTTCACTTTTCATTCATATAAAATCCAAAGACAATGCCTAGGAGTTCCTTTTTCCACTGTGTGCCACTAAGTCCAATACACAATCCTTCTTGGCACAGAGCAAGGCAAGGCAAAGAAGACAGAAAGCCTCTCCTGTGTTGAGAAGACAGCAACACCTTTTTTTTTTTTTTTGCAAAGACAGAGCAACTGGAATTGCTGGATAAATTTTCAAGATTGCTCTCTAGCCCATTTCTTGACTTCCAGTAGTATTTACTAACTGGAAAGTAAATCCACATCTCATTTTCTCCATCGGTATTTCTGATACTATCTGCACAAGTAGAGGAGGGCTGGTGTTATGGAGAGCACTGAAGGCAACTGTTGTTGCCTTGCCAGCTCCCACCAAAATCACCAGTGTCCTCTGCTGCTTCCCATGGGAGGGCTGTAATTAAATACTTGACTATTCCCAGCACAGGGAGGGGCAGAGGCTGGCATGAACCTGGCTAGATCCCAGCAAGTCCCTGTGGCCCTTCTGAGGTGCACCCAGTGCTCTGGCACCTCCCAGCTCTCACAGGGAAAAGTTGGCAGCAGCTTCCTAGCAGGGGTGAGAGATAGGATCTGCCCCCAGTCTGGCTGTCCATGATGGGGGAGTGAGGGGCAATGGGCAAGCAGCTGGCTGCTGCAGCCAGGTGTGTGATAAATGGACAACTGGCTGAAAGGGTGTGCTCTGCCAGGCAGGACTGTGGGGTTCCTGCAGCTGTGGAGGAAGCAAGAGAAGAAAGGTCATGAGATTCATCATAGAGCAGATTTGGCCTCTGCAAACCTCCACAAGCATAATGGGAAAGAAATACGCAGGGATGCTCTTGTTCCCGCAACTGACACCACTGAGTGGAGAAAGACCTCTCCCACCTCTAGACAGAGAGACACCAAGTGAAGAACCACAGGAAGAGACTGACTGACTGCCACGGGAGGTGGGACACAGGCCACTCTCTTCCAGCCACATGCAGCTTTCAGGGGCACACCTTCCTGCAGTAACACGAAGAAACAGGCAGATTTATAGAAACACAACACAGGTTTCTGTTTTAATGAGAAAATAATTATATACTTGCATTGTAGGCCTCACAGTCACTATAAAACAGAAGCAGGATAACATTTAAGTGGTTAACATACGGAAAGCCAGGTATTGTTGAAACTGGTTGATAAATCATGACAAAGATGCTGCCTTTTGATTGCCAAACATGTCAGTACTACTCTATTTTCCCTCAGAAATGTCAGTACAGAGCAAGATGAAGTCCAAACCGGCAGCTTTAAAAACAAATTTTTCAGAAAACCTGCACTGTAACCCCAAACCGATGATAATCACAAATGCTAATGCTTAACTATTTCTCAATACACAGTTTCATTAAAACCAGTCTTTGCCACGGGAAAGGATCTGAGCATTTCTTTTGTGGAGACAAAGTTAACTCTGCAATAGTGCTCTTTTGTTGCATTTGATATAGTCATATACAGATAGATATGTATTACTGGCGTATACTTATAAACACCTAAGCTTGGTAGCATGCAAATGAAATAACAGAGGCAAGTAAACTGCATCTCACTCTTGTTACCACAGCACTGAATGTGCTGCTGACTAAAAGTGTCCATAATTTCTGGAAGAGAAAAACTCTGCTAGGTGAAAAGTCTATCTGTCCTGGACTGAAATACTTTCGTTGCAGGGGCTGAAAGCAAATGTTTCTATCGCAGAGAACAAAGCATGAAAAGATGTCTTATGATTGGTGATTATTGTCACTGGCTTCCAGTGAGAAAACTGGAAGGAAAAATAGGCCTACAGGCTAAAGGAAATAAAGATGCAAGTTCCTGAGCAGGTAGTCCAGGGCCGACCCAGCTTTCAGGAGCAAATACTGGGGGAAACTGAAGAGTGCCATTTAACGCAAGACCACCACACCCCAAGTACAGCCGCCACATCCTCTTCTCAGAAAACTCCTTTTTCCTAGTCTCTCTTAAGCTCTCCCCAAAGGCCAGGAATCTTCCTGACAGAGATGTGTGCAGCTCACAGCTGCAGCTACGTGACATATGGTCTCACTAGTGCTGCACTGGTGCTGGTGCTTTTCCTACAGTTGTACGGTAAAAACCTGCCTAGAGACATGAATCACAGTTCACCCCTGATTACCATGCCTGAAAAACAGGTCCACTTCATTAGATATGTAATTCCTTCACAGGCATGGAGCCTCCCCATGGTGCCTCTCTGAGATAAGCTCGCTGCCCTCATCACAGTGAACTCTCAGTTCAGCAGGGTTTTCTCCTGTTCAATAGCACTTATGGAGAAAATTGACAGAACCGAGTCAATGGGTATACATAAATGTATGTACTACAGTTCCCTGAAAATAAGCCTCAAAATTATAAGTGTCCATGGACAGAAATCACATGCCGGAGGAACTGAAGGGTGGTGGTAGTGAATAATTTGGTTGCAAGCTCTGTGTTTGTTTAAGAAAAGCACCAGAAGTATGTTCACAGTATCGGTACTCATTTTAAATGAGCTTACTGTTTCAGGATAAAACAGCACAGCAGGTCATGAAACCAAGGAAAGGCTTAGGGAGGACACAGTATGCTGGCTGATGATTTTTTAAAAAGATGTCAAAATAATAATTGATTATAAAAAAGACAGAATATTTTTTATAGAAAAAAGGCTTGGTGTCCTTTTCCCTTGGTGTCACCTCCCAAACTTGTTGGTTTCTAGTCCAGAAATTATGGTTCCCAGTTGTAAAATATTCCTATTGTATTGCTTGGTGATAAGAAAGAGTAAACCCGCAGCCTCTATACTACATACAAATACAAAGCACAAGAATAAATACCACATTTCTTTTCCTAGTCGTCAGCTTACAAAACTGGTCAATACTTTGCAATTGTGACTCATGCAAATACCATGTTGGGTCAAATTTTAATATCACAAATACTGCATTAACTCAGTGCCTTATTTTTATATCCCCTTTCGGAAAAAAAAAAAAAAAATAGCACTCACCCCTATAGCTGGTAAACAGCTGTGGAGAAAAAATTCAGTACACGCACTGCCATACACTTTCTGGTATGCCAGCCTCATGCACTCGCCCTCTCTCTCTCTCACACACACACACACACACACATCCACACTAATCCTTCACTGCTGACCCCAAGCCTAAGCAATAACTAAAGGCTCTATGGTTTGCTTGTAGCGCTGAAAACACTGGCTGAACGGCTAAAATAATATTTTCTTCCCTTGTCTGCTCTTCCTTGCTCATTCCTTCCAACTAATTATGCCCTTTAGCTTTTTTGTTGCCTGGAAACGTGAAGACTTCCACAAAGCACTCTACTTCAAAGGCTTTTTACGTTGTATAAATATAATTGAAGACATAACTATCTTTCTTCTTTATTTCATACCTCTTTCTAGGCCAGAGTCTGGCTTAGTTCATTTATTGCCTCATTTAAAAATTAAATGTCCTTTATTTGTATCCCTTTCCCACTACCTTTCTACTTCAAATTATCCATCTTCCAAGATTTTACACATATGCCATTCTTTTCCCTCCCCACCATCAAAAAATAGTTGTCATCCGCTAAATACAGATTTTCTACTTAGAAACTTTGTTGCGTAAATATGCTCTGAGAACCTGGAGTTCAGGTGATATTGCAAGCATATAGGATCCTAAAGCTAAGGTAATCCATTTGGCTTAGCTCTCATCCCCATCTATTCCACTCCTAAATTGTGATGGCTTGTGTTTGCAACACAAGGACTGTTTGACTGAGTTTGCTGGATTGTACACTTGCAGTAACTGCCTCCCTGTTTGTTGGGTTTTTCTTGTTTTAAACAGAGAAATTACTAGAAAGGGGAGCAGAACCCACCCCCCAAAACAACCAACCCAATCCCAAACCCAACCCTTCAGTCTCCTCAAAGAAATAGAACAGAGGGCAGTATCTTTGTGTTTTGTGGCTGGATAAGAGTATGCCGAATTAACGCCGACGGTCTTGGTGCAGCGGCTGTGGGAGGCGAAGGAACTGCAGGAGGTTCTGAAGGAGCTGCCAGGGGACCATGATCCCAGGGGCAAGGCAGGGCTGGCAATTCAGTCAGTGAGAAACCCAAGTGTGAGCCCTGGCTGCAGACTCGTCCACGAATGACTTCCTGCCACATGCCTGCAGCCTATCTGGTCCATCGGCAAAATCACCCCCTTGTGCCCACCCCCAAGGGCTCCCACCCCCTGCACCCTCTCCCATTGCATTATTTCAGAGGGGAGATGGAGGGAAGAAGAAGGGGCTATTTTCCAGGTGTGTTTTTCCTGTAGTTTTAGGATTGCCAGGAGCTGGATCATTTCTGTGTCTATGTGCATCGAGTTTGTTGTGTATTTAATAAATATTGGACTAAAATGCTGCTGCTTTCATGGTGGGTTTTTGTGTCTGCTTTTTTTTTTTTTTTCTTTCTTCCTTTCTCTTTTTTTTTGGTTCCGGCATGCCTGGTTGCTGTCTTCACACTGCAGTGTGGTTATTTGTCCTCCTCTCGGTTGGCATAAATGCCAGCTTCCCAGCGCAACGCCAGAGCACTCTTCCTGCGGTTCACCCTGGTTGCCTCGAGGACCTGGTCAGGAGAGAAAAGGAAAGCAGAGGATGTCACTCAGCTGGCCCTGCCCTCGGGGTGTCCCACACTGTGCACCCAGGCAGGCAGAGACCAGCCAGGTGGGCAGGGACCAGCCAGGCCAGCCCTCCCCACAGGGCTCCAGTGCCGCACCCTGTGCAGAACGAGAAGACTCATGCGATGAAGCACTCACTGGTGTGAAAGTGGGGGGATGGCACACAGGAGCAAAGCCACACCACGGGAGGACAGAAGTGGTAGGAGTTGTCTGGCAGCATCCAACTCTCTGCAGGGGAGCCCCAGCTGACCCCTACCAGCCAAGGTGCAATTGCCCCACTCCAGGGTCTTGGCCCTCTCCCCAGAGGCAGCTGCATACCTTCAGTACCAGGAGCCAGCAGCCACCCTGCAGCTTTGTCCAGAGGCTGCTCTGGAGCTGTGCATGAAGCCCAGGGAACAGACAGCCACCTATTTCAGCACATCACCCTCTCAGGCAGGACTAGGCAGAGCCGGACCCCAGCCCCTGCCCCTGCATCTTCTTGTGGTCTTTGGGTTGCAGCTGCTGCGCACTGTGGTCAAAGTGCTCCCAGAGTGAAAAATCACTCTACACATGCGGGAAACGAGATTTACACAAGGAAGGCCTGCAAAGCCTGCTACAAGATGGGCCCGATACATTTATAAGTATTTCATACACACATCATACATACAGCTATATGCCCACACTGTGTATCTATTTGTACATATGCACACACGTAAACAATTAACTAAAAATGTAGGAAACAGTTTTAACATACGTTTTGAGAAAGTCAAAAAGAAAATGAGACAACACCAAAAGGCGTTACTGTGACGTGTGTCGACGGTACTCCTCAGCAAGTAATACATGGCTGTGGGTGTTTTTCACACAGCAGAGCGAGATATAAAGGGGTCTGGAGCCTTCTTACTGAAGCACATGATAATGTTATGTTCTGACCAACACTGAATAACAGCTCCATGATGAAACTACAGAGCTGGCAATGTCAACTGCTGTCACTGTGTTTTAACCATCTCTCCCAAAGAAGCAAACTTCTGAAATTTTTTACGTCAGTTAAAAAAAATCCCACAACAAATACACGACTCTTCACTGAAACAATGCTGGCCATCCCCGGTTCCTAATGCTTCCTGCAAGCTGCTCTGCACACTCCCTGACTGCAGAAGAGTAGCTGACCTTTTGAGATAGGATGGTGCTATTTTACCCTTCTGTGAAGAAAGGCAGATGCAGTGAGAACTTAAGCCTTGACTAGAATAAAAATAAATAATTTAAGACTGAAGAAATTCTTCTTTCAGCTTGTGACAAGCTGTGGTTGGAAGAGCACACAGGTACTAGGCTCTTGTACAGGCAGTATCAGAAAATCAGCTCTGAACTGCCAGCTGAAATTACAGGCCACCATAACTTTGCTTATGGGAATGAGAATGCACTACTGCATTTATACCAATTGTAAACTCTAGACCTCTATTCAGGAGCTGAAGATAGGATGGAGTTTTGCCAGCATCAGTATTTCTTTGTCCTAGTTTCTTTTGACTATGACTATGAACAAGTCAAAGAACTGAAGGCAAAATCTAGCCAACAGAGACAAATTTTAATGAAAGCTCCAGCTCCTTCTCAGCACTGACCATGGCTACAAAGTTAGTGCAAGTCCATTAGAGGGATTTTGTTCTACAGTTTTGCCCAAAATCATGCCCCACCTTTTTGCAGAACAACCACCAGAAGAAGGGACCAGGGCTGAGTGGTTTCTGTTTTTCCTAATAGAGGGCAAATGTGCTCACAAACCTAACAATTTATTAAAACAAAAAACTCCAACAACAACAACAACAAAATTTAAAAAAAAAAAATCAATAGGAAAAAATTGGTCTGAGACATCAGCCTGCAAGCTGTGTAATGGAGTTACTCCCACTGCAGAATGCCTGAACTAAGAAAAGACAAACCAAACTGAACAATGGAGAAGCAAAACTGGGAGTGGGTATCAGTGCATCATTCAGCATAAATTGCAAACTAGAACTGCCACTATATTTTTAAATAAGGTCTGTGGAATTTGGCCTGCAAAAATAGGCCAGCTGAAAAAATAAAATTGATTTTACATGATTTAGAACAGTTTGAAGTCAGCAGCTTCTTTGCTGGAAATCACAGCGTTGTGAGGGTCTCTGGCGATGGCTTGCAACAGTCAGGACACTTAAACTTTGAAGATTCCTGCTTTGGATCAGTCAGCTTGTATTTGTCTTAAAAGATGGCAGTAGGGTTTCTTCCATTTATCCCTGGTCTGCAAACCTACCCTAAAGTTTGTCTACTTCTACAAATGCTACTCGCTCTTCAAGCAAAACTGTATCCAGATTCATATCAGAGGTACCATGAGGGCATTGAATGTGGACTTGGACTTTGCAGGAAAGCAAGCAGTGATGTCTGGCTCAGTATTAAAACTAAATGGTACAGAACATAAACTAAAGATCCTTTCGAATAGTTATTCCAGAATCTCTTCTAATCTACTGAAAAGAGCGTTTGACCTAAAACAACCCCTGTTTTCACAAGGCTGTGACAGTTTTAGACCCGCTAGAGGAAACAGCAGCGTAATTATAGCACGCAACTGGAATGACTGAGTGGGGAATTGGGACTCCTCAATGGAGCATTGAATTCATGACCCAGGAAGCTGCTTGCCTAAAAATAGCCAACAATCTCCATTTTAAAATATATTTGGCTGGTATCAGGGCTGACTCTAGACCTATACTGAGTCCAGCACCCCCAGGCTCTCCACAGCAGGTCAAAAATGCTATCTCAGTGCTTCATAAGCACCCTTCTTGATGATGCCCTGCATCAGAGCTCGGTGGGTACACAAAGGGCCAGGCTTGGTGCTTAGGGTGTCCTAAGGCAGCCAGAGTTGTAACTGCACATGGCAGGAAGACCACGAAGCAGATGCTTCACTTAAGCTTAGGCTTTTTTAGCCTATGAACTAAGTCCTAATGTAAGGCCACACCAGTGGAAAAAGCAGCATTACATAAAATGTCTTATTTGGCAGAGGTGATTTGAATACCAGGTGCAGTAGAAGAGGAAGAACTTGGAGAGCAGAAGTAGGTGTGAGGGAAAAACAAAAGATACGTAGGGCTGTAAGAACTACTCTTCATCTTTCTGCAGAAAATTTCTTTCTGGATCTTGTGGTTGCAGCTCAGGGTCTCACTAAGAATTGCAGAGGGTTCTTTCCCTGCAGATTTCATTTACTTTTTGGGGATTTTGAAAAAACAAATTAAAAAAAAATTGAGACAGCTGCTACTGTTAGGTGTAAGAATAATTTTTCTATCCATCCTAGAGATGGAAACTAACCTATCCTGAGTTTCCCTCCATCAGATTTAACAATTCCAGTACACAGTTAACAAATTTATTAACTGCTCTCTTACTGACAACAGTAAAAAGCAATATATATATTTTAGTCCAAATCATATTTATGACAACCACTGAAGTAGTGGTGTTTTTTGAGTAGTCAGAAAGGTGACTGCTATATAGTACAAGCTAATTTTTGTTGAACAGTAGTAGCAAAACTGATGTGGAAGCAAAATAATTTTTCTGAGGTTTAATATTTTACTGATTCTTCCCATCTGAATCTGGAAGAACTAAAAGTAAAAAACAAAAGAGACAATGCAAAGGTCTGGGTGTCTAAAATCTGTGCGTACCATGTGGTAAAGCTGCTGCAGAAAAAACAACCATGGAGCACAGTGAGCACAAAGAGATAGAAGCACAAATGCAGGGAACAGGTTGCCTACTCCTGCAGATGTGACCGTTCCTGCTCAGGAATGATAAACTAAATGCTTTAAATAAAACTGGAAGTACTGAGAGAACATCTATTTCTCCAGCATGAAGGTATTTCCCTTACTGTACCTACTTAATGCTGTTTACTGAATACCCCAGACTGCTAGTGAACACAGTAAGGAGCTGGGTATCTGAGATTAAAATGTGTTTATTTGAAACAAGTCAGTGGCAGTATTAAATTGCTGCTTGTCAGTATTAAAACACAAACTATGTGCCCTATGCCATCAAATCTAGTGCGTTCCAACTTATGCTTTGTAACACAAAAATTTTCAGCAGTAGCCTTTAATGTTGCACAAAAGTCACCTTATTACAGTTATCTTCTACAGTATGATTGGTATTAAGGAAACTCAAGCTAATGTCCTGTACATTTGAATATATGTTTAGCTGTAAGGCCAAAAGCAGAAGAGTTTGAGGATAAAAACATCCTATACAGGGACATGCACACAGGTCTCTTTAAGCAGCAGAGGAATGCGCTTTTAGTACAGGCTGCAGGAATTTGGGGGTGGTGCAAGACATCATCCTAATGAAGCAGGATGCAGCTGCTGCAGTAGCTGAACTTCAGCAGTTACTGTGCCTTGCTGGGGGGCTGTTTGCTGCTTCCCAGAGTGGAGCTGTCAGGACGACTGCTCCCGAGCCCCTGCAAGCACAGCTGGGACAGGTATAGAGCTGCCAACAATGATTGAAACTGAGCCACCTGCCTGCACCAGAGTGCATTTTGGGAGGCTCTGGTGATTAGAAGACACAGGTCAGCTGTGGGGTCAGTAGAGAGTAGGGGCATATCATGCTTTGAGCCTTGCTGCTCCTTCTGAAACAACTTGCCTGGTTTCAGGTGAAGATTTCCACTGAGATGGTTTCTTCAGTCTGAGGCTGGATGCTGGGGAATAGCCAGAGGACATACTTTCACCTGCATGAGGAATTGCTGTGTCCTACAGCCTTTCTTATTTCTAACCTCCGTCCAATTCACACACATTCTTTTCCAGCTCCTTACTCTCTGTATCATTACCATTACACAAGGTGGACACAAAACTCCTCCCAGCAGAAGACAATGGCCTGGGCATGTAAAAACTACACCTGAACTGCCTCTCAGCAACATCAAACACTCTGATCTCTACTTGCTGTTCATAAATCTTGACTTAGATTATTGTGCAGATATTATGGAAGAGAAAAGGCACAACTCGTGTTTAAAACCAGGACTCTGAAAGCACACTGCTCTTATACTGATTTAACTGTCTATAATACAAAAAGGTCAATCATTGGCTTGTATCAGTGCAATAAAACCCACTCTAAATTATTTCATGAATAGGAAATGGCATAGACTTGACTTTGCTTTACTCTCCAAGTCAGAAAATGTTCATGTACTTGTCTTGAGGTAGCTGATGTGGTCAAATATATTATGAAATAGGAAAAAAATTGAAGGTTCAGTATATATATAAAAAAGTGCTGATATTCGCCAAATGAATATCAGTCGTTACCACAATCTGCAGAGAAAATCATAGGCATTTGAAATATACACATTACTGAGCACCTCGTTCTTAACAAATACTGCAAAAGTGTAGTTAGTATCAACTACCTGCTCTTAAAATTACTGCCTTTAACAAAGTCCAGCTTTGTGGTGATAAGGACTGTGTGCAAGTTACTATTTTGCTAAAATACCAACTGTTACTGTAAATACCCTTTATGTGGCAGATTTGGGTTTATTCTACCCTGAGACAAACACTGATGCTAAGTTGTGGGACTGTGATCAGTCATCACATCACAACAGACAGGGACAAGGAAAGGTTCACAAAATGAAACAGACTGAGGCCGTGCACTTGAATCTGACTCTTTCACAGATGAAAGGCTGGTGTGCAGGTTCCTTTACAAAATACTAGAGATTTTGATAGTATTAAATACATTGTAATCAGAGACAAAGGAAAGCCACAGCAGTTTCACTCAGCATCTGAGGATGCTTGGATCCCAGGTTTAGCTTTGCCAGCTAAATGCTAAGAGGGATTAAGGAGAAGTTCTCATCTCTCACCTCAGGAATGCTCCAGTCCTGGGCAACAGCTCCCATCCCTATAATTACAACCCCTCCCATGGCAGAAATTGTAACTAGAACCTAAGGGTTAGAAAACCAGCCACACAAATATTTTTTGATGACAGATATAAGGGAATATCACACACACACATTTTTGATATGAAATGGCACACACTATGAAAATGCCAACTGCAGCAACATGCACTTGGAATCACCATGCAAGAGGAAGCAAAAAAAACCAAGCACTTTAAAATGTACCTCAGAAGTAACCTTGCTAGACAGTAATTTACAGGTGTACTGGTAGAAAGGGAAAAGACCAGCATTAGTACATTGAACAAGCATGTTATAACTAGGAAACAAGAACAAATTACAGAAATTCCAAGAACTGGCACATTCCAGAGTATAAGACTTCAAGCAACTTAGTGTCATAAAAAATAAAAAGGAAAGGTACATCAGTTTGGTGTTATTTCAATGACGTTGCTTGGCCAGTCTCAGTCTTGTTTACCATCAGTGCTTGACCCACTTCCTTGTTGCTGCTTTTTCTCTTTTACTCATCTGCTGAAACCTGTACTGTAACACATCCTCTGGAAGAAACTGCCCCCTTTCCTGAGCAGCGACATTCTTCCAAGATGCGCTTGATTTGCCCTCTCTTTCTGAAAGGCACAGCCCACAAGCCTTGACCAGAGCGGCCACTGAAGCCAGACATAAAACAGAAGGTGGTGATGTCTGAAGGAGAGACTACAAGAGGGTAAATCTCCTACTGAAACCACCCTCCTGTCTTTTGTTGGGTCTTAGGCAGGGAGAAAGTGGATCTCTATACTTCAGTACTGCTGTTGTGCTCAGCCCAAGAGGGAGCTCCTATGGACATGAAACCTTTCCACAAACCTCTCCATGCAGGACACCATGGCTGCTGTGCCAGGCACCCTGACTGCTCCCAGCACTTGAGGAAGTCTCTGGTTCCCCTCAGTCACAAAGAGCAATGCTGAGGCACATTCAGCTCTCAGGATGTAATGCTCCAAGTAGCAGCTGCCTGTCTGGTTGTCAGTTATGCTCCTTCTCCCACTGTATTTAATCTATTTTTAAAAATAGTGCAGTGATTTGCTCTTTTGTTTCTTCAGTTACAGAAATCCTTTTTCCTGAGAAAACTGTTCAAATGCTCTCTGCTGACAAATCAAAGCTATTTGTTTTTTAAATAATAATTGCTTAGCCTGGACTGTAAAATATTCACTCAAACTGACAGTGGTACAAGTGCAGCGCTTCTTATTAAAATCATCTTTCCCTTGTCAGTGGCAGGAGTTGTTTACCAAAAGAGAGCGGAAAAAGCCAGGGAAGAGAAACAAAACACTCCTGCTGATCTGAGGAAATTCTCCCTGGGCTCTGCAGGACACAGACCTCTAATAGCATTTTGGGTGGGCAGCAGCAAGAATGTAAATCTTGTTTGACTTTATGCAGTGGGCTTATAGAAGAGGAGAATAACAACAAACTTCAACACTATGGGACTTCGGTGGGCACTGGGACTTTGCAAATTCACTGAAGCCTTGAAAATTCATGCCAGAAAAGGATCTATTCCACAGGTTGTCTGAGAGGCACCAAAGCTCTGGCAGCGCATCTTTGGGCGGTCGGTGCCTGGGCAGCTTTAGCAGCAGCAGAGAGTTGAGATGGCACCCAGAGCACACTTCCTTTGGTCAGACACCGCCCAGACCAGCACTCTGGTCAGGACACCAGGGCTCACTTCAAACTGTAGCAGAGACCAGGCAACTGCGGCCAGTCTGCTTTCTAGGGAGCACGAGTGTAGCTCTGCAAGCACTTGTGGAACTGTGCTCAGGTGAATGAGCAGGATCTAAGATTTCAGCCACAAGCCACTACTTCACAGGCTGGGCAAGTCACACTCACTCTTCCCAGGGGTAGAGGAAGAGAGCAGAATGAGAACAAGCTGAGTGTCACCCCATCAGCAGCGCAACTTCTCTGAAGCTTCCGGCCACCAGGCTGACAGTCTTGGTGTGGGACTCGGGAAGATCAGTGCTAGTTTGCACAGTGGGATTTCATACCCAACTTATTTTAGTGTTCCTCTCAGCTTCTGCACAGATCATGAGAGTTGCGATATGTGCTCTGCAAGCCTCTGAGCAGCTTCTGGGAGAGATGCTCTGGGGAGATGCCAGAAAACAGCACTCACCAGAGCAGGTGGGGCCACTCTGTTTCACTGGGAGCTTTGGGGAGGGAGAGGAAACCAGAGAGCAGCTCCTTCCTAAGATGTGGCCCCAAGATGCCACTGCCAGCACAAGACATGCTCCTGTTCACAAACTGGCTTCCTATGTGGCTGTAGCAGTCTGATGGACAATGGAACCTTGTTTTCAACGGTCTCAGTAGAACAAGGGACCAGAAAGTTTCTGGTGTGCACTGGAAAGGAATCTATCTCCATTTTACTCAGCCAACACAAGTGCAACAGGACGCCTCCACAGTGCATTCCTTCTGATTTTAAGTATCTTTTGCTACTGTGCAACATCCACAAGTAGTGATTAAAAGCTGCCAGACTAGTGCAGTATTCATGTTATAAACCTTCACTTCCACACTCCTAAAGAGAACCTGCCTCTAATGAACGTTACTAGAAAGCAGTTTGTTGGACCATCCTTGGCAGCAGGGTCATTGTTCAGACATCTCTGGGAAGTGTCTGGAGGACTTTGGCTGCTTCAGCAAACGCTGTGTCCATTTAAAGAGTTTGACATAGAACTTGTATCTTACTATCTTCTGCGCTCATTGCACAGTGATAATGACTCTGAATAAGAAACAGCTCATGCTCTGTTAGGAAAAAGGGATTTACCTGAATTTTGATACTTCCAGCTACAAAATTCACAGCTCTTCTTATTAGTGTCTCTAATAAAGAATACCTTAATTCAGTTAAACTCTATTACTGCTTGTGTGGAAGAAAGACAACAAATCCAGCAGGAAACAACAAGCTGGCTGTTGAAGGATCCAAGTTAACTTCTGAGACACTCCCAGCCTGGTTCCCCAACGGGTGGTTTCTGGGGGAGTTATCAACTTACACTAAAGACTGAGCACACTTGGATGGGACTTTGGGGGGGTCTACAAACACAGGTGTGAATACATGCTTGATCCACAGATGTCAAAGCATCACTAAAATAACCCATTGGAGGGTCTTGGGTCATGTGTGAATTAACAGAATCTGCCAATTACAGGGTAGCTACCCACTGCTCTTATTATTAGTTAACATAATTAAGTAAAACAAAATGTAATACAAGTTGCCTTTAATATTTGCAGCGACACACTCTTCCTTTTCACTGGCCTACATCCTTCCATTTTGAACACCTGCCCCCTAAAACCTGTTAAAATCCTTAACACTTGTAAGGTGATCTGAGCAGATTCTGGTAAAATAACATTTTTCATTCTGTTGGTTCTTGTGAGTAGTGGTCTCTATCACAGAGCAGAAAGGGAGAAGGAGAACTGCACTTACACTGCTGTCGTCCATCCTTTCTCGTCTCTTGGTTTTGTGTGTTTCATAATCCTCCATGAGGGTCTGCATCAGGTTCTTGGGTCGCTGAGCTCCTGCAGACTCCTCGGACGGAGGGTCTGACTGTGAGGCAGGACCTTCCGCGGTGGGGGATGGAGGAGGCTTGATCTTCTCTATCTTCCCTGCAACGACATGAAAAAGAATGACCCTTTCTACGCTGAGGACTCACAAATTGTTTACCGAAGATGACAGCTGGAGAAGTGTTTTTAGCAGGTTTTGAATGAAGAAACAGTTTGGAATGCAGTCTGTGAAAGAATCTGGTAGAACAAGATGGTCATGGACTTTAAAAAAACCTCTCCCTCTTCCTGTAACCCACTTCACCAAAACACTACAAAATCTTTTTACAAAACCACCACTGTTTACAGAAGTACCTGCTTGAAATACCCGTTTCCTCCTACGGGATACATTTCTGTGATTTGGAAATGTTTGTAAGATTCTGGAAAACCGCAAGATGATTTTTTTTCTGGTTAAACCAAGACAACACACAGGGACCACGCACGAGACATCCAAAGAAAGCGTCTTGTTAAACACCACTGCCTTCTCTTTTTCCAATGCTTTATATCTGCTTTGTAAGCAAGAAAGGCTTTGGGTTGATCCCCAGTGCCGCTCTTCCCTGCAGCAGTTTCCTGCAGGTTGCACAGAGTGCTCCTGGAGGGAGACCTATGGCAGAGCAGGATCAGGTCTCTGCCCTATAAACTCTTGGTTCAGACAGGACCCTTGAGCTTCCTCCTGATTGAAGGAAAGCCAGAGAGAAGTCATTTTTCTCTTTAGCTGAGCCCATTGCACCCCATGGAAGGATACTGTTTTGAGCACAGTGACCCCAAAGGTGGGTAAAAGGCACACCAGAGTAAGAGACCACTACTGCGAGCTGCAGCAGAGCTCATGCGTGGACAATCCATGCTTCTTTGGGAAGGACAGCCTGCCTTTCTCATCACCAGGCACTGACCCGGGGTGAACCACCCACCTTGTCCTGGTGGGAAGAATGAGGATGACAGTGGCAGGCTGTGGGAATGATGTGTGGGGGTTTTCAGCTGTGACAGCAGAAAGCAGTGCTGAACCAAAATCAGATTTCCTTTTCCATGGGACCATCATCAACTCTTTGAAATAAGACACTTCAATGAATGTAAAAAGAATACCATAAAAAGAGAAAAATAACCACTGCAAAGCCCTTAAAAATAAGTGAAATAATCTGAAGGATCATGTTGATTTTCAGGAAACTTGTTGAAACAAATGAAAACCCTAGCTGGTCCTTCAACAAGCATCATGACATTTGCAGCCACCAGAAAACAGCCTTGAAATCTCCTGTAAGAATGAAAAGGATTTATTATCGAAGAAAGAAGTGAGCTAACACTGAGCCAACACTGCAGAGGTGTTTTTACAAGAAATCCCCTTGCCAGGCTTGTTTCATTTCTGATCAGTGTTGAAAAGCCCAGCATGGTAAGTTTCTCATTCCAGGCTTAATTTAAGCTGGGCAGTGCAGTGATGAGGCTGGGAATCCATCCTCTTTAAATCAACCCTACCAGAGACTGGAGGGGGAGTTTCTATGGGCCCAGATTGTTCTCTGGGTTGCATCAGGACTTGCTCTACAGACAAAGAGGAGCTATGCTGCCAAAGCAGAGGCCAACAGCAGGTCCTGAGCTGCCCAGCTGCACCCATGCGTGACAGCTTAGACTGCTCAGCAGGAGAGACTTGAAACTACTGTCACCCTGCCAATTAGGCCCAGTGGGTAAAAAAGTGTGGTGAAAACGAAAGGCCTGATTAAGGGTCAGATATTTTGCTGCAGTACTTCATTCTTACACTAGGAATTGCCTTGGATGGACATAAGCAATGGAGGAAGAATGAGGCTTCTGAGATGTCTGCTCAGCTTGTACCTTCTCCAGGGACACAGACACATCACAGGATGCTCAGACCTACGGACAAACCTAATGGCTGAAAAGAGATCCTTCCACTCCCCTTCCCCTGGAAAACAATGCAAATTGTAGGTTTGGGGGATTTCCATTTTTGAAAGGAGTATCTTCAAGCAGGTCCATTTGACCTGGATGGAAGGCCCATCAGTTTTCATATTCACAGAATCAAAAAACCACTACTGTTGGAAAAGACCTTCAAAATCATTGACTCCAAGCTTTGTATTGCATGTATATGTATACTTTATATGTGTACAACATATATACACATATTATACATATGCGTATTTATATAAAGGCTATCGGATCCCAAATCTACATGCACACATTTGCTCTTTACTTAGAGATGCTGTTGAAATTTTTTAAGGCACCTGCATAGCAGAGAAAACTTTTCAAAATACAACATTTCAGCAGGACAGATTGTTTTAGGAAACCAGTCTGTGCTGGAGTCAGGGATTGCTGAAGTACATCAAAAAAAGGTCCCTCTAGTAATCATTACCACACCGGGTGAAAAGTCGGCTTCTTTGCTCTTCCTGAGCAGCAGGTGAGCAATGTGAATATCCAAAATCACAAACAAGCAAACAGTAAATAAAGAACTTCTCAAAGATTCTCTCACTTCATAGACATCCTCCACTAGGGAGGGAGTAAGAAAGCAAAGGGCAAATGAGCTGGGCTAGTATACTGTTAAGGCACTCCTGGAAGTATTCTGGGGATGACAGATGAGCACTCCAGAGGAATCCTTAGAGAAAATGCTTAACTTTCTTTTTTTTATACCAGTGCCTATAAAGGGGTAAGGAAACAGCATCTTCCATAGACATTTCTGCTCTAGCCTTTCTCAAAATTCTGATTTTAAAAAGGAGTTCATGTGTATGTATTATATCTGATCCTTATTCTGTGCATGCATACAAGGCACTAAAATTTTTGCAGCGGCCACAAAATATCTTGCCCAAGTTTCTGCTTCTCTTCCCACCCCACAAAAAGTATCCCCAGGCTACAGCTGAACCTTCCTAAAGCTTCCTAAACATAAGTATTTATTAGAGAAAATTTGAAGTGGAAAATGGTTTTCAGGCTGAAACAGTTGCTCTGACAGAGGCTTAAGTTCCACAGTTGCCACTCAGGGTAAGAAAGTAGGGAGAAGAAAGAAAAGGGCAGGACACACACACCCCGCACAGTTACCTACGGTTTCGAGGTATCTGACTGCTTGCATCTCTGAGCTGCAACTTCCCCACTGGGCTTATGCCACCCACTGAAATTTTCTCATTTAGTTCATCAGCTCAGGGCAACACAAGATGAGCATGCTGGGCAGTTCTCCTTGATGCCTGTGCAAGTGCAAGTGGGTTTGAGTGCCTGCAGATGAGCACTGTGTGCCTTCTGCCTCACCTGGCAATGCTTTAGTGACAAGCACCAAAAAGGCAGATGTGGCAGCTTCCCAAAGTGTCTCCCAGGTATGGCTTCTTCTGCTAGGTACTCCCCATCCCTCATCATAAGACAGCAAATATTGACAAAGGGTTTGGCTCCAGATGAAAAGCCTTCATTGAACCAAGACCTCTCATGTAATGATTTTCGCACCTCCGTTGAGGAACAGGATTACTCAGAGCCAGGCACTATAGAAGAGAGATACAAGTCCTTCATAGTCAAAGTTAATCCTAACAAAAGGAGTAACAGAAAACATGGGAATTATATCACCAAACTTCCGCTGGATCCTATCACGTCACACTCTCATCATCCTGCTCAAATAAACTATCAGACAGCCCCAAATGCTCTGCCCAGGAGAGATGCTGTACCACCTGCACACTGTTGGAGGAAACCACTGTCTTGCTGTGCAGCTCCTCACACCATGCCAAGTGGAGCAGGAGCTGCAGCAAAGCAACACAGGAAATGTTCAAATTTAAATAGGGCTCCATAAATATTTCGGGATCCACGCTGACTATCCATACAGCCATGCTCAGGCACTTTCTTGGTCTTTCTTGAGTTTCCTCATGCAGGAAACCCAACTTTTTTTGGAAAAATTCACATAGGTTCTTCATCTTCACCTTTCCAGGAGTATCCTGGAGAAGGTCTTGTCCTGTGTGCACATTCCACTGAGATTACCCTGTGTCTCAATTCAGTGATCTGAGATGAGTTGAAAGGTTGCTTCAAAGCATCAAAACCAACTTCAAAGATAATTGTTAGAAGTACAGAAGCTTGTTACTAAGAGACCTTTTGGGTTGTGGTACACAAATTGAGTGTTACCATCAGTTATATGAAAGTTGCATGTCAGGGTGAGTAAAGCTAGCCTGTTTGCTACCTAAAGTAATCAGCAGTTACTTCACACATGCACCTTCATTAATTGTGTTTATCTACCACACTTCAGTTAAATTACAGTGCAGTTCACTGCAGTCCTTTTTTGTAGTTTTTCCTTCTGTTACCCACAAAAGTATTCACAGGGTTCAAAGCAGTGAAGAGGGGCAGGAGTAATAAATAACCAGGGAACACCAGGAGTCCTAGTAAAGCTACTCTGCCCAAACCATCACCTAAAACCAGCCTGATTGTTAGGCCATTGCTAATTAAGTTAATTATTATGCCTTCTCAAAAGAGTGAGTTTGCACTTCCACACTTAAAGATTAGAAACAGATTTTTCAAATTCATACTTGACCCCTTAATCTCTTTTTGCTGAGGTATCGCGATGTTAGTGCCAATTCTTTCTTTGGAAAAGGCAATTTGCTGATGGAAGTACCTCTGTTTCTTCCTTATTATTATTATCATCAATAGCAGAATTACTATTATTTTTCTTTGTGAAACCAGATATACATATTACAATACCAGACATATTCTACAGCATATTCCTTACTGTGCCCACCAAAAGTAGGTTTTCTTTTCTGATCTGTATGTCACCTCGGCTCTGTATATCCTAACAACCAGATTTTTGTGCCTCTGCTAAATTACATCTTGCCTTTTTTTGCAAATATTGAAAAGATCCTGTAACTATTAAAAGGAAAGTTGCCGCAACCTTGCAAGGGATTACATGGTATTCCTCCACCCTATTTCTAAGGATGCCTGCAGGCTTTAATTGCAATACAGGTGGCTAAAGGGACAGCAAGGAAGAGATGAGCTGAGGTTTACACACCTTCCAGCGCTAAGGATGCTGAGCTGACATCCTGCAGCTGAGAGCTATGCTGAGCACATCTCCTGTTCAGAAAGTACCAAAAGTAAAAGAACTAAGAATGACTTTGGCAAATATTCTTTGTGGGTTTTTTGATCAACGACATTCTTAAACACTGCCACATATTAATCTTTTCCTAGAAATTATTTCTTTGCCTTGTCACCAGCTGCAAATTGCAGTAGCTTGAGTCACTGGCTAAGAGATCCCAATTTTCTTTCTTGAACATACGGCAGTTGGACATCTAAAGGAAACTGTCTAGAATGATTCATTATAAACAGAAGTTTATAATTTTCTCTAGAATGTAATTTACAGCAAACATTTTTACAGACATGAAGTAAACGCATTGTTGTGTAGAGAGAGAAGTACGCTGTTTTCCCAGGAGCTCTGTTAAAATAAGCGTTAGTGTCAGCAGCCCATCAAACATCACTTCTGAGTAAAATACAACCATTATCTGCCCCATTTTGAGCACTTTCAGCTACAGATGATGCTGTTTTTGAAAGCAGTCTTGAGCACACCGTTACGCAACAAGTCCTCCTAACTGACGTCTGTGGTGCCCTGTATCTCGCATCTTGTCAGACATTTCTCAGAAAACTTCAGATTAGAGGGGATCCTTATGAAAAATGCTGTACTAGAGGAGTTATAACAATAGCACTTCAAGGAAAAGACTGGTATTTGCTACGTTTTTTCCAAAAAACACGTTAAAATAATCCTCTTTGTAGAATAAACAAAACTAAGCATTTGCTATTTATGTGCTCCATAAAACTCCAAGTCCGCAATCATACTGAGTAATAGGCTAAATCTAGATCTTATTCAAGCTTACCATGACTTTCAAAAGAAAATAACTACCACTGGCTTCTATTCACATCAGTGGGAATAAAGACAGCATTTAAGTACTCTTGGTAACTTTTCACAATGACCATGGTTAATAAACTTTGTAAGTACTAGCAAAGCATATGTAGGTATATGCTAATGAAATCACTACACAGAAATAAGCCTGATACATGTTTCTGGGGGGTTTTTTAATGTATTGTTTCTGTATTATATTTAGAAGGCATCAGTGCTTGATGCTACTTCTTGAGAAGGGGAAGGAGAGAGAAATGCTGTAACTGCTGTGAATGTCACCAAAAGAGCCCAGAAATTTATCAGTCAAGAGGACTTCCACTGAATCTATTGAACATTTTGATTGTGATGCCTGTTTAATTCAGTAGTGAATGACACCAGCTAAAATACATGGCAACTCACAGCTCTGGATATCGTTTTACAAGACAAAGTTCATTAAGACCAAGACCTGAAAACAGAAAGCAAAACACATGAAAAAGAAATCTGATTAAAAACCCCAAAAGTGCACATCTCCACTACTTTTGCACTTCCCTAACGACATGCAAGAGAACAGGAAGCCTATTAAGCCCTTGTATGTTTGTCTTTCAAATAGCCACACAGCTGTAAAAACTGCTGCTGTCCTTCCTTGAGATGATCCTAAGTTTCAGTGGGTGGTCTGAGCAGCACAGAATGGACATGTCACGCTACAATGTGGCAGCGGGTAAACAGAGAACAGGGTTTAGTAAGGATGATCAGGATCTCTGCACTTCATTTGTGAAAAACCAGAACCTTCCGCAAGTGTGCTCGTAGACACAAAGTTAAGCTGTCTTATGCAGTTTCCAGGCAGATGAAGGGATGTGCCCTTCCATCCCCTGCAAAACAACGTTTTCATTAAAAAATTACAGAAAACTAAACCATATGGGACCCTTCAGTCACATTTCACTTCCGCTCTGACACTCTGGGCTCTTACCTGGTGCAGTTTTGTAAGACACGGTTCTGGTGGGCATGGGTGGTGCACTCTTTGTAACAGGGCTTGGTGCCATTTGCAAACCCTGCCGCTGCCTCTTCAGCTCCTCTTCTCGTTCCTGGGCGGCTCTGATCTCTTCTTCTATCATCGACAAAGTCCGCTGTTTCCTTGATCGTAACTTGAAAGGGCCCACGGTCACTTCAGGCTCCTGTGTGGCCAGGATGGAGGCAGTGCTCCTAAGCTCAGCTGCCTCTGAATACTTGCTGAAATAGCTGACTTCATGTCTGTTTTCCTCCACAAGGAATGGCTGGCTGGCTGAGTACATGGGTGACTGCTGCAAATTCTTCCCTTCCCTGAGTCCTGAGTCTTCGTCTTTTGAGGTCTTTGGTATGGTGTCCCTTTTTTCTTGAACTGGTGAAGACACCTGGGGCGGCTCAAATATTGGGTTCTGATGCTCCTTGGAGGGTGGAGCTGGCCCAATGCCAGCGGGCTGCTCTTTGGCTGAGACCTCTTTCTCTGCTGGGATTTCCTCTTCCTTGCAGATTTCTTTATCCACCTGCTCAGCTATGGCTTGTTGGATGGCATTTTGAACCAGCAGGCCAGCGTGGTACTCCAGCTGGTCGTCCATCAGCACGGAGTCTGCCAAGGCAGAGGAGGGCGAATCACAGTCTGGGTCACTAAAAGACTTGGAGATGCTTTCAGCCCTGCACTCTGCTGGAGTGTCGGCCTGTGGGGTCTGCGGCAGGGAGAAATCCGCTAGAGAACTTTCCTGCAGGGCGCTCATGGTCTCATTGGAGGCACCACTATCACTTATGTTATCCATGCTGAAGTCATTGGAAAGGGTCTCCAAGACGGTGGTATCCTGAGACCTGACAGACAAGTCATCCAAACCGGAGTCAAGCTCCTCTGGAGGGGAAGAGGCGCTGCCTGACTTTGGGAAGTGGTCTAGAACTCCCTGTCCGTCATCCTTCACCACTGTGAAGACTGCCCTTGCACTCATGAATTCTCCATCCTCTGCCCACAGCTTTGAGGCTGGTCCAGCTCTGGGGCTATCACTGCAAGGTAACTCTCTTGCTGTGTCAGTCGTGATGGTCTGAGCGCTTTTGTCATCTTCTGAGCTACAGGAGACTTTCTGTGCTTTGACAACTGTGACATTATTACCCTCAAGCTGTCCAGTTTGCCCACACACTGAAACGGGTCTTGTCACAGAGGACATTGGCCTGTCCACATATGGAGAATTGAGGCTTTTGTAGAAGGGTTTGATGGAGAACATTTTGGGTGCTCCTGACCGCCTTGGCGGGGCCTGACCCTGAGTTGGACCTGAATGCTCCATCAGCTGGAATTGCTTCCTGGCAGCCAAGAAGTCAATTTGCTCTGTGACAATATCTTCTTTCTTGATATTCACTGGCTCTGGGGGTACAAAGGAGCAGCTGACCTGTTTGGGGGATGGTGGTGCTGCACCTTGCTGCTGCTGCTGCCTCTCCTTGCGCTCCTTGTACTTCTTGTGAGACTCCAGATGCTCTTCATCCAGTTGATCCTCCAGGGGCTTCTCCTGAGGAGGGTTCCACCATTTGGCAGCAATGCTGGGGTTTTTCTTGACAGCCTGGCTTTTAATGAGTTCCCTTCTTTCCTTTTCAAGTTCCATCATTTCTTCTGATGGTCTCACTTTGCGGACTCTGTATTTTTCCTTCTCTTCCTCATCTTCAAAGAGCTTTGAGGGCTTTTTCTCTTCGTGAAAGGCTCGCAGTTCAAACTTTGCCTCTTTCTTAAGGGTTGTAAGAGTTGTTTCGCCATCCTTAGAGGATCTTCTAGAACTGTTTGAAGAAGCTGGACTTCCTGGCACCTTCAGACTCTCCCTAGTGTCTTCTTTCAGCCCACCCAAGGAATGGCCATTAGATTTCAAGTTCTCATCTGTTATACTAGCTTCACACAGCTCAACTTCCAAGGATGCCTGCTTGTCTGCTACATTTTCTTCTGTTCCACTGGATACTGACTCTTTATTGACATTAGCAGATGCTCCTGAGCCATCCATAATGGAGACTGCACTTGGTTCAGGGGAGGATGTCCCATTAAATGTACTGTCTGCAGCAGAATCGCAGCAATTTGCCTCCAGCACTTCATCTAGGTATCTGATCTCTTTAGCAACTTCACTGTCCAGGGATTCATGCCTGTCCCTAAGTCCATTTCGGCTGGAAGCAGGGGAAAAGAAGTGGGTTGGATTGTCTATGGGATGTGGTGAAGCCACTGTGGTGATGCTTTTGTGTTCAGAAACTGGAACTTCAATTTCCATTTTCTCTTCCTTTGTAGCAAGCACAGTAGCTGGCTCCAAGAAATTGGCACAGTTTTGGTCTCTGTTTTTTCTTAACCTGATGTCATCCTCAGGGACTCTGGAAGACTTCTAAAATAAAAGAGAGCAAAATTATGATGAAGTCTTAAAAAAAAACCACCTAATTTTTTGCAGAGCAAACACCATCTGGAAAACAAATCCTAGCACTTCTTAAACTTGAGATTAAAGCATGCCCTCAGAGCATGGCAAAGCAAGGCAAGCCATTAACACAAAAAATAGGAAGTTACCTTATCATATGCTGGAGAAGGTACTAAAACAACAACAAATTTTCATTTAAGAATCTCCCATTCGCTTTCCCTCTTCACTTTGTCATTATTTCATGCCTGTCTCTTGTTCTGTGACTAGGAATAAGCTTTTGATTTCTAAGTCAACAGTAACTTAGCAGTTTAGATTTTTCAAAGATTTGCACATGCAGTACACAACACCTATCATCTTGTTACTCTAAAAATGCTGTCCACATCTAAAGGAAATCTCATAATGCTTCTACAGATTAAAAGTATTACTGCCCATGCTTTGCAGAAACAGATGCTAATGTGCAGAAAGAGTTGGTGATTCACACCAAGCTAGGAAAAAGGATGTGGCAACAGCAGGGAATGTTCAATTCTCAGTGGCTCAGTCCTGGTCATCAAACACAGAATAGAATTATACGGTGCTCTAAAGACATGGGGTCTTTCTCCATCCTACATGGAAACCCACACACAACTGCACTTGGGAGACGTCTGCAACTCCCACAGCATGAAGAACACCAAAAGAAGCATGACAGGGACCGCAGTCATGGTCTCCTCCCTCCCACTTCTTTGATCTATAGTACAGATGTACTGGATTCATGTTTCTCCCTGACGTGTTGCCTTTGGTCACAAGGAATTGAAAGAAATACTATTTATGCTCATATACAGGCAGATTTTACTGGTCAAGCAGCATAAAGAACTTCCTGTGAGTAAAGTCTGAATGAACTTCTGATTAAGATGATACCATGTCAATTAACTTCTCAATAATTCTATACTGCTAAAAGGCAAAACCAATCCAAACCACCAAAAATAAAGAGGACATTTTAAACATGGTTCTTCAAAAAGCACTTGCTAACTCTTGCTAACTTCCTAAATCATGAAAACTAAAAGTGATACATTATTCACTTTGACTCGCCTTTTAAAACAGAAAGGTGGTGTCTGAGCTCTCTGTCTTGCTTTCCGTATGTGTGTCTACATGTGAGGCATGGGCTTTGAAAGCAAATGGCAATGATCAAATCCTGTGAACTCAGTGGCTCTACCAACAAAAGCACCATTGTCTGGTGGTCACCCCCGCCTGGCTGTCCCTTATCCAGCATGCTATTAATACACACTGCAGCAAATGATCAACAAGGGGCACAATGGCACTTACCAGTGACCTGAACAATCACATTGCTGCTGGATTTATATAGGCAGTCAAATGCATTTGACACACCTTAAAAAATTACAGCCAGTCACCCAGAAGACTCTTTCTAAAAACACTCTGAAGAACTTTCTGTCTAATTATGTAGCTGTACATAATTGAAGACAACGGTGGCTTCAGCCATTAGATATTTTCTTCTTAATTGTGTTTAAACACTGGAAAAAAATCTTTAAAAACAAACAATCTGCTTTTGTCTATATATTTTACTTGACAAACTTCACTGGTTTTACTCGCTTCACTTCTTCACTTTCTGTTGAACTTAGAAATACTCCAGCTGAAGTTTCTAGCAGTTCTTTTCTTAAAGCGTATTGTATTTTTCATCATTTACATATCTAAATGTGGCCAGTTTCTTCTTCAGTCCTGTTAATGATATATTCAAGAAATCAGATGTTCTGCAAATAAATACAAAGTAAGTATAAGAAGTGCTTACTTTTTCAAGTAGGCACAGACAGAATGAAAGAATCATAGATAAAGGTTTCTTTTAACCTGAAAGGGCAGGAATTGCTCTTGATTTGCTGGCAGAGCTCCATGTACACAATGGATACTCAGGTGACAGGATTTAAGACTGCAATACCTTTTTGATATTTGGGGTTACATCTTCCCTGCTTGACTTCCTGATGCAAAAAGGAGTACGCAGGCACCTAGAGCAGTCTGTGCAAAGTGCAGGATTGATAGCTGTCCCCTTTCACACAAACCATGGGTATGTGATTATGCTCCCACTAATATTTACTTCTAATCAGACAGATCAAAGCCACCAGTGACACTGGTAGGCTAACCACATGTCCTCTGTAGCCACAAGAACATATCTTGAATGGACACAGGAAATCAGTTAATAAAGATGTGTTCTGCCACTGAAACACATCTCCCTGCAGAACCAAACCAGAGCTGAAGGGCCCCCTGTTCCTGAACTTCTCGTACCTGCACACCATGGAGCTGGGAATACACCTAATCGTCCCAGAGACCACAGTCACTAAAGCGTGTCTATTTCCACCACTGCTCTAATGTGTGAACATCTCATCACATCATATTGGGTATTCAAGTTCAGTAACAGAACCACAGGTGCAGTGTTTTGCCTGAATCTCTTAGCAAGTAAGAGCCCATCCTCTCACCATAGCTGCCAGCCACATCTCACAATTAAGGCACATGCATGTAACAGTCTAATCAGGGCGTGCATTTATTACGGCATGTAATTCTGGAAATGCGTATGTCTATGCAATTAGTGTGGCACATGTAATTATGTAGCAAAACAGACAATTATGCAGTAAAACCTACGAGGAAACATTGCTTCTTATTGGAGCAGCCTTTCTGTGCTAGGGAGTAGTAACTGAGCATGAAGAAGGACTCCCAGCACAGCAGAGAAGCCAGTGAGGCTTGCTAGGAGAGGAAAAAAAATGTTTTAAAAGAACCACCCCTTTTTTTTTCCTCAAAATATTCTGGGAGGATCTGGGGACAACTTTGAGAGGTCATGGCAATGAAGAGTATGCCCGAGACACTCCTGTGAGAAGCAGAAATCAATCTACTGATGAATTACTTGGAGAACTGAGATAACTAAGGACAGAAGTAGATGACAAAACAAAGCTTTTCGAGACAGTCCAGGCCACAGCACCTGCCCAGGATAACTGACTGGGTGTGGGAAAATGGCACATCTTGGGATGAGCCACCATGGGTGGGAGGCAGTTTGGAGGAGGAGGGCAGTGGGATGCACACAGACCCCCTGCCTTAGCTGTTTGGCAGAAGGAGGCAAGCTTTCCAGGGGGCTGCTTTTGCTCCTCCGCGATAAGCCTGTACCAGCAGCTTTGTATTTGCTGCCTACAGGGAGGAGGCTTTTCAAAGGCTGCACCACTACAAAGACCTGTGAATGGGAAAAGGGCTGCATTCAAACCTAATTGTAGTTAGCAATATGGCATTCACAGTGATGCCCTTAAACTGCTCATCTAGACCCAGATTTTCCAGAAGTTGCTGTTACATTTACACAATCTTTGAATGTGCATTCATTTCTGTCTAAGTCAAGATGCAACAGGGCAATCAGTGTCAGTTCTACAACGCTGCTTCACTTTAGTAAACTACAGTTATTAGCAGCTTAGAAAATTATTAGCATATTTGCTCTGTGGCTGAATTGTTCATCTACAAAAGTGTAAGTGTTTGGGCAATCAGCTCTTTTAGACGGAAAAAAATGTGGGTGTGCTACTAGCAAGACCCAGCAAACATGCTGCCAGTGCCTTCCTTTGTTTGACGCAACAAAAAATGCCTATGGAAACAAGTGGGAGGCAATCCTTCTGAGCCAGATCAACATTCTTCTGAAGCACCAGTGGCAGTGGTGGGAAGGGAGAGGAAAGGACTGAACAACTAAGAAGTTCCACAGTTTAAGAAAATCTCAAAGTTTCCTCATTGTGGGCTTCTACAATAATTCCAGTCAAGTTTCAATATAGCTTTTAATGCTGTTGGTCTCCTGGCTTCGTTAGCATTGTCAACCTTCCATTCTTCGGCTTTCATATTTTTTTGGAAATATCCTGTGCTTCTTTTGCTCCTCCTCCCATTACTTCAGCACTGAACCAATGTTTTGTTCAACCCTTTCCACTCTCCTCTTGGATCTGACTATTGGGCCCACCATACATCAAGCAGTTTTAGTACTAAAACCTCATTTGCAGATGGTCGACTAGCTAATCCATACCTCCTTGCTGATGTCAGTCATCTTCTCCCTCTTCACCTACTGTCTTGGCCTGCCTCTCTGATGTCTTATTTGCAAATAAGAAGGAAGCAAATGATGGACTTGTTAGGAGGTTGACTCTGGCAAACCTTCAAGAGAGCAGCTGCTTTCATTCACCTCACCCTTCTGAAGACCAGTCACGCCCTGTATAACAGATGGAGCCAATCTCAAGCACTGCAAAGATACAGAAGCCAACAGAACCTCTGCGCTTCCAGACAGCCACCCCAACCAGAGACAAAACTCCTAGCCAGCACAGGTATTGCTCCATGCTTGCTAGTGACAGTAAGCCTTTGCAGAACTAATTTTCTTTAGAAGGATGGTAGGACATGAAGTGTCGCAGTTCTCGATGAACCAGAAAAGCTACAGCTGTAAATGGTGACAGCAGCCATCCCTCACAGCTCATGTTTCCTGCCACGCAACAGGTGCTCAGACAGGTGCCACAATCCCACCCCGTGCCAGGTGGGAACGACAGCCCAAACCACTGTGGCAGCAGCTCCTGTCTCACAATGGCTCCTGAACTCCCTCCCTCTCTTAGCAGGGCCTTATGAGCTGGATGTCGCCCCATCCACTTCCAAAATTGTGGTGATTCCCCCCTTGACACTGGAGGGACAAGAATATGTCAGTGGGAGCCTTTGCACAAAGCAGTCTGAAGAAATGGGCCGAACATTAGTATTATGGAAACTTCCTATTTGGGTGAGCTAAGAGAAGGTAGTAGCTGGAAAAAAAAAGTTCAAAAAGATCCTAGAAATGAGGAGGGGAAAGAGGGGTAAAGATGATGATGTGGAACTCAAGGAAAGAAAGGGTTTCTACCCAGGCTACCTACAGAAACCATAATACAAAAACCCCCAAAATCCAAACCCAAAGTGTTGTCTTCTTGCTCCTGTGTGAAAAGGTCTCCCTTTTTCATACAGTACTTTATACCGATATCTAAAGGTTTTAAAACTACTAAAGGAAGTGTTGTCCAAAAAATTTACAACTTTTCACTTAATGAAATAAAATTCAAGTTTCAGGAAAAAAATCCTCAAATCCTGCTGCCAAATTTTTAAGATGTCAGGCACATGCTGACAGTACCTTGAGTAATTCCATTCACAATCCTACTTGCACACAAAAAGCAAAACCTGGCCTGTTCTTCTCACAGTACATTATACAGTGTCTTCAATACAAAGACCAAAACAATATCTGGTTACTAAAACGTGTTAGTGTTGAGTGTCACAATGACATTCTCCTCAATCAGCTCTCTAAGCTCTTCTGTGACTTTTCTGAGGGAGCCAGATAGTCCAGTATTTTCTTTATGAAATGCTGGTTTGTCTCCTAAACACTTCAGAAATCACAAGAGTACATTCTAAAAAAACCCACAACTTCCTACTATCTCCCCTAAGAAGCAGTGAGGGACTCTTTTAGAATATAGACAGTAGCTGCACGGGTAAGGAAGGACACAGTAATAAGAGATGTGGGGATACAGTGCCAAAAAAAGTGCTTACTTGGAGAGCTTGCTGTGTGACACTTTTAATGTGGTTTTCCTATTTCCTTTTTTCATCTGTTTTAGCAAATAAGTTGTGATTGCATTCATTCAGAAAACACGTGAAAAGCTTTTCAGTGTTCTTTTCATTCCATCTGAGCCACAGGCTTCAGCTTCCCCCTGTGATACACTAGAAAGCTCTTTTATTAAATCAAACTCCAATCTTCTTTTGCTGCTGTAATAAATTAAAGAGGGATAAAAATGGCCCAAGAGTTATGAATACTTTAATGATAAACATATACTGTGTGACAGGATATTTTAATGATGAAGACATAATTAATTGACACTGTATTTTTCCATATGTGCCTCTGTAGCTACAGTATTTTTTGTGCCTCAATAACAAATAGGTGAAGTTTTTCCTGGGTAAGTCAGGAACCAAAGTTGTAATAAACCTCAGCATTTCCTACTAATTCCAGGGTACATAAATTGAAGAGATTTTCTACAGGTAGGAAACCATCTGATCTTGTATGCCAGTTGTTTTCTCTTGCTTCCTAAAAACACAGATCTGGTCCTTCCACAAAGAATTTGCAACCCTAATAACCAGATTTCAACTACTGCTACAGCAGCAAGAAAATCAAGTATCTTCCTTCTTAAATGCTTGTCCAGCTGTTGCAAAAAAGCAATAAAACACTAACTTCATTTTACAAAACATTTTAATTTCTGCAAAGAACTGTAACTGCACAAAGCACCTGTATGGACAAAGGGATACATATGCAGAAATTAATATTTAGGGACAAAAGGCTAACTGCTGAGGGAAAAGAAATACCACCTCTGATAAAGAAAAAATAGTGCAGAGTTTATTAGAGTATGAGGGTTACACAGCTGGTAGTAGGGAAAGCAATATATATTTAAGTGGTGTAGACGCAGCTACTACTCTGTGTGGGGATAGCTTTGCTATGAAACCCCTGCTCAGTTTTACATAATCAAGACGTAAATCTGAAATTACAGGAAGCTGTGATTAAACTCTCATTCAGAAAGTGCAGCACTCTTTGGTGCTGCCACACTCCACACTCACATCCCATTTTCTATCAGTTGCACATAGGGAGAACCAGGAGCTTGAAGAACCCAAGAGATCAGTAAATTGGTGATGATTTCAGGTACCAGAACCTGCATTCAAAAGGCCATTCTGTTCTCTGCACTGTTGGCTTCTCGTAATGTAGGTCAGCCTGAAAGTGCAACTGAATTAGAGCAGTAAATGCGTGCATAAGAACTCATTTCATCCAGAAAAATGTGTTTTTATCATCACTCTCAGCAGTTCAAATCCCAGTCCTTATGTGCCTTTCACTTGCAAAACTATTTCTATCTCAAATTAAAATACACCACTAAGTATTATTATTTCTCATGTTGCTTCACTCAGTTCCCTAGGACAGAAAGGACATGTGCAGGGATGGGAAACAAACCATTGCTGCCGAGGGACAGCACTGGACTCAAGGTCAGTAAAAACCATGTTAGCGTGTTAATCAAGCACACCACCACAGATAGTTAGTACTTTTTACCTTTGTTACACATTTTTCCTAGGGCTTATTTTTCCATGGCTTGTCTCTAAAATCTGCTTTTGCTGAAACAAGATTGCATTCCAACAGCTGGGCTACTTGATTTAAAGAGGTTGTGGTGCTAAGTCACTTAAAATGGTAAATTTGATCTCGTGAAGCAGCCTCCAATGCTACCTAAGGACACACAATGGTTTGGTGGAGAAATAAGGAGCATCCCTTCCAACTAACACATAAGGAACACTACACAATAAGAAAACTGTCCACTACCTGGCAGGGAATTCAATGCATGATACAGTCCTTAAGGAACAGGAGAATTTCTTCTTCACAACTGAAGGTCACAGATGAGGTCCTGCACCACTGCACTTAGGGAGTCCACTTGTGTAGGCTCCCCCCCAGCTGGTGCTGGTGGAGCTGAGCTAAGGGCTCTGCTGTTAGTAGCACTCTCTCACACTCAGCCCCTGGTTTGATGTTAAATGAAAGAGGAGAAATCCCAGCTGAATAAGGACAGAAAAATGTTCAGCTTAACAGAGTCCCTAATACAGATACTGAGTTGAGCAGAACACGACTTCCGAATGTATGCATGAAAAATCAGTTTCACAAAATGCTGCAGTTGAAATCTGCCCTGCACATGTCGAGGATGGAACAATTGCTCTGATAAAGCATGATCTAATCCCAGTGGGGAGGGGAAAGGACGCTAAACTAAGCCTTGCTCTTAATGCTCTCTGACCCATCTAGATAATGTCAGCACAAGGAAAGAGTGACCTTTACAGTCACTTGCACGAAAAAGAATAGAGACAAGGGGAAAATTCCTTAGTCTTTTCATCAGGGGCATGGGGTTCCTGTTCTATCCGAAGAATGAATCTACAACTCTCCTATGTAAATGAGAGATCTCGAGCAAAATACCGGCATGTTAATCATTTTGGTGCATGAGAAAGGGACCTCCTGAGGAAGGAATCTGGGTTAGGCAGGGGCAGGAGGAAGGCAGTAAATGGAGACAAAAGGCCACGCAGTTCACTCGCTCTCTGAGCAGATCTTATGGTTGCTAGGAAAACCTGCTTTAATAGATGTGAGGAACAGAGATAAACCTGCCTTAAACAAACAAATAGGCTTTCTGAGATGTATTAGTATTAAAGTCTCCTGAGGATACAGAGTCTTTCAGCAGCTGGTACAATTCGATAAATCTTTCATAAACGGCAGCCTAAACTCTATTTTCTGAAAAAAGATACATGGTCTCTGTGCTGGAGTTCTTTCACCACTTACTTTCAAGGGCAATAGAGTAGGAATTGAATGGTTTAACTGAAGCAACCACCTACAAACCTTTGCAAATAAAGACTAAGATTTTTCACTTCCAATTCTCTGTTTCACAAATGTTAACTGTTGGAGGTCATACTGCTTTTAACGATTTCCTAAAGCCTAATTAATACTTGCTGCACTTCTGAAAGGCACGGCTGTTCAATACCTATTGCAGTTCGACAGGAGTACTGCCACAGAGGCTTTATTGGGCTAAAGGAACAAATTATGCTCAGAAATGTAAGGCCAAACATCTGTTTCTTTGACAGCTGAAGAAGGTTAAGAATCATTGTTGATGTTTTGTCTTTATCAGTAGGTCTTGTTACAGCTGCCCTCATCCATTAGATTAAGACCCATCACAACAAAATCTCCTTAAATGAAGGTATGCCTGCGTAACCGTGCACAGTGCAGCCAGTCTCACCCAGTGGTAGCCTGCTCTGCCAGGAGCACAAAGAACAGGACAATGTTTATTCACTGCAAGCAGTGAGCCTTGGGAAGGTTACAGTCCGAGGGCTCAACCAGCCAGCCGGCTTAAGCACTCTACAGATTGCTTTCTTTCCAGTTCAAGGAAATAAAGTTATTTTAAAGCTAGAGACCTCTAAAACTCTATTAAGAGAGAGCATGTAGTGGCTTAAAAAGGCCCCTATTCAGAATTAGCTCCACCCAAAATGTATTTTAGGCTGCTACCTCCAGACTCAGGCAAAAGCTCATGACTGGAACATTATAAAAAAAAAAACCTGAAAGGACATGAGAAAAGAGGATACCTAGCCTAGTGCTGGCTCAAAAATCACTTGATGTAAGTGAAGAGGGGGGAAATATGATGGTGGTCCAAGCATACAAGTGAAGTCTCTGACATCAGCTGTGTTATGCACACACCTGTGGGAAGAAACCACTTCCAGCAAGAGCCTGGCACACCACCTACCTGCCTGAGTCATGCTCTCCAGCGTGTCACCATGCCCAGCATCAGTCAGGGAACTACCACACAAAAATGCTTTCACTCCCAGTCCCTTTTTCTAGAAACAGACCACGAAGAAAACAGCATTTGGAGATTTTAGCTGAAGATTTTATATAAGAGCCAAAACCTTGTAACTGTAGTGGAGTGCAGTTCGCAGGGTTCTTCCCGTAAGGGCATGCACGCACTTTAGTTTTCTGGATGGTGTATGCAGAAAAATCCCCCTTCAAAGATACACACCCACAAAATGAAACTCGCTATCATTAAACGATGAATCCAGTGTAGCCAGGATGTTCGACTTGAACACACCATTTCAGAGGACTTTGACACACCATTTCAATAAAGATCCAGCAAATAAGTAATATTTAACAGAAAGCTGGCCTACAGAGTCTACAAACAGTTTTGCTAGTGAGATGCCAAATGTGTAGAGTCTGTAAGAAGAAGGATGTTGCTAAATTCTCCACATGCCATTGCTGTCCCTAGGCTATAAATATGACGTACCATGTGAGTTTAGGGTTGTGAACAGTTAGCAACTTCATCTATGCTTTGCTCATAACAAAAACTACGCATTTCGGTTATCTCACTATCTCCTGGAGGAGAATATTTCATTAAAAGTGAGACTTGCATAGGATTTTTAAAAAAATTCCTTATTTGGGAAAAAGATACTTGAGAAATCCCTGGGACATCTCCTTTCAGCATCAGGACCACTTCCTGTCTCTCTGCCCCTGCTCCCCTCCCCTCTTCCAAGCAAAAACTCATTATTCCTTCTCTTCCTGCTGAAAAGGCACTGATTAAAATGACCTACAGCACATCTGGACTACATTAGGATATGATTTGATTAAGGCATTCATCACTTGCTCTTTCGGCACTTGGAGAATTAAGATAATGGTGGAGGAAAATGGTATAAACTAAACTGGCTATTCCAGCTCATATACTGCTCTGCTTTAAAACTCCTTCAGATAGCCCAGTTCCTCAGTTGTGGGTTCTTTTTTACCTAATTACAGAAAGTGGAAATAAACAGCGGTTAATTCATTTATTGTCGGCAAGATCACTAAAGCCAACTAAGCTGTTATTTTAAGAGTTGATGTATTTCTCAGGCAATTTGCTATTTGATAGGAAATGCTTGCTTGGAGCTATTTTAAACAGTCATAAAAAGGCTCAGCATTAAACAGTAAGCAGCACCTCGCATTTCTGTAGAAAGAGAAGTTTGACACATTCCAGATCAAATTGCTTTAGAGAGGGGGGAAAGACCAGACCTTCTCAAAAGAGTATTGTTTAGTAGCACATCACACAAACAATAGCTCGGTTTTAAGTATTCCAACTGACTGCATGAGACTTCAGCTTTGGAGTCTGTGTACATAAAAGCCTAAGCACAGGCTAGAAGGAAAGAGCAAGTCATCTTGGCTTCCAGATACTTTCCCCTAAAACACCCTTCCTCCTTTCTCAGGAGTTAAAGAATGTGCTATCCTGGTGCATGCAGAGAGGTATCAACGAAGTGTCACGGCATGCATCAAACGCCATAAAACCCAGGAATGTTGTTGCTGCTAAACGTGACTGCCCGCCATACTATGCCTAATTTCCTTCAGTGTTAAACAACTAAAAGATGAAGCTGAACAGACACCTTGAAAGCCTCTTTATGAACTGAAATTGCCTTACAGTGTCGAGAAAGATAACACACTCAACTAGTGGGAAACATACCCCTTCAGAGCAACTACAAACTCAGCCAGAAGACTTCACAAGTGCTGTCTGAAGAATATACAATGAATGTGCTGGGTGCTCCTCCTAGTTACTATGTGCACAGGATATACAAAATGATCTTTTCTCCTTAGGATCAATATCCTCCTGTATTACACCTAGCAGAAAGCTGTAAATTTCACTACTGCTCCCAATGAACAAACCAGCTACAGAGCAAAGAATTCCACAAGTATCATCTGGAAAAATGGTATTTTAAATACTCCTCCCAATACAGAATGATACAAGACTAAATGTGATATGTAACATATGGCAGGTCAGACATCTTAGCTAACGCTTTCTCCCTGTTTCTGTAAACTCTGAAGCAAACCCCAAAAATGTTGTTTTCCACAAAGGCCTTCGCTTTTTTTGGCTTGTTAAGTCAAATTCCTTCCTCAGCTCGTTACAGTTCTGTGACGTCACAGGCTAAGGGAGAGCTGTTTTTTTTAAAAAAAGAAGCCCATACCCTCAGTCCATTCACACAAAGAGTCTCTTTTACAATGAAAATGCCAGTTCACACCACTTAGAAAGAGCATGGCTTCACTTAACCTGTAAGGGAGCCACCTCCTTAGAGATACTTTCAAAAGCACCGTGTTGGCAACAGACCTAAAGCTCTGTTTTCAGCTAGCATAACCAGGAGTTTACTGTTGTAGGTTTTCTGTCGCAAGGTTTGTTTGAAGTTTTTCTGTTTGTTTGTCTGGGGGTTTTTTTGGGTTTTGTTTGGATTCTTTGGCTGTGGTTTTTTGTGGGGGGGGAGGGTGGAAGCAGGCTGGCTGGGAGAGCCACAACCCAGCAACACAGCATGTGGCTGGCTTAGTACTAAGAAACAGCAATTACACGAAGGGCTACTGTGAAAGACACAAGCTCCAAGCAGTAATTAGCAGTAATTTTTACCTATCAGGAAACAAAAAACGGCTTGACTATATTCATACCATGGGAGAGGCTGAAATGTTTACTGAAGTGCTTAGGCCACCTCTGGTAAGCTGTTTCAGAAGACTCAGGTCAGGGTAGGGGTGCACAGCTTATATGGAAAGGACCAGTCACAAAGAAAACAACTGGGTACAAGGAGCGCAAAAACAACCCAACAACAACCCACCCATGAAAACAAACAAATAAGAAACCCCCACCCACATTTAGTAGGGTGATGGAGAAAAAAAGCAGCATGTTTTTTACAGCACAGTACCTGTTCATTACCGCTGCCTGTGGGCTAGTGACATATGAGTACCTCTGGATTAAGTTTCCTGGAGACTTGACAGTTTAAGCTAAAAACATGAGCTATGCTGACCAGACATCCCCTGCAAAGGCCCTCTGGACTTTGAGTTAAAATGGCTTGAATTTAGTGTCAGACATGACGCTACAGACGATATAACTCAAGCAAATTTTACTCACCTGAGGAATTACGTAAGGTATTGACTTCTTTCTTACTACTTCTAGGGTATCAGCAAAGGGAAGGCTCAGCCATTATTTACCAGCAATGACGAAAATGAAAGTGACATTTTTGACAGGAGAACCCTTGAAGGCAGTGGTAGCTCACCTCACCAGACTCTCCACAACCTGCCTGAGCCACATTAAATGAGGCAAGTCAAGCCTCTACATTTTCAAAATGGGTAGGTAAGAAACTCTTTGTCACCTGTTGAATGAATCTATGAAAAGAGAATGTAAATAAGGTTCTCACCAGAAAAAAAAAGGCACTCAACATCCCTGTCCTAAGCTAAGAGTGGCTTTGGTGAGCCTAAAGTGACAGGAAATACCGTGTGCCTTCAAGTAACACTTCCCATAATGTCTGCACAGTAGAGGCATAGATATTTTAATAAGCGGTTACAGATTTTACAGTATTAGCTATTTCATTCTCTTGGATCACCCCAGAATTTTACACTATGAAAAGGGAAGTGTCCCACGGAGAAATAAAAAACTCTATTTAAGTGCAAACAAATTTAAAATGCAATTTCTACAGCTGATTGTTGGTTCAATACAAAGTTTAGGTAACCTTGCCTCACCTGTGGTCACTGAAGGAGTGGACAGTCACAAGACATTTGTCTTCTGTACTCTCCCTGACACCAGCCGTTTAAAACCCCACATGCCCAGGAGGTCACTGGAGGACAGACCTGTAACTGGAGCACTACCCAGCTGTGCAGGAGATGGAGCTCAAGACCCTTGTCTGATACAGACTCATGGAAGTTGTCCATTTGACATGCAAATGGCTCAGTTTTCACTGAATCCTAAAAGAGTTGCACTATAGAATTTTATTTATTTTAAATGACCTGTTTCTCATACCAACTAGTTTTGGAAAATACACTGTTATGTTGCAAGAATGAATGGGCTAATGGTAATGAAGTGTGTTCAGTACAGCAGTGTAGCTTAGCAGCAAAGGCAGCAGATACACCCTGCTAAACCCTTTTCTGCTATTCCTGGCCTCAGATGAACCAATAACCTCTTTCCCCTCAGGAATTCAGACTCACCATTGCCATCAACTTAAATTAAGTGGGGTTTTTCTTATTTTTTGTTGTTTGGGGTTTTTTCTCCTTAAAGCATCAGTCCCACCTAAAAGAACATGGGGTTTATTTAAAAAAATAAATAAAAATTGTAGTGTTCTTGGTTGAAACAAAAAGTTCAAACAGAAACTTGAAACAGCTGAACAGTCAAGAAACAAATAAAAATGAAGAAATCTAACTCAAAGTGATCCAAGAATATTTAAAAAATAATTCCTTTTAACTTCTTGATCTGCAAAGATTCTTGACATACCTGGATTTTTAACCAACACTTCTTCATGACTATAAGCAGTAAGCTCCTGGGTCCCCTACATCATGCCATACTGAAATAAAGTAGGTCTACAAAGATTGAAATGCTTTTCTCTGGTAAAGAGTCTGTATTAGTATCTGAGATCTGCTGAACAATCAGCAAATATTATCTTCTAGACACATCAAGAGCAAGATCACAAAAGACACAGTGCTGGCCTCAGTATCTGAGAAATAAAGGACTCTTACAAAATGATTTACCTGCTTCAGACCCTAATTTTCCAAATCTGCAGCACAAATGCACATTATATCCAAGCATGCTGGGTTTCATGGCTAAATCAGTGTGTATGAAATGTTAGTGTAAGCAGGCAACTCCTACTTTTTTCCTGCAGCTCTGAGGATCCTCAGGTCTGCAGCCAAACCTGTCTCCCAGAGTGGCAGGTCATTTGGAATGTCAGTGCTGGATGGCCACATGACTGCTCTGCCCATGCCAAGAGGCCACCTCTAGGGGCAGATAAGGTGTGTAGGCAAGAGCTCAACCAGTCAAAGAAAAATACAGAGGTGGCACCATGTTCTCTGCCAGGGCCTTTGCTTTGGGAGACATCTTTAATCTGCAACAGCCCTCCTCTGTGAAGGAGATCCATCAGGTATCCTATTCACCACGCATGATGAGGCACTGAATGCAGGGCACAAGCTATGCTAATGACTGCTTCTGGGAGAGAACATACCAGATTTTAGCAGCTGGTTTCAACATTTTGGTTCAACACTAGTTCTTCAAAAATGCGGCAGAAACAGTGATTTGCAGTGTTGTATCTTCCGATTAAGCAGTAACAAAATTACAGCACAAGCCCTTTCAGCTACCTCAGGCTACAGATGCTTCCCCATCAATCCACTTTCCCACACTGGAGGTAACTGCACCACTTGAACCACAGGGTCGTTGTTACAACCTTGTAAAGTGCTAATTCTGCTCTTTTAACATGTGGGAAAAGGGGAAAAAAAAAAGAAAAAAAACGGGGGAAAAAAGAAAAGGAAGAAAAAAGAAGTGTTCCTCTTCATGGAAAGTATACACACGCTTAACATAAACAAAACAAATCCTCTTGTGCATCCCTTTCCTGTTCAGGGTGTAAATACCCTGCCTGACTTTCTCAGTCTGTCGTACTAGAACCCTTATATGACTATTAAATTCAAGATGTGCAATAGCAGAAGAAAAAACAAGTATCAAAACTCTTCCCTTACCCCCTTCTGTATCAGCAGTCTTTTCATGACATACTCACTGGAGGAAGTGTTATTGCTCTCCTCTGTATGACAGGAAAGTTGCCTGCATGTGAGGGAAGATCTGATGGGCCCAGGGTCACCATTTCTGCTCATTATTTTCAAACTATAATCTCCACAGACATCTCTGTCTGGGACTGTAAAATGAACAGCGCCCCAGAAGGCTGGCTGCTTGAAGCAAAACTGGTGCTTAAGCATGCAGCTGCTGGAGTTTACTGAACATTTTAAGGATTTCCTTCTCATTTTTAATACCTCCTCTACAAATCTACCCTTACCAAACCAGCAGAGAATTAAATATGGGTGGTGAACATCAGAGGGCATCCTGTGCAAGGAACCAGAGTAAAACAACAAAGATACAGGACATATGGTAAGGCTTTTAATGCCAGCCTGTCACTGGCTGGTTCAGTGCTTTTTCACTTTTAAGTGAATTGCTCCATTCCCCAGTCCTCTCTCCAGGTAAAACATTTCTGACCTCCCTGCATGGCCCCACCAGGATGAAGAGAGGCAGGGAGCACATCTCAAGAGAGTGTATGCAGTTTTCTGAGCAGGTGCCCATCCATCTGTGATGCCAGTCCAATCATGCTTGCTCACAAGCTAATTTTCAGTTTTTGGTAGAGACAGCTCCTAAAAGCCAGGGAAGGCAGTTTGACCCCAAAAAGAATTCCTTTTTGCAACAAATACTTTTAAAAAGAAATAGTTTTCTTGGATATTTCCTCATGTTTAAGGGGCTATTTGAAAACAAGCAATTACAAAGAATTTAATCTGGTGAGCAATCTTAATTGTTCTTCCTCCTCCATCCGAGGAAATCACACGCTTTAAACCCAAAGGCCAGTTCTATTTATTTTATGAGTACAAATTGGCTCTGTCAGTTTAATTTCCCCTGGTGCTGTAACCAGACCTGCTGTTCTTACGAAGAAGAACAGTATGAGACAACCCGTATGAGACAGAAATAAAACCAGTTTCTGAGATCGGCAGTATGGACAGCACGCTCACACCTCAAACCTCTCCTTTCCAGAGAGGACCCCCCACTTGAAACCCGTGTTTCAGACAAAGTCTTGACTGCCACTGTAGCAGCAGGAGAATAACTGCTCAGCATGAATTACCCAAGGATGGCCACCAAAATAAATTCCAATAGGAAATTGTCACATTAAACCTTGATGGGGGAGCAGAGGGCTCTTACATTTCACTAGTGCTTTGCATTTTCTGGATGATTTGCAGTTAGGAGTTGAAATGCAGCTGCTTTTTCCTGTCACTTTCACATGGAAAGGCTCTGACATTGCTTACTGTCAGGGCTGTATGTTCTTATGACAGAAAAAGACTACAGCTTCTTTGGAAAAAAATGCCTTCAGTCTGTACTTGTACTTACATGAATGTCTACTCACCCTGGCAACTGGGCTAGGTAACATAAGTAGGAAACCTTTAACCCTAGTGAAAACGAGGAGTTTGTGTTCAACACAACCTGAAGAATACCTGGAGGCCCTCTTTTGATGCCATTTGGATTGAAATTTATTTCCAATGCTAAAACTGGTCTTCATTTGTATTTCCATGCTGAACAGGTAAAGCTTCTTAACAGATGTGTTCACATTTGACTGCTCTAAAAACTGGGGCTTTGGGGGCATTCTCCATTCAGAAATAAAGTGGCACGTGGCATGTTTACTACTCCCAGCACAGCACACATAAAATACTTTGTCAAAACTACCAGAGATAGAGCTATAAATGCCAATCAGCTAAGAATGCTACGTGTCATGAAAAGATGAGGGCTGGAAAAACAAGTGAGAAAGGTCATACAGCATTCGACTTACTTCTTTTCCTCAGATACTGACAGCTAGTATTTAAGGAGCTGTTCACCTCCCTACCTGCTCTCGCATGCAAACAAGTAATCTGAAATGAAAAATTACTTAGGTCTGTTGCAAGGCATTTAGTGGGGGAAGGACGTCCTCTTGTCTTTTCTCCACTTTTTCAGTACCTCTCAAAAGCGCTGTCTTACCCACACGCTTTTGTTGTGGGTACTGAGGTGGGTGAAAACTCCACAACCTGTGACGTCACGTGCGACCGCTGTCACCACCCAGTGTGATTCCTGCAGCCATGTACCACAGTCATTTTGCAGTAAACTCTTCACCTCCACTCTTCTGAGGTTTAGAAGTCTAAAGCTTGCTTAAGTATCTCTCACTGCAGGGGTATGCAGGCAGATGAGTGCCTCCTTAGTCTTCAAGGTGAGATAACCCAAGCTGGCCTGACCTGCACCCATAGTAGGAGCAGGAAGCCACTCTGCCCTGCTGCAAGCCATCTTTACCTGCTCCATGCTCTATGTGTGAGATGTGCATGGACACCAAAGGGATAACTGAGCAGTCCTTTATCAGCTGCCTGATGGGAATGGTCCTGAGCAGGCTCTTACCTCTCCCTAAACACAAGGTAATTTGAAGAAGCTTCCTCTGGAATGATTTTAAATGTTACCACTTGAGATGACCTGTCATCCTACATGCTGAGGCTGTTTCTCAGGCAAATACAAAAGACAAGGAAAAATACCCAAAACCAAACCAGTTCACAACCACCCCAGTTAAAACAAGCAATTTATTGTGGTAGCAAGGAGCCTGTGCACAGTGTTTGTTTTGATTTGTTTAGATAAGGTGGCTGGAAACAAAGATCCTCAGGAATTTTGAAAAAGCTGATAGAAAAATGTTTGTTTTTAAACAGAACAAAATGTTTAGGTAACTCCCAGTCTCCCAGTCTTGCAAGCTGGAGTTATGTTTGTTAATTTCTATTAATTCAGCCAAAAGCTTAAGCTTTTTAACTCTGGTGCCATCTTGCAAAGTTACATGTCCTGCACTGGCAAAACAGAGAGGAATGTTCAGAGTTATGGGAAGCATAATTTCTTTGTGGAGTCAAACTTTTTCCCATATGGTGTTCTTCTACATGCAGAGTTGCTGTGGCTTTGAACACAGTACTTTAACTAAACACAAACACAGAAGATTGGAAAGGAGAGATCTCAACTGTCTAGAACAAAAAAGAACACTTATTTGCAATAACAGCACCCACTGCTACCTGCCATCTACCTAAAGGAGACCCGTAAGAAGGACAGGACAGCTTATCAACATAAATTGATTATGACCAGTCTACTACAAACCAAGATTAACCCTACAAAATGCCAAACAGCCCCAAGCTTAGAAAATATGTGTGTGCTTCAAGTTGCATTTAATGCCTCTTTTGCTGTAATCACTCAGCTGTTATTTCTTCTACATTTAATATTGGCAAATTGGTCAAAACACACTGTAGAAACACGTGGTTCGGACGGTCGGGACAAACGATGAGAGATCTCTGGAGTCAAAAGTTGTCTTGAAGCAAGCGATTTATTGCTAGGGCGTGGGTGAAGAGGCCCTGCAGAGAGCTGCCAGCCGCAGCTCTGGGCAGGGCCGAGGTAGAGAGCTGATAAGAAGAAGAGGTGGCGAAGAGGAGCAGGCGAAGAGGCGCCGGTAGAGAAGAGAAGACAAAGAGGGAGGCCGGACCGGAACTTCCCGACCCTTTTATCTCTCTTTCTACTGAATATTCTAGTCTACTTGACCAATGTAGTACAAGATACAGAGTCCTATAGCATTTACATACACAGCCTATGAGAATCCTTACATTACCATACTGTCTTGTATTTCAAACTCTAAAAACTGCTTTCTGGATCCCCTGCCAGGTTGGCAGGGTCTGCTCTGACCCTTGGACCTGTCTGCAAGCAGAGGGTATTGTTCAATCAAGAAGGGGGTTACCTTCAGCAGCCATACCATTGTTTTCCAGTTGTTCAGTAACTGGGATTTAGCATTTCAAAACTCTGCCCTTAATTCTATTTCGCTTATAGGTTTCATATTCTCCAAACTTAAACAACCATATTCACAAGGCTTTCCTGTTTCATCCTCCCCAACAACACACCCAACTTTATTCTGTAACGATTCATTTGTTTCATTAACAGGGTAGCTGTTTTTTTCTTAAAAGGGTAGCTCTCTTTATGGAACAACAACAGTAGCAGCAACAAAATTAGTTTATGTCAGGGAAAAGACCCTCCAGACTCTTTTCCCCTGATTTCCTCCCTCTCACCCCAAACCCTGAACCCCCTGCCCTTCACCGTCACCCAGCACCAGCAGTGTTCAGAGGGAATCCTGCATAGCACCACGACGATGCTGACTGGCCAACTGATGTTAAGTTTCTCCTGTGACAGGCAGCAGCTTCTGAGGCTAAACTTTGCAAGAGCTCAGAATTCAAATAACTGCACTTTCCTTGAAGAACTGCTGAACACAGCTTAGGAGGCACAGGCAGGCCATTTCTGGTCTAAAAACACAGCTTAAGTTCATTTCATAAAAACCTTCAAGAAATCCATATTCTTGCTTTCCTACGACTCCAGAAAGATGTGGGAAATGCAAACACAAGGAAGATGTCTATTGGTCACAGCTTAAGTCTCAGACATAAATCTATCACGAACGGGGGATGATGCCATCCAGCAAGACTCCACATAAACACAGACAAGAACTGTGATGCTTAATCAAATGAGCAACGACATTTCAGGAAATGTTAAGGCATCTTTAACTACAAAAGAAACACGAACACGCATTCCCTGATCACAGTGATTTTCTATCATTTAGAGGCAATTACTTGAATTTTTCCAGTAGCGTCTTACTGATAAGCTTGTGTCAAGCTGGCTTATCTTCCAAGTCATTATAAACTTCCTCTAATGCTCCCTGCTATAAAACTAAGCTTCACTGAATTGATGGCAATGTGCAAAGAAGTGTAGATACAACTGCAGCATAATATCCTACATAAATTCAGCATTAAAACTTAGCTCATTCTTCAAGTAATCAATCAGTGCAAATAATTAATTTCTCTCTAAGCAAATGAAATGCAATACAACAACACAAATTCCCCTGAAATTCAGGATCCCCCTGAAATTTCACTGCTTTCTGAGACACAAGATTCCGCTATAAAATTAATCAGGAGAAAACAGGAATGAGCTTGCTGACAGTAAATGCATTGAAACAAACACCATGTTTCACTATAAGCATACTCCTCCTGATGCAATAATATTTTCTTATTTAAAAAAATGCTGTGTTGGAAACATCTGAACTGTCTTTCACACTCTGGAGTGGGAGGTGAAGAAGAATGCTGAAGGAGGTTTACCATAGTGAGGCAGAAAACCTTCAAAAATACAAGACACTCCCAAGCACCACAGCTTGTCCTAGGATCAGGTAGATGCTCAAGTTCACATAAATGGAAGAAAAGGTAAGGCACTCTGAAAGTCAACAAATGTGCACACAGGTTTGCACATAGTTAATCTTGAAGTCTGAGACTGTGAAACTCATGTGCACTTTAAAGGAAGTATCAGTTTGAATAGAAGATCAATATAATCTTTGGTATATATATTGGCATAATGCCAAAGCCTTGTTAAAGGGATGGCTACAGATAACTTTTACTTGTGTGATAATTGATTAATTCATAGCATATGCGGAAGAGCCTATTTTTATTGATAAGAACATTACATGATTTCTTAATGACATGATTTTCATTTTTAAAAATTATCCTCCTGGAAATTAATTTCTCATCATTTAAGAACTGATAGTGAAGAGCTCTCTGTAAATCTGTATTCTTGTGTGAAATAGAGAGCTTTTAGGACTGTTGCTGATACCCTACTGGGAAGTGTTGCCATTATTTGTCAGTTTCTTGTCATTAGAGATTCAACATATGAATTAGGCCCTCTACACAGACAGTGCAAACTGTTAAGTATTGACAGACCTCAAATCTTACTACGCAAATACCGTGCTATTGGTTGAAAGTTTACATTGCTAATTACCTCTCCAAATATTGCTATACTGCTAATCTTAAGCTCATTACCTCTGCTTGTAAGATATAGCAAATGCACTTGCAGCAGTCTACAGTGCTCGAAGCAACAGATGAGAACAGAGATAGTGGCTCCCTGGCCGCTGGAGCCTACCCTCCAAGTGCTCTGCCCCATCACTGGTGCTGTAAGCTACATCTTCAAGTTACATTTATTAATGAAGAGGTTCACCACTTGCCAACTATGTGCCAGACCCTTAGACAACAATCAGTGACACGAGGCCACCTATCACTGTTGTCACTTAAGACGAACTTCCTCTTGGCCAGCCTTGAGTATCACAGATGCTCCACGGGGGACATCTGCCAGAGGCCTTCTTTGCTCCATCACTACTGAGAGACAAACAAGAGCTGCTACCTCTTGGAGACCAGAGAATTTGCAATTACGATTACCCACGTTAACTCGTGTGTCTGAAATTTCTCTTTTCTGTGTTTTTTTTCCAGAATGTTTTCTCTTCCTTCTATTGATTATTGGTTTTCTACAAGTTTTCTCTTCAGTGCCAGCTGTTCCTCTTCTTCCTCTGGCTTCTTCTACCCACTGCCTACTTGCATCTTGATGAAAAAGGTCATGCTAAGTGCATCAAGCCACATTCCTTCCATGGAGCATCTTGTAATAGCAACATGCTGTGGTTTGAGCCCATTCACCCTGCCTCTGCCCAAGCTGGCTTCCACTGAGGTTCTGTGTACGGATCCCACGTGGAACACAATGCTGAAACACAGCTCATCAACTGCCCAGCAGTCCTCCTGCCTGGCCTTTTCCAAGTGTTCAGCAGATCAGTCTCTCACTCTAGTCAAACATCAGCATTGAGGCGTTTGTTTTTAATTCCCTCCTCCTATTACAATAATAGCAACAATAAAATCAACCCATAATGATTTCCTGGGCTCAAATCAACTCAGCAAATGAGGGCTCTAACAATGACAAGAATGCAGGGTTTTGGAAAGTAATTGCAAATGTTGTTCTAGCCTGTGTCCTCTGTCTACAGCTGTCTGCAGGAGCAGTGAGCAGCTCTCTGCTGCAGCATACATTTGGGAATTGCAGTAATCACACCTGCATGGAGAACAAGCTGGTCCCTTCCTCTTTCTAGCATCTATCTATCTATCTATCTATCTATCTATCTATCTATCTATCTATCTATCTATCTATCTATCTATCTACCTATCTATCTATCTATCATCTACTGCTACATGTCTGGAGGGAAAGAGGCAGGGAGCACTTCCCACCGTGGTAACTCTGTGGGGCCAGAGGATGACTTTATGCTGAGCTTCATCTCTTGCACCTATGCACATAACAATATACGCTATCTCATGGCAAATTCTAAGCAAAGGAAAGGCTGCCCAGCTCGAATTGTCTTCCCAACCTATACTCCTGTATGAAAAATTGCAGAGAGGCAGCTGGAGAAACACGGGATGGCACCGCAATTTCATGTATTAAAGGATGCAGTCTGGAAAATGCAGGCACAAGAAGAAATCCATAAAGCCTTTCTGTCATTCTTTCGCTGTTACAGGGATGAGGGGCAGAACAACACCTCCCACATTCCTAGTCCCACCATACAAATACCTCTAACCACACTCTAGGCACCTAGGTGTTTCACAACATGCCAGGAAATTACCTTAATCTCACAGAGAATTCTCAATCAGTATTTTAAAAAATATTTTCTGTAGCAGACCACCCTCCTAGTCCATTTTACAAAACCATAGAGGTTTTGTAAAATTAAGGCAGTCATCAAACTGGGACAACCTAAAACTGGGGAAATGCTTGAAGAAACAGCAAGCATTGAGCAGCATGTCAAATATTTGACTCCTGACAAGGAAACAAACTTGTGAACTAGATGCCTGGGCATTAATGCCTTAGAATGACACTGCACCCAAGATGCTGTAAAGGCTCTGAGATTTTACCCGGGAGCTGCTGGTGAATGGTTCCGTGACAACACCTCCTCTCCCTCCAGTGTAGTTGTCCTTTCCTGCAATACATAGCATAAACTGGCCCAAAAATTCACACAAAATTATAACACAGTTCAGGGGGAAAGGCAGAGCAGCTTCAAACTCTGGGAGGAAGAGCTGGATTATCACCCTGTGAATTACTTGTGGAGCATTACCAATTGAAAGGGAGCCACCAATGGGGGAAACCATGCGACTCACACCTCCTGTTCTACAACTGTTACTCTAGCATGAAATTCTGACACATTTGTCCATATTGAAAACCTCTTCCCCCAAAGACAACCTTTCTGCACACAGCCATAAGGAGGGCCAGGATTGTTGTCCGTAGGATACAGTGTGGGGCTTGTGAGAAATTTCTTATGACAGCTGTCCTTTGTCCACCAAACTAAACACTCATGCTGCAATCAGTCCTTTTTTTGGGTTTAGTATTGACTTTTCTTCCTTCCACAGCTGAACAGATACCCTTAGAAAAGGGCAACAGTGTAACCATGGAGCACACCAAGGACACCACCTGCCTTTTCAAGATCACAGCATTAGACCATATGTCAGCTTTGCTTTTATTTCTAACTGCTGCTTCTCTGAACGACTGGGTAGTAAAAAGGGCTGTAGCTTGCTGGAAAGAGTTAACATCAAGATTTGTTTTACCTTATTAATACATACTGTAAAATGACTGGAACTGTAATTACTTATAGGCTGAATGCCTAAGGCTTGGAGTATAAGCTGTTTGTTTGGTGTTTGCCTAGCTCTGGTCTGAACAGGTCATACAGCAGATTTTGGGCAAACCTTGGCTGTTTACTTTCTTGGGAGCAGCCACAGTGCCCGGGGAAGTGAATGGGGGAGAGGCAGCTCTCAGCTGAAGCAGCCACGCGTGCCTGTGGCATCCCATTAAAAACTCCTTCCCCTTGCCCAAAACTCCTTCCCCTTGCTGTAAGGCTTCTAAAAAAGTGCTTAAGCACCTGTCTAACTTTATTGCCCCCAACTGGCTTCTCTGGTTTTAATGCAGGAGCTTAGAAACTCAGGATGCTGGGAAAAATCTGAAGCTGATTTTCACACAACAAAAACATCGCGGCAATCCCCGCCTGCCCCCTATCTCCTCCCCACCCTGACTGACACTGTTCATTTGGTGGTTTCCCTTTCTGACTGACAGGTTAACAAGAACCTGATGTTCAAAAAGAACTTTTATGAGGAAGATGAAAATGTATTTTATTTTTCTTTTTATGTACTTTGTAACTCACAAAGTGACAGACAGCAGAGTTTTGTGAGGTGAATATCATTTACCAAAACTGACACATTCAAAATGAGGCAGGGACCTAAATTAGTTACTGTAACTAGAAAAAGAAATACAACAGCTAATCTCAAAACTGAATTCGTATTCCTTATGAGGACCTAAAACTGGCAATACTCATCATGTGAGAACTCTGACCTATAAATAATCTTAGCTTAGAACAAATGAACATTTTTGCGCAATGCATTACAGTTTTCTGGCAGAACAAAAAATAACACCAGACCAAAACCATGTCTCGTTTTTAAGGAAAAAAACCCAAGCCAGTAAAGCCAACCTCCAAAAAAGGAAATGTCTAATCTACAAGTGCAAGTATCCAAGCATGTCTCCAACCCTTCTCATTCCGTTTAATAAGAGAGGAAACCAGGCCACCAGAAGTTTACAGACTAATGCAATTACAGGGTGGCTCAATAAGCACTGATTTGTCTGTTCTCTGTGGCATGCAAGATAAAGCTATGCTAACAGGTCTGGCTTTCCTTTCACAAAGCTGAATACTCACAAATCAATCACAATGGATGTTTTTCAGGAGGGAAATAGCAATCAGTTGTTGGCAAATATATGAATGACCATTTCTTATAGCTATTTTTAAGATCCATTAACTAACTAAATAATTGGATTTACCTATAAATAACAAATGTATTTTCATCAAATAGCATTTAACATTTCTTACATCACAGGTGAAAAAAAAAAATCCTCTTAGCAGTATTAAAAGGCAAATAAAATTAAACTCATAATCACAGCACCACTTCAGAATCACCATGAACTCTGAATAATTCTGTGAATACAAGTGTACCATTAAAAAGTCACTCGCTGTAAAAAAAGCCACTTGAAGAAAAACCAAGTTGTTTTGCTGTTTGCAAGTGGGATGAACGTGGGAATCGGCCTCTCTTCTGGAATGGTGAGCAGCAGTTTGCACATGGACAACAGCAGAGATCTGGACCAGCTCCAGATGTATTGAAAGTAAAGCTCATTGTTTTTAGGAACCACAAACACTATAGACCAGGCGCTTAAAAGAAAAATGCTGGAATCCTGATGCTTAAAGTGAAACTCCCAGAACTGGTTCCTGACATCTGTTTCTAGGACAGACAGATCTAGATCTTACTGATGTATATACATTCAGATCTGAATGCTAAATTTCAAGTATTCAACAAACGGCAAATCTGAGGTTGTCACTGTCCCATCAAGAGGAAAAACAGAATATACACTAGAAGGCCAATCCAATCCCTAACTTAACATCCAGAGCTTACGCATCTCAGATTCTGAAAAGAAAGGTGTACAGTACTACTTAATTTTCATCACAACCTATATAGGAAAGTTGCCAAGACAACTTCAAGAATTTGCTGATCGTTGAATCGAAAACACCCATACCACAGTCCAAGGGCTGACGTTTCTCCTAACCAAGGACCATCATTATTCACATTGTTCACTACAAGGGAAAATACCCAGCTTGCAAAAGGATAATTCAACTAGATCTAGGCAGGACCTGAGTGGGACCACTGTGTTGTTCTACGACGGCATGGAAACAGTCCTGTTTTTCTACCCAGAAACGCCCTTCATACCATCCTGGTATTCTGCTCAGTGGAAACCATCATGCTCTACTACACCTTCCACTTTGTATAGACATGCATAAAGCAGTATTTCGTATTATGTCAGCTGGTAATTTCAGGAAACACATGCGGACAGAGCATTGCTGAGTAAGTCAGCTAAGCAGAAATTACCCAAAGGAAATACATGCCTTCAATTAAGGAATTGTGAACATCTCAGCAACTAAGTAACAACATGGCTAATGAGCTTATCAGTGCGTTAGCACCGACATCTCTTCTTACCAATTAGCGTCTCAAAAAGGATAAAGAAAAGATCATAGCTTTGTGAGGTGATTTGACAGTCAGCTATTACAGAAGCACTGCCCAAACCTGCAGCGTAACTAAGGGCATGTCTTCAAAGCAGAGCTCACCCAGACTCACAACTCTGTGTTGCATCCCCCATCACCACTCCGGTTTGCACGCAGACACCTCATTCCTGGGTTTGGGAGAAGTACCATTCTGGCCTAGTAACACAGGCTGGAGACCATATGGATCCTGGGTTCATTCTGGAAGTGCTGCAAGTGGCTGCCAGTGGTCCTCATCCAACCCTACATATGAGTTTGCACGTATCTGATATTAACGCACATGCCAATTTCATAGCGGAAATGGTAATATAAGTATGGCCCTAAACTATGCTGAAACTGCGAAAAGAACTCTTAACCAAGGCACTTCACCTTGACCATTTCATCAGGAAATCTGATTAATGCTTAGAAGCTCTAAACACAGCTCATATGGGGACCTCAATGTTCTTGGTAATATCCTAGTTTCAAAACAGCAATAATAACCTGGTCACAGCCTCCAAGGAGAGCTTAGCAAAGAGGCGGACACACGAAGGCAGGCTGCAATATCGGGTGACAACAAGATGAAAGCAGTATGAATGAAAAGTGCAGGTCATGCACATGCCATCAACATTACTCTTCTCAGTCACAGGTGTGTGCTGGCATCACAAGGGTAAGACTTGAAGGGAGAGAGTAAGAAGGTTTTTTAGACAGTTATGATGCCTTAGGTTTTAACTTTTCTATTTTCAAATTCTGTACTGCTTAGAGTGTAACTCTGAAGTTCCTTGTAGCCTGTAATTCCTACTCTCTCATACAAGGTAGACATAACAGCCTCTCTGGGCTTTGCCTTCAAGGACAACCAGGCTGTTTTTAGGCCCAAAATGTGTAAACCAAAGATTCGAAGGGGGGCAAGCTGAGGGGCGTTACATCGCTAAACTGGGGCTTTAATTGGAGAATTAACCCTGATATGCAAATGATCCAAACCTATAAAAGGGTGAAGAACTCGTGACCTGTTGTCCATCTTGGGGTCCAATTTTTGGAAGCAGCCTCTGGCTCCCCCAGGGTGTACTTTGAAGGCCCTTCAAATAAATACCTATCTTTATTCCCTTACTCTTGTCTAGTCTCTGTTTCTAGGTGGCTGGAGGAGGCATCAGTTAGACAGACTGTAATTAAAGCCATAACCCAGAACTTCTTCCAACTTCACAGGTTATGCAAGGTAAAAAACAAACACAAAGACCTCCCAATCACTCTGCCATTTTCAGACAAAGCCTATCCCTAAGAGGAGGAAGGAGCACAAGACATTTCTGATTACACTGGGGAGTGTTCAGGGAGACCATGAGTAAAATAATGCCTATTTTCTAAGAGGAAGATCTTAGCAATGGTTATAATTAATGAAGGGAACAATTTATTAAGGGCTGTGATTAATGCTCCCTTATAGGACATGTGGAATCAAAACTGGATGTTTTTCTAAAAGATAAGATGTAATCCAAACAAAAATCAATTTGGGGAAATCCACTAGTCTGTGTCACACTGCCAGTCATAATGGGATCATAGCTGATGCTTTTAACTTTATAACCCATGAATATAGTGAGTCATGAATATCAACAGTACTGTTCCTTCCTCCAGTGAAGTGTCTGGTGATATGATGCCTAGATGTGGGTGGGTTATGATTAATGATATATTTTACTGTGACTTTGCTCAAGAACTTTTTTCCCTGATGATTGCCATGGCTAGGACAAGTTCTTTTTCCAGGAATTATGATTCAAAAATTGACTTCAGGAAAAGCTCAATGTTTTTGTAAGTACATCCATGTATGTTTTCCCAGCACAAAACGAGAAAAGATATCCTAATAGGAAGTGGAGACAAGTTTTAATTATTTAGAATTTATACCAAAATGGCCCAGAATTAATTTATGAACACATAATCAGAATTTCTAATTTACTGCCAGAAAACGGCAATGAAGGTACACAGAAGCTCAAACATAACAGTTGTAACTCTCCTGAGAAGGGACCCTGAAAGTCTTTGTCACTGAATGAGGTGAGTGAACATGGTGGACAGCTCCATGTTTCTGTTTACAGGTCAGGGAATTTGGTGATACCATCACTCCTTCTTTCCCCAGTTTATCTCATTCCTTCCTTTGGCCATCTCCAATCTCTCAGTCATATGAAAAACAAAGGGCAGAGAGAGCAGACGCGTGTTCCATTGGGTCAGCATTAAAAGACTGAAAACTAAGAAGGGAAAAAGAAGTTGAAGAGAACTGGGAACACTTCTGAAAGGCAGAAGGGCATCACATAGGAACAGAAACAATGACCTAGAAGTGGTTTAAGTGTAGTGTGTAGGAGTGTGACTAGCAACAGCAGAGATTAAATGACCCAGGTTACTATAATAATGTGCACAAACTGGTATTGCTGGCACTTGATGGAACTAAAGCTCCCTAATCATACAGCAATAAAAATAATCCCATTTGCTCAGATGTCATTATTGAAGTCCCAGGAAGCCAAGAATTGCCAGCACAAAAACGTGGCTATATAGCCCCTTTTTATTTTCCTCATGTTTTTAAGTTCTTAGTAGTGAGTCTGATTTTTCTCCAAGCTTTTCTCTGCTACCAGAAAACCCTAGAATCTTTTCTTTACTTTTAAAAATTCTTCTAAAATTCTTTTAGATAGTTAGATATTTACTCTTTAAAAATTCTTCTATGCTCCTTCAGTCACATGAACTCTGATTTTCAGCAGAATGCTCACTTTCCAACACTCAAAACAAAACAAATGGCAGTACAGAGGGGACAAAACCACATCTGTGCAAGCAAGTACCATCCAGCCACGGTGGGCATTCATGGTTCACTCTTGTGTTTACCTCATAGGACACTGAGATTCTTTGCTAGGACCTTTTATGCTGAGAAGAGGACGGGCAGTACGTGATCCAAGTCTATGCAACTGGAGTCATCTTCTGCTACTGCATTATGTTAAGTGCTAGTCAGCTCCTCGTAGCATGCTCTTGTATTTACCTGCTATCAAGACAGATTATCAGTCTGAAAAGACCACTTCAGTTGTAAGACAAGAGGATTGTTTTTCACTGTGCACTGCTATTTATTTGGTTCTTATAAGGGCTAGGGAGTTATGTTAGATACCACGCTCAAGGTTCTCCTGCCTGAAAAATATCAGGAAATTGTATCAGCTCTTTAGTCTGAAGAGAAGCAGCCCCGAGCTGATTCATCTGAATCACAGGAGACATACTGAGAACACTCTTGGTTAAGTATGAAAATGTATTGGCTTTCAGTGCCATAGTTAATAATATGTGGTAGTTGGAATCTGGGAATCACCAGCTAGAAAGGTATTATTTGCAGGTAATAATAATGAGTATTTCTTCCAAATCCTGCCTTTACCACATCATGTGATAAAATATGAAAATCTAGAGATGCTAGAACTAACAGATGCATGTGTAATAGAAAAGCACCACCCAGCCCAGCCAAATGCACTTTAACTATATTAAAGGATCACATCTACCTTTACTGTTAAGACCTTTCCATTTTTTTTTTCTGATCTAATTCAGAACAATTTAGTGCAAACATACAGACTCAACAGTTCAGTAAAAATCAGAATGCCAAGCCTGACGGAGCAACTGCAGAACTCTGATGATTTACAGCCTTTATTTGTTTCTTGTAAGGCTTATGATGTCCTTTAGTCAAACACTTGGAAAGACTGTGACTCTGCTTTAGGGAATTTATGTTCCCGCAGTTCCTCCTTACTTCCTAAGGGCTTTGCACAAATTACAGCTTTTTAAATGAGCAGCATTCATTAAAACAAATTACCAGTACTGCTGCACTGCCTGGATGTGTCCCTAATGAGTCTTAGAGCAGTTTTGCTATGTACCAGGAGACAGAGGCAGCCCTGCCTTTTCACTAATCATACCTGTGCTAACTCCAAAGCCCCCAGCAATAATGTTTCGGCAAAACTTCTCCACTTTTGGCATCACTATAAATAGTACCTTCAAACGACCGTCACATTATCTTTGTACTCTCAACCCTGCACTAGCCCAAATCAAGGAGAGCTTTGCTGTGGACTTCAGCAGAAGCATGCTGTAAGCCTGAATGCTGATCACATGCAAAGGTGAGCTGGACAGTATTCCAAGTATGAAATGCTAAATGGTGACTTTGGCTGGGCCTAAGAGAGAAGAAATACTGCAGCCTTCCTCCAGAAAGGTCAACAGTATACTTTTATCAGCTGTCTAATTAACATGATTTAATAAATATTAATGTACAACAGTGCCTGTATAGGCAAAAGGCAACGTGAAACTTATCACTGGCTTGACTAGATTAACTCACTGAAATAAGAGAAATGCAAATAAGTAACAAATCCAAACATTTATATTAAATTGCACTGTTTATTTTAAACACGTAGAAGGCAGATTTGTACATGAGGGGCTATGGACACCTTCCACATTGTTGCCTTTAAGTTTTAAACCATTTTTAAACCAGCATTACCCAGATAAAGTCCTGTGGAATTCAGACTTTCTGAGCACAGCTCTACATAACACTTCCCAGCTTGATCCTGGCTAGTAGTCCATGCACATCTGTAATGAATGGCTGGTATGCAGACAGCAGGCTATGACTTCATAGCCTGGCACAGTCATAGCAGGCATTGCTTCATCCATATAGGGATGCAGGATCACTTTTTTGGAAGAAGCCATCTCTGGCTGATTTTGAGTAAGCAATTATGGAAAGAAAGCTGAGAGCATCACTGAGAGTATCACTTACCTCAATGAAGTGGCCACCCTCCTGAGGAATTTCAATCAGAACAGAAATACACAAATGCCTATCTAAGCTGGTATCACGACCACAATATTGTACTGCAAGGGCAGTAAATGTATTTAATCTTTTAACCTTTTTTTGACAGCAAGTGGGCACTTGATTTCATTTGATGTGAGTGTTCCCCAGGCACCCTATTTAATTTTTGGCTTAGGCAGTACCCTGAGCTGAAGCCCAGAGACTGAACTGCAGCCAATGCTGGAAGCTGGCATTCTGCTTTCTGACACCTTAATGCATTTGGATACAAACATCCAAAATTTATTATCATTGCTCTAGTACTTGAACAGCTCTGTACAGCATAGAACTCAATGAAGAATGCCATGCCTTCAGGGACCCACTGGACACATGGCCAAATTTTCTTTTCATCTATTGCTTCTGGTAATATACTGGGTGTCTCAGATATGCTGTAACTTATGACTGTGGACTTGTCTATGTTAAAATAGAAACAGGACAAAAAAAGCACTTCATGGGCTTCCTGAGTATTTTTATTCAGTAACGCTTGATTAAGACACCAGGGGTAAAAGGGAGAAACTTCTGCAGAAATTGTGGTTAGATAACTGCTAACTGTGCAAGCCATACATTGCAGGTTCATATTTATCCAGAAGTAAGCTTTTACGATATAGTAAGGAATCGCTGAGAAACTAAAGTCTCTGCTGAAAGAGATCCCAGAGGAAGCTGAGAACCTCCTCCAGTGGGAAAATTTGGGCAAATACCAGCCCTTTGGAAGTCCTGGGTCGCCCTTTTTACAGCACAAAATCCCACCTCCATCCCAAAGAAGATTACATAATGACTGATAAGTGATCTATACAATCTGTATAGTTGGATCCTTTAAGATAAAAGGATTAGAAAGGGAATAGTCAAAATGGACTTAGCAACAACAAATTCAAACTGTCCTCATACAGAAAACATAGGTGTACATAGGTCTTGCTCATTCTGTTTTTAAGTATGCACTTTCTAGGGAGACTGATAGAAAAAAACAATCTTCAAAAATCATAAAAGGTAGTGAGATACAAGTCTTGCTAGTTGCAAGAACAAAATGGTGCAAGTAACATTTTAATTTTGACTTCCCTCTTTCAAGGAGGGAGACAGAAAAAGATCAGGAGACATTATTTAGAAACCATAATTTCCAGTATTTTGTTACAACTTCTGAAGCTATATACCTATTTTCAAAGTTTAAAGGTCTTCTGTCATTTGGCACTTTAGGAGAGAAAACCCATACCAAGTATTTCAAGAGTTGTGATAAAATCAGGAGAGCTGAGGAAATGCAATAGGTATTTTTGAATTGCAAACTAACTCTTTCATATTAAATGCCATCAGAGACTAGTAGACTGGTTTCATGGAAAGAATACTGCCATGTACTGTGAGAATATGTGTACAAATAATGACAGCCAAATTAATTTCAGGTTACACACTTCAGATGCCAATCTTGACCATAGCTGTTATACTGCTATAGTTAATTGTACTTTCACGAATCCTCAAGACTCAAGGTTTTGAAGAAAATCCAATTTAGAAGACAACTAACAATTATTGAGCTAACTAGAGTGACTTAGAATCAGAAGTTCTGGATTTCATTCTCCTATGTGCTGCTGACTTGATGCATGACCTTGAATAAAATACTTAACTCACCCAGACTGCAATCCTACCCTAACATGTGTCTCCTAAGACTGCTATGAGCTTTAATTCATTAATCCATCCCTATAAACCTTTCAAAAGCTTAAGGATGGAAGGGCCTATGGAAATTAAAATTATTAACAATATTTTCCTACACAGAGGTACACAGTGATGTATGTTTGATATATGAATACAAATGCAGAGACATATACACAACATGTTTTCACAGAATTTCTGACTTGTCCCCTCAAGTTACAGCAATTTGGAAATATGCAATGAAGGAATGAACAAGACACATCCCTACAGATCCTTCACTTTCTTTTTAAGTAGCTCTAATGCTGCCTCCCCTTTACAGCACATTATACAATTACAAATTATGGTTGTTTAACAATATTATGAAAATAAATAATTCTTACCCTCAAACCCTGCTCCATGGACAAGCAGAGGACCTGCCAGGGTGCTGTGTACCTGAACATGTTTGGCCCCTTTTGAAGACAGACAAATAGCAAAAGGCACACAAGTCTCTCAGGTCTCTGGGTTGCTTTGCATCTGAGGGATGCTTAAATGAAGAGAAATCCTTTAGATGTACTCTTCAAGGGCCACTCGAGCAGACTCTAAGACAGTGTTACAGCCATTCCACTTGCACCCCGAGGAACTGAATAACTAATTCAATAAGAGGCTTTTTTCCTCGGGAAGAGCTTAGCTCAAACTCAATTAACATAAATAGGATGACAACTTTTGAACCTCCCACTCCTCTCGGAGGAGAGGGTGGTGGACAGCATGTCATGGCAGGGTCGCTCCTTCTCCTGCAAATCTTGAGTTTGTTTGTGTTTCCATTGCAGGCATTTGACTCTACTTCACAAGTCCAGAAGCAGCTATCAGAGACAATCTGTAGCTTTGCCTTCTTTATTTTTGCTATTACCTTTTAGCCTGACAGAAAGGAAATCCCTCTTCCTCCTGCCAGGAGGGATTCCCTCCTGCCCCTGTCTCCGGCATCCTGACCTCTACTTGGCAATCAGCATAATAATAAATAATAAATTCACACAGAAGCTACTATGATCACTCTCATGTTACAGTCACTACATTAAATAAAATTACCACCCTAAATGAGACTGAAAGGTTTTCTCCAAAATACCCCCAAGTGAGGTCTTTGCAACATTGGAAAGAAGATACACTGCAGCCTTGCTCGTGGTTCAGTTTTCCTTAATGGATTATCATTTTTTCAGTTAGAGAACAAGGCCTATTCTCGGAGACATTAAACTGGTGAAAGAGCATAACTCATTTATTTTCTACTTTTATGTTATTCAGAAGTGAAAAGGCACTTGTGAACCCTACTCCTGCCCAGAAAACAGCAGGATGCTGTACACACACCACCACTACATACACTTTTCTTTTATGGCAGTTGTTTGTACGCACAAACCATCACAGATGCAAGTCCATATAAACAGATCAAGCAACTAGATTATCCTGGTTTCTTTCTTTAACTTCGATAGAGGGAGAAGAAGTAATTTGAGATTCATATCGACTCAAATCTGGCTCACTGAACCTCAGTATTTTATCTCCAGTACTTGTACTGCAGCAATGCCATCCAAATAAATCACAGGGATGCAGGAAGAACTGTACAAGAGTTGTCTCTATAGCTACTACCAGAGAACTGAGGCTGTGCCCAGCACTGCTCCCCCTTCAGCTCAATGTACAGAAAGCAGTCATAACAGAGTTCGCGAGTCCTACTGGACCACACACTCAACTGTTCTGTGAGGAAAATTCTCTGAGAAAATGCACCTCCCCATAAATATTTTGTCTTTCTTGACAGTAAAGGGACAGAAAGCCATGAAAAACACCTAGACCTTACTGAAGTACTGATTTGACCAAGTACTTGGCAAATAACAAGCACTCCTGAGGTCTGGACTAACATGAATTACAGGGGAACTTAGGTTAAAACACACTTCTGCTAAAGTAACATTAAGTTACTTCAGTATGGCCAGGGGTAGGACTGTGTATTTTGGTGAGAAATGGTCATTCTACATATCCTTTGAACCTTCCCATGGCCAGATTTGCAAACAAATGATGTGGCAAACAAACGAGCCAGTCTGCATGCATCTTCATCTTGTACCTTCTTAATAACTTTCTTTTTTTTCTCTTCTTTTTTTTGCTCATTACCTATACGATGAAGTCTATACCACAGTATCTAAATCTAAACATCACAGTATTTAAACCCCAACGTTAAATGAGAATATAGATACAGAATGGATCAACCTAAGTACTAAGATACAATTCTGCAGACTTGACAGTGAACTAAGTCTGCAAAAATACCTGAAACCTAGGAGATCCTAAGGAAAATACTAAGAACAAAATGTTTTGCCTTAATATAAAATATTAAACAAGCTTCTTAAAAGGAAGACCTATGATCCTTGATTTTCGTAGTGGAACAACTGAGTGCTCTTGAATAGCTCAGAAACTAGCTAGCTGAAAATATTGTGATATATCAGCCATATTTAGAACAGTTAATTAACTGTGAACAACACATTGAAACTGCTTTCACATCTTTTGCATTAAGGAGAAAGAATTCACTCAAGTAAACCATTAAAAATGCATAATCTGAACTTTTATGACCTTACACCCATACAAATGTAATTTGCTTATTTTCTGCAGAAGCAAGCCGTGTTTTTTCCTCTTTCATTCTAGGCTTTTCCCCCTTTCTTTTAAACTAGAAAAAAACAGGACTACTAAAACATATTCAGCCCACAGCCAATTTTAAGTGAGATCACAGAGCCACTGATGTTAATATAAACATTCTCATATGAAGATCAGAAAGTCAATGCAATTGTTGACTTGTCTTCAGGGAGAAACAGCAAACAGAGGCACTAAAAGGGACTGTGCCATCCAAGCGGGGTCTATTGACAGAGTACATGCTAATGAATGCCCACTGTGTCTGAAAGCCCATCATTCTTCCCTTTCACCAAAAGTCATTAACACCAGGGGAGAGCTTTCTAGGGCTCGGAAGTCAAAATACTAACATTCACAGCATTTCTCTCCAGCGGCTTGTTGTCAGAAGAGTTAGTGTTGAAATCTTCTTGGAAAAGGCAGGCAGGATTTACAGTAGCGATGCAAAATGCAATCGGTCCTTGGAGGAGAATGCAAAGCACGTACCAATAAATATCACACCCACATTCTGTGGTTTTTGTTTCTCAAGCAAGGGTCATTCAACTTCCTGTGAGACTCTGCCAGCACAGGATTTACTAATGCTGCCCTTTTACTCCTTCTTTTATTTCCCAATAAATACAAAGCTTTAGGATAAGGTTAAGAACTTATTCAAGCTGATGAAGCCAGAAAAGTTGTTTATCTTCCAGTTGTCCATGAGTAAAGAAGATGAGACACTGCATCAAAGAGATAAAACCTCCTGCTGTGAAAAATACATGTGTCTAAAATATTAGACTGGAATTTAAGAGACCAAATTCAATCCCAGGCTCTGACATCTTGGAAAAAAATCACTCAATCTCAATGTCTTATCAGAGAGGTATCTATAGCATATTTTGTGAGTTGTGTGCAAAGAGTGTGCTTATGAGGACACCTGCTAATTTATCTCCTTCTTTGAAGACTTCAGAACTAATCTTTAACATAACATCAGTGAATGAGACTGATCCATACTGTATCTTTCTCCTTCTGGCATCCAAAGAACCCAAGAAGAAAAGGCACCCAAGATTTTCTATTTTCTTTTTTCATTTTACTGCCCATTAAAATGATTCATTACATTTTCCTGGTCCCTCAGTGCCCCACTGAAATGCAAGGACTCATGCAGTAGAGTGTACTGCAGTCCCAGAAGTGTGAGGAAGACCTCCGCTTCCCTTCCTCTGCTCACCACTTCTGACATTTGACAGAGGGGAATTTGAAATTCCCCAAAATGCCTTTGTGGTTTTGTCCATGCGATATGCACACGCAAACACAGAAGTGGTGTGAGGAATAAGGCATCACTGTGCTCTTTATTCCCTTATAAAAGGTAGGGAACAATTTGTACCTGTCGTACAGAATGTAGCCTGGCTGGCAAAGGACACCGCCACATAGGAGCCAGTGGCTCTCTCAGTCCTGGCCATGAGCATCCAAAGACTTTAAACAACCACAAGGTTCGACAATTGCAAAATACATGGTTTGATGATCTGAAATTTGAGCAAAAGTACTCGGGAGTCTAATCCTGCCTAGTCTCCATCTGTAATTACTGAATGTCATGAGCACTTTATTGCAAAAACAAGAACTGCAGAACTAAACAAGAAAGTCCAAGAATTCAGCCTGGCGAGCTCCTCAGGAAAGAGTGACAGGTATTTCTAGTATTGTTGCTTTTTTATTATTATTTGTACTACTATTATTCCGTACTACTGTACTGCTGCTCTTCCCTTCCTATGGCAAGAATCCTCCTACAGGTATAAAAACCTCATTTTCCATTCCTGCCTCCAGGTTGGAAAGGAGTAAGACAGAAATTTTAAAGCAGCCAGTCCCTAATCTCCTGAATTAAATTTATCATTTTGTTTATCTTACCTCTTCTGTTGCACAACATTTCATAATCCCCATTTTATATGTGACACAAAAGATCAGAGTTACCTTTATCATCAGACAATATATGCAAGATGTCAGATAGTACACTAAAACATGCAGTATCAGCAACATGAGAAGCCTGTCTTTTCCAATCATATATCCCAAAGGCTAAGCAAATTTTCAAACACAGATGGAGAAGCTTGAAAAAAAGCAGCAAAGTTTTGTCCAGACCCTGGATGTGAAGCTTGGAGCATGCAAAGCTAGAAAACATCCTGTTGCTTTGTGGAAGAAAGTCAAGTTATTATGCAGGTGTGCTAATGATTGAGTGCTGAGCCCAAAACATTGGGGCTTTTTCTTTATTTTTCTTTTCTTTTTTTTTTTTTTTTTAAGTCAGTCTAATAAATTGTTTCTTCCTACAAAACCCATCTCCACTGTTCTCTGGTAAACCTGTGTGGATACAACACTGCTACTATTATTCAGTGTCCATCTTCCTTACAAAAAAAAGTACCATCTCTGGGAAAACAAGAGTGTTTAGTGATTACACCATCAGCTAGTCCTAAGTGGTCCAAGGAGTAATAACATAAGGACTATTTCAATAACAGCATACACAAGAAGTGTACTAAATACCCAGTATTAAATAATTTTCTCAATACTTAGAAAAATTTGTTTCATCACAAGAAAAAGACTTTTTTAGAATATTTTAAAGTGAAAACAAGTAATACTAACTAGGTGACTATGGGCTGGACTAACTGTCTTTTAGAAAGAGTAATTCAGATACACAGAAGGAACTTCAGGAGCACAATTTTCTACCTTCTGTTTGAAAGGAAAAGCAGGAAGAAAGGGTGTAAGAAAAAGGTATTTTGTCCGAATGCTCTGCAGCTATACATGAATATGACTCTCGACTGCATTTTTCAGAAGGAATGCATGAGATTATGAAGGCTAAGATCTTAACAGTCGCTGATTGCAAAACTTCCCCGGAATACATCAATCTGTGCACTGCAAACAACTAGTGATGATATTGATGCATGATCAATGAGGTTTTCACATCATACAGAAAATTATTTAGCTTGGTGGAGATTTGTAACAGCTTCCTAGCACGTTGTGAAACAAATCCTGCCACCAAAAACACAGGAAGAAGACATTATGCAATCCCCAGTTTAGCTTTAGGTTCTCTAGTTTAGCTGCTAAGGCATGGCTCACAACACAAGGACTTTAAGTGAGTATCTGGCTGTAGAGTGCAACGAGCTTTAGACTGGGCTCATTCACTGGTATTCACATGGCTCTCCCTAAGCAGGAAATCCTGAATTCTCACTCATATTCTTTTCAAAACAGATACAACTGCTGCTTGACCACCTTTTAACCTCTGAAAGACCAAATGCCAAACATTTTTACAAGTGGGAAAGATGACAAAAATCCTGAAACTACTAGTAGAAGAGGAAACTCCCTTAAAATCTTCATTGGAAATGCTGTGGGGGGAAAGAGAAAGATCATCCTAACTCTGAGACAGACAGTGTAAAAGGAACAAGAGGAACAGAGGATAGAGCGGGATTTATGCACATAGCCTCAGTCCTCCATACTGAGTGACTGCCTAACAGCTCTCCTTATTAGCTTTTCTAGGGTGTCCCTGTCTAGGTAATATGCCAAGTGTGTCCCTGGGCTCTCTACACAAAGAATTATGCACTAATCAGGGAACTGCAACATCTTGAGGTTTAGCAGAAAATATCACAAGCACTTAGATGACAACAGCTGGGATCATGTGTAACTCACCATGGAAAAACAGGCTTTTCACTACCCCAACAGCACTTGGAAGGTGCTGGCACTGTGGTTTTGATACTGACGCAAGGAGAGCAGGCAGCCACAGTCACACGGCAGTGCAAGCCAGGCCAAAGGAGCTGCTGCTATCCTGCTCACCTCTGCCCTGGCCGTGCTGCGTTTGGTTGTCTGTCTGATGATATGGCTGAAGAGTAATCTCAGTAAAAAGAAAGGAAAGAGTGATTCCTATCTGTCTAAATTCAGATTCCAACTGAACAAACACACACATTATGCAGCATAAATTGACATTGCAGTATCCTAACCATCATATTTACCTTGGGTGGTCAGCTAGTGGGCCACCAGCTGAGCATCCCCCCTCCTCCTAATCCAGTGAAATCTGTTCAGCTCACAGTTTGAAGAAGTGTTTGTGCGCAGTTCAAATTCACAAATGTGCTTTCCATTTGCAGTATCTCAGACCCCCACTGCACAACTGCTTCAGGAACTTTAACAAATGCATGTTATGAAATGGACTGAGAGAAGGAAACAAGATTTCCTGGGTCATCTGGTCTCATCACCTGTTGTGACAGGAAAGCATGACAGCTTATCATCTTCATGGAATTATTCAAACTCTGTCTTTAAAAAAACAAGAAAATCTGTCCCCACTGTTGCCATGGCAGTGTTAGTCTTGATCCTCAAGGGCTGGCTTCTAGTTTCTAATCTACATCTACTAATATCTAGCTCATCTCTGTTCTTTCTCCAGTACTGACCATTTCATTTAGTAACCTACTGCCCTTCTTGTCGTTTCCCTCCCTGATGCATATATAAACTTTTGATATATCCCAGTCTGCAATTTTCTAGACCAAACAAGTAAAGCTCCTTTAATCTCAAATTGTATGTCAGGCTTTCATCTCTTGGCTGTTCATGCAGACCCCCGTGCAACCACTGCAGTGTCAAGTCATGCCCCTATCTCTTTTGGAAATGCCCTGACTGGCAAGTAATCACAGCCAAAGAGGGAAGAAATCCTCTTTGTATTGCCACATAAGTAAAGCCAGCCCTCAGGGAAACACCTGGGTACATAAGGAAGGTATTCATACAGAAAGCATATGAACAAAAATGGGTGCATGGCACAGGAGGTGCTGGCAGTCAGAGGCAGTGCAGGAGATGCTCACAGTTGTACTACTCTCATCTGACAGGATTACACCAATTAAAAGATGACAATAGCTGCAAGCGGACGGGCATTTCAAATACAGACATTTTCTCCAAAACTGGTAGCAGCAGCAGCAGCAGCAGCTGTGCCGAAATGGCAATGAGTCAGTGCACCAAGAAACACAGAAAGTATGTCGTCCTTCATGGACTGTCTTACACCTGCTCCTCTCAGACGGCCCGACACAATTTCTTACCCTCTAAATGTCTTCCAAGCTCAACCGACACTGAGCTAATGAGTGAATGATTAAGCACCAGCCCATGCTACTCTATGCCCTGGATACGATTACCAAAGTTACAGTGCCAAGCTAAACACTTGCACCTCATTTCCTTTGCATGAAATGGTATCAGAAGGGAAAAACTAAACTGAGGATGCTCACGCAACCGCTTTGTTTACAGGAGAGAAAGTTTCAGCAACTCAGTGGGGACCTCAGGGAGAAAATCCCTTCTCCCTTCGCAATGTGCTCTAACTCTTCATGTTGCAGCAGTCAGTACCACCACGCCACAAAATCGGTCACCTCTCAGACCGTCAGTTTCATGGCACTGCCCTGACACAAGTAATTGCAGAATGCAACAAACAATTCTGAGAAATATGGAACCAAGCCTCTCCGAACTGCACATCATACCCCTTGCCCTGCTACCAGCACCAGCCCCTGCCACCTCCTGGCCCCCTACCAGCTCCATCCCTCCTCGCAACCCATTCCCTGCTGTGCCCTGGCCCCTCTGCCAGCACCTTTTCTGTACGCCTGAGCATGGCTGGGGCACTGCTGGCACTATCTGCAGGCATTCAGAGGCTCTCTGTCTCTTTGTCCTGCTGATTTCGGGGCTGCACAGCCTTGTGAAGGTTTAACAGAGGTTACCCCTGCATGGGTGCACAGATTTGGCGCTTCAGAACAGTGCCTGTTGGCACAAACTCTTAGCAGCTATGGCTGTGAAACTGGGTATGGAGGAAAACTGCTCTTTGCTCACTCAAGTCTCAGCCTCCCTCCTAAAACTTCTCATAAAGCCTACATCTACGTCTCACACGCATTGACTTTTGCAATGGAAAGAGGAAAAATGGAAAGACACAGTCCCAACTAGAAAGCTCCCAGCAGCTCCAGCCACATGAAGATGTTCTTGTTCACCAGCTTGTCTGAGAAATTTCACCAGCCATATGGCATGGTTTTATCATGGCTTTTGTGTTACATTTTCTTTTTTTCCTTAGGAATAGGAGTAATACCATACACATTTGTGCCAAATAAGGTGTTGCATGACAAAATCATTGGAGAAAAAACTGCCAGTTGAAACATTAGTGTGAAACTTAGCCGATTTTCCTTGGAGTAGGTAGATGTTGCATCCTTCTACAAAAAATAGAGTTTCTAAATGCAACTTCGGTAAGTCTGGTGAGTGGGGACGAGCTCCACTCAATCCAAAAATCTTAGGAACTTGTAAGGTATTAGCATCATCCCTCCTAAGTCCTTCACGGCTTTTTCCCACCTTGTTTTGATCTTCCATTTTATTGCAAAACCGTGTCTTTTACTGCCTACGTTCTGTCCTTCCAGCAGTGAACTCTCCCAGCTAATGGTCTGTGCCCTGCAAGCTGTGACTCCAAAGGACATATTCAGGCACCGTATCCTCTGATAAAGATCACTGCAGAACCACTGGTGGATGAAGAACAAAGATCCATGAATTCACCCCATGACAAGGCTGTATATAGAAATACATCTCAAGAAGAAGAGATAGGATGACAACACCACGATCCTGGTAGCTTGGTTTTCAAAAAAGTAAAAAGCAGCAGGAGAAACACCAATATAATTCCAGCTGTGTCAAATTCTTACTTGTCATTTCAATTAATAAATATTCCATTTACTTTGGTCAAATATCTCTCCAGGTGTGTCAGGTATTTTACGTACAGTTTTGATGAACGCTCAGCATTACCTTAGCCTGCCCTTGTCATTCCTTCATTTTCTATAAACTTACAAAGTCTTATCCCATTTTAAACCTCAACAGCTACAACAGCCTCCCATCACGTGCAAAGCACTCAACTGCCCCAGGGCACGCTCTTTTTCTCTTAATTCTTCAAACAATGCTTCTTTTCTTCTTCCTTTTAGCTCGATCCCTTTAAAAATGGTTAAATTTTGTACAGGATTTGTACAAATCCTCTCATTTTCTGTTAATTAATTAGTTATAATAAAGCAACATTTATATATAAGCTATGAAAAATTGCCTCTTGAACTCTTCTTACACTGAAAGCTTTCTACTAAAAGGCTTTCTCCTAAAAGGCTTTCTCTGCCAGTAAGTATGGACATCTGTGCAGAGACCCCTGCTCCCATCTGCCGACAGACGCTGTCAGACTGTCGCACTAATTTCACCCACTTCCAGTGTTTCCAACATGCCACACAATCTGAGTTTTCTTTATGGCAACTGAAGTTTTCCCTTCCTGGTGTTAATCGTGCTTAACGAGTGTCTGCCCAGATCGAGCAGAGGCCGAGCTTGTCCCAGCTTTCTCTTATGCCAGATGTCGCTGCTGCAGGGCACAATTACGGGAAATAACCTTTCGGGGGGAGGGGGAGGCAGAAGGCTGCTTTGGTGCACATGCAGATGTCTTTTGAGTGCTCACACACACACACACACACCGACACACAGACGTGTGTATGCCTCTATTGGTGCACAAGGAGATATATTCCTGCCGTGTGGACCCACAAGTGGGTTTCTGCTGCACTGCTGACAATAACTTCATCTTGCTTGCACAAAACGTCACTTTGTCCCTGCCAGGATGGATAAATGCCGCTATTGTGCAAGAATCTCACTTAAGATACGGAGCATTTTCAAAGATGAAAGCACTCCAGTCATTTGCAACTGCCTAGAAACCCAGCAGTGGGACTAATTCCCTGACTAATGCCATATTATGATGCCTTTCTGGAATCACTTGTTACATGCTGCTTTTTTGCCCACGCTGATTAGCCACCATGCTCTAAGATAGAATACCTGCTCCTAGTATTGAACTCGTAGCCATATGGTTACTGCACCAGCTCCTCCATCCATATGGCTGGGTGGGCTGTATGGCTGTGAGGAGTGGCTGTGCATTACACAGCCACAAATGCTCATTTGGCTCAAGACACTAAGACCAGTTGTGCCTTTCATAGATGTCTGTTATGTCTTGAAATGTCTTAAGAGCACATATGAAGAGAGATGCTGAAAAATGAGTGTAAAACCCCAGATTCAGTTCAAGATACTGCTTCTATCCATTCAACAGTTTTGGGCTGTGGTATGGTGCTGTTTGTGGACTTGCAGCTGCCATTCACAGTGAGGGGCATAACACAAACCAAATGAAGATGTGCTAGGTTAGAGCCATTTAGACAGAGAGACTGATCTTACCTATCTTTCACAGACGACCACCTACATTCCAATAAGATCCAAACTTGATGGTGCTGTATATGGAGACAACCCTTGTCCTTAGAAAACAGCTACATTTCACTTCAAGGTATTTTGTAAGGTGCAAGAATAAACAAATGCTAAAGTATCAATCCATGAAAGTCAAGAGACCTGCAGCTGATCATTCAGCTACACTCATTCAAAACCAAACACATGCATTTTAAAATCTGGTAGCTAACACAATAATCACTGAGCACAGATAAAGAAGGAGGTAAATACGAGTTCTTTAATCTAGTTTTCACTTGAAAAGTTCACTTGAAAGAAATTCACTGATCTCTCTTCGTAATCTTAAATGCAGCACTGCAGTTTTGTGAGCTGCTCATAGATGCCTTTAATCAGCATCAGAAACACTTCTGCCCTCCTGCAGAAGAAGGTGCTGCGTACTCCTATCGTTGTCGAGGAAACCAAAACATCAACATTGCTACCTCGTGTAATTTGCAAACAACAGGCAAGGACAGGTGAGAGTCAAAGCTGTGGGGAAACAGATGTTTGACTAACTGCAACACCTTTGGATGTAACCAGTCAGGGTGCTGGCTGTGAGTGGCAGCCCACCTCTTAAGAGTCAAAAGCAACATTTAGAAGGAAACCCTGACACTCTTTGATTAGCATTGTTTAAGAGTGCCTTGTTAAGCCAGAAAGGAAGCAGACATTTGGTTTCTAAGGAGCACCACCAAACAAAATACCATCTAAACAAGATAAATGCAGCAGCCTGAGCAAGTTTCTCACCATGTAACTCCACCCAGGAATTTCTCTTGCGAAATTGGTCTCTTTGGTGCTTCCAGACCCATCTGGTGGGACAGACCCAGCTTAGAGCAGTTTTCCTCCATCCCCAGTTTCACAGCCAAGTGGCACATTTTCACTCCTACACCACTTACGTGAATGAGCTTCGTGGAAGTATGTGCAAATTCGTACTCCTGTAAAGCCTGCACACCGGGCTCTGACACTCATATGGTGCCCGAGCCAGACTCTGCAAGCCCAGACAGGCCAGAGTGACCTGGGAGGGAGAAAGCCTCTCCCTCAAGGGGGTTTGTCTGAAGAGCCCTTCTCACCCCCCAGAGCTCCATGGGCATTGTTCCAGAGCTCTGGGTGGAACACAAGGATAGCCCAGCACAGAGGTGTGCCAAGCCCACCCAAAGGCCATCCTGAAGGCACAGCAACACTTCCACACCCTCTTTTCCCACCCACTGCTGTTCCCTGCCTGGAAGTCACTGGCTTCCGTCCACACTCCCAATTCACTGCTTCCAGCAAGGTATTCTCCATATGAAGCATGTCTTGTTAGAGGTGCTGCACATGTGGCCTGGGAGAAATGAAACATTTTTGTTGCTTAACAGTTCTCTGGTGGAAGCAGATCCTCTGAAGTGAGGTTTAACACCTAAGCCAGGTTACCCATGCCAGCCTGTGAACATGACAGCAAGCAGCAGGGAATCACCTGCATCTTTAGATACATCACCTGACTGCCACTATATTCTCTCTCTGAGACCACAGAACCACTTAGGTTCGAAAAGACCTCTAAGACCATTGAGTCCAAGCATTAACCCAACACTGCCAAGCACACCAGTAAACCACATTCTTATGTGCTATTTCCCAGCTTTTGATGTTTCTTCAGTGGCTTCTCCCCTATTTTAGGAAACAACCCCCTTTCTGAGGGACCATCCAACGCCATTTTACGTATGCTAAAAGTCTCAGACAGAGACCTTGCCCAAACTGTATTTGTGTTTCCACCTGTATTTATTTGTTAACAGTTGTGGCTTGTTTTTAATGGTGCTTTTACTCCTGTGCTTTTTGTATCAAGTGCAGCAAAGGAAATTTAAGGTCAGTGCACTGCTTGTGTAGTTAATTGAAACACTTTTCTGTTATAGGCAGGCAATAACATGTCTGCCTTCAAACGGTGCTGGTGAGAAAAAGCAAGAAATGGAAGTACATGAAACAAAGTCACTGTCTGAACTTCTTTTGGAGCACTTCTCCATGGCTTTCACTGAACCTAACTTATGTCCTTATTTCTAGCAGGTCAAGCATGGAAATCTTCCTGGGAAGAAAGGCTGCAAGAACGGCTCCTCAAGTGCTTTCTCTTAGGTTAGTATCTTACTCCATGGCAGAACAATTTCAAGGGTCTGTAATGATGTGGATCTCGTGGTGACACCTTTCTCTGCATCCCTCTGCAGGCCCCAATTAAAGAACAGCAGCAGAGAGAGGAAGCTCAAACTGAAGCAAGTATCATAGATGTGTAAGAGTCAAAAGGGAACAGACACAGCAACTTCCCTTCAGAGATGAAGTCTGATACTAAGATTGTAAAAGTGTACAAGCAGGAAAACAGGGAGCAAGATGAGTAATTAAGATATAGCATTCATAACATTCAGTTTTGTCACCAAATTTATTCGCTATGTAGTTGTCACTAAGGTATTAAAGAACAGCAGACAACTAGAGAGAAGCATTTGCCATTGTGCAAATAAGTTAAAACCAAACAGAAAATGGGGAACGTATTCCACCTTACGGAGTTTTTTTGGCTGAACTGTACCTATTCGTTAGTTTTATAAGTTTTTCTGACAGACATTTTGGAGTATCCTGGTTCTTTGTGGATGCCTGAGTGTGGAAAGGGCTAAAGAGACTTAAGTGAGCTGATGAAAACGCTCTGCACATATACAGAGAGATGGTGCACTGCCCAAGTGACTGGAACAAGGGGGACATGCTGTTCACAGACAGAGCAGGCTCAGCAGACAAAGTCAAAGCCTTTAAGATGGTGCAATCATTGGGGAGAGTGGGGCAGGATGTGTTTTGATCATATCCTTTTCTGTACAGCGGCTAATGAGCTGTACATAAATAATGATAGTCTCTTGTGCAGCTGCTCTGCGGTTAAGGATGGCCTTGGGGGCATCATGCTACAAAGGGCAGGGACTCGTGTGAAATGCTTTACAAGCATCTCAGCCACCTGTTTAGAGGAGGGGCAGTAGCTACTTCAAACTGTAAAGTATGGACAGGTAAGTCCTCCAATTCCTCCTATTTATCACATCGTTATTAACTTTTCACAACTTGCTTATCAGGATGAAGGACTTGGGGAGCACTTCCATCACACATTCTCACAATGGAATGATAAAGAGTGTTATCACTCCATCTTGAGCATAAGCAGGTCTGCTGGTGAGTCAAAAGGAAAGCTATTCTATGTTACTCTAAAGGACAATTATCAAAGAAATGTTCACACAAGGGGGAGGACTGGTTGTTTGCACTGCGTGAAGGTGTGGGACTCTGTCCTGTGTTTACAGACAGCAGATGGAGGTGCTGGAAGGCAAGCTACATTGTGAGCAAGAACAGGGATTTGTCCCAACTTAAGCAGGCATGTCTGGGTGTATCCCATGTGACAGAGACCCACTTGAGGGAGAAGCACGAAACGCTGTGTCCCAGGACTCCCAGCCAAGCCTGCTGATAGCCTGTCAGCCCCTCCCCATTGTTCTCATTCTTTGATGCTCTCCCTATCACGACTATTAATCCCTCCAATTTCACTGGCCTTTTCTTACTACTTAGGCAGACATCTCCCTGTCAGACGTAAGGGATGCTGTCTGCTAAATCTTAGAAGCACTATGAGAACAATTCTTTTCAAAAGCACCAATATCGGTCAGTTTTGCCTAATTAATGAGTCACAGTTTATCTCGTTGAAACTGGGTGCAGAACTTCACCTCGCTTCAGTGGGCACAAAGCAAAGGCACTGCTGAGATATTAAGCATTTTTGCTAAACCCTCACCGCATTTTATACAGGAGAAGCAGGCAAAGGCAATATGAATTCCAGAGCATCTGTGGCACTCCTGGGGCACAGCCACGCTGTGTTTTTTCCATATAAAATGAATACCTGAAGCAAGATTCTAAAAGTCATGCCTGAAGATCTGTAAGAAAATGCAGGAATGGATCCAAGCAGCGGTGCTGTCTCCCCTTGCCTACATCCTTTCAGAAGTCAGGTCCTGGGGGATGCTTGCTTGTTTGTTAATGTTGTTAAAGGTCAGGGGGAAGGCCCATCCATGTTAAACGGCAGCACAGACACATGGTTTGCTGTCTGGGTTTGCCCTTCCTCCCCATACCACATCTTCATGCTAAACTGAGCTAAATTTTTCCCAGAGCATCCCCAATGTGAACCATCACTTGATCCACAGGCATATGACTGACCTGTGTGACTGTCTCCAAGATCAAGAGAAAGTGGAGAAACATTTTTAAAGCGTGATTAAGATATTTTAGTAGGTTAATTAAAAAGCAGTGGTATTTCACACAGGGGCTGTCCTTACTGACAAATGTTCTGTTTTCTGCTCTCATGCTGCATTTTACCTTTGGCATCCTCTATGATTCCTTAAGCTCCATTAGAAGAATTCAATAGGCATACATTAGTTATTTTACTCAAAAGGACATTTTTCATGTGCTTTTAAGGAAAAAGCATATTTTGTTTTTTGTTTTAAAAAGTATGTATTCTATGGAATAACTTATAGGAAAGGAAAGAAACATTCTTGAAAAATTACATGAAGTAATGTTATTAGAAAAAAGTTCTTACTTAAAAGAGCAATGGCATAGATACCTGTGACTTTGTTTATATTAAGCTCATTCATAAGCACAGCACTAGGAAATCTAGGAAAAGGATAGATCTTCTTGAGACTTCTTACTTTGAAGACACAGAATAGTAAGATTAAAATGACATGACACTACAGAAAAAACCATGCATATTACCAGGCATGGTTAGGATTTTCAATCAGTTACCAAGCCTAAATAACAAGGTCCATACTTTCTCACAAACTCACAGATGTGCTAGGAAAATATTTTCTCATTTGGTTTCTTTCTCTCTTCTTTTGGGTCATATCAATATAATACTTAGATCTAAAGAAATCTTAATCTCATTTTCCTATCTCTATCTTGGCAACACTGCCTTAGGAAAAGCAGACAAGTGTAAGTCCAAAAATCACAGGAGAGATCTACCTGTCCTTGAAGTGCACTGCTGATCTTTCTTGCCTGTTCAAGTGTTTTCATCCACTCTTTTTCAAGATGAAACTGACAGTGGCATGAAACAACCGGCTGACTCTTTTCCTTTAGCCTTATTTTCCTTCTTGTTCATTTTACAATTTCTGTCTGCCTTAGACCATTCACTTTGATGACGGTGTCTGCTTCAAGCTTAACAGCACTTGGAACTGCAAAGGAAGCAGAAGTGAGGGACTGAAGCATAGCACCACCTCCCAGTGAATGGGGGGAGACAGGAATGGTCTAAATATTTAAGTCTCGGAAGAACATAGACGGATGGACACAACACAAGGATGGACTGATCTATCTTCCTCAAAATGTCTCCCTTTCTTTCAAGGTCCTTTCAAAAAGGCACAGGTAATCAAGGTCTCTGAAAGTTCCATGCTGTTACTTAAGCATCTTCAGTAAGTGATTGTATTATTTCTTCTGGTAGACTTACATTCAAATACCTTACCTGGAGAAAGGTGAACTATCTTAAAATGCACTGTTAAATCTTGCTTAACAAGGGGCACATCCTCCTCTCCTGACCAGGAGCTCAGCTGCTCCTTGTACTAGCTGATATGCAGATGCTTGTAAATAGCTCCTTCCTGTATGATGATGAGATAAGGAAAGCATTTGCTCCCTGATTTTCTGTGCAATTATTTTCACGGGGAAAGTGCTTTTGCAAATCTGTAAATGAATCACAATCTTCAAATGCAAAATGAGAACAAAGGCTGAAATGAAAGGCTGGCTGTGATCTGGCTGCCTTGTTTAAAAACTTCTCTGGAGAAAGCCATCCTGTATGCATTAAAAGCCTGATAATTTTGTTTGATAGGCTTTTTTTTTTTTTTTGTCTCACTTAGCTTCTTCCAGAGTTACATACAATACAGAAAATAAATTTTAAATATATATATGCAATGAAATTTTTTATATATATATGCAATGAAAAGAAAGCTAAAGATGCTCATGGAAGAAAAATTCCAAAGGATTAAAAGGTTGCATCAAGCCATCTCGAGAACTTTCCACTTCTTCACTGCTTGAGCCCTCTGACAACTGCAAGTATTTTTACAGTTTGTAATATTTCAGTGTCTGACTGTCAGCATTGTTCTTGCCTGTCTGATCTTCACAAGATATGGGAAGATGAGCTAAAAATTAAACTCTGAATATGGAAAATCTATGTTTAACCTGGCGCTACCCAGCTTCAGCTAACTTCTTTTTGGATGGAGCACTGCCAGCAAGTTTGCCTCTTCATGGAGCTGTCCAGTGCACCTGGAGTCTATTCCAGTACTCATCTTTTTGGATAAAGCATCCAGAGGATGCCCAGTGTACCATCCCCAATCTGTAAAAAGCATTGTTCCTACCAGCCCATCAGGTCTCCTTTTAGATGACTAAATTTACTTGACAGAGACGACATACATATAGCTTGATGTCTCTCGATTAAGCTATTATCTTACCTTGAATCTCAGTTGTAGTAGTTCTTTTTGTGTCCTCTTAGACCCTGTTAGCATTTTAACTATTTTATGCTGCTTCTCACACATTGAACAATTCTCCAATTAAATACTATAGCCCAAATACTCTTCACTTTAGAAGCTCCTCTAAATTTCCAACAATTCATCCCATAATAATTCCTCACTCCGCCAAAGCAATGAGCAACCAAAACCCACTTCTGGAAAGGCCATTTGCAGCAAAGATATGTGTCTCTGGTGTTTCTGCCTGTCCTGTGTGAACCTTTATTGTTGGTAAACACATGGCATGGTGTTAACACACATTCTCCAGTGTTCTGTGTGGGATGCAGCTGCAGCGCACCTATGCACTACGCAAACTTGCAAAATATAACCTTTAGCCTCAGTTGGCCCTGAGCCCTCCTCACTTACCAGCCCAGAACAGTATCCACCAAAAAGCATGCGCTTTGGCACGCAAAGGAAATACATATTTGCTCCTACAACAAAGGACATCTAAATTTTTGTGATGCGGCAGTTATGTGGCAGGATACGATCCTCTTGTGACCAAAAAACAGTAAGCTGCACATCTTAATCAGCTTGTCTTTCCTCTTCTCATTATATTCTTACACCTGACACAGTTTGGACATATACTGGGGCATGTGAAAGGCACCAGAAGCATCTCCTATCACCTAACTCAAAAGACTGAAGGGGCAGACATGGATACACAGGGATGGGATCCTTCCATTTTGTCTTATGACCAGTGTGCCTTGAAATGTGTGACAGGGCAAGGGGCTGTGGTCCCACGGGATGGCAGGATGAAAACTGTTAAAGCCATTCCCCACTTGAAGGTGTTGGGAGTGGGGTGTTGCTTCCAAAGGAGGCATCACAAACCACTCTTCCTTAAACCACCTGTCCAGGGTGCAACCTGGACTATACTCCCCAGAGAACCAAAAACATTCAAGACCTTCTTATTCAAGCCACTTGAACTGCTGTAAACGTCCTCTTTTGCAGAAAAAAGGTTCTGTAGGTTCTGTAGACTACACTAGCAGCTGCTCTAACTGTTGATGGCATTTAGTCAACCCTGAACTCATAATGAATTAAGGGCCCTTTCAAAACTGTTCCATTCCCCTGGAAGCAGGCACCAGGAAAGCACTGCTCTTGGTCTGCCGTGAACAGGCGTTGTATTTGTTGAAAACAACTCAAAGGCAAAAGATCCATTAATATTCTTGCACAAATCCTACAGTTTGCTTCGATGGACTTATAAAACCCTTTTGAAAAAGAAAATAATAATGCAACCCAGCCCCACAGGCAATTAAGCCCTGCCTAAGGAGATACTTCCACGGCTGCAGTTTTTGAATGATGTAAGAATATGAGAATATTGAACAATATGATGCACTGTAAAATTCATAGGTGTAGATCTAATGTAATAATCCTGGGGCCACACACAGAGAGCAACTAAGAAAACATGTTCCACATGAAGAGTCTGAACTTACCTTGTGCAAGAAAGTGCGGGAGGTTTTGTCTTTAAGTCAGTGAGAAGCTATCCATTCTATTTAAAAATATGCTATATGTTCCTAATCAGAAATAAAATCTTCTGCAAGGTATATGCTTTAAGCATGCCTTAAATTAGAGCAATCTTTGTGTGCATCAGGCCTACTTCATGGACACCACAAAATCAACAGTGTGTAAATGTCAGCGGTCTGTATGGCCAAGTTGAGCCCTCCAAACCTAAAGTATGCTAATTGAAGCTGAGAATGTCATATGCAAAAGCAGAAGATAACGCAGGAGGTGTAAAGGTAATTTTATAGAATAAAATCAGGTTTATAATATTAAATATATGCAACTAAATTATTAATGGAAAACCCAAAGGCAAAACATTTTGTCTTGACCTATTTTTGTTCTCAAACATGTTTCAAGAAGTGTTTCTGCCTGCATCTTTAAGTAAATTTAGAGGTCTCAGCCACTTGCCTTAGCTCTGGGTCTCCTGTTTCAAAGAACAATACAAAATGTGCATGACAGAACTTGCTCCAAAGTACCCCAACAGCAATTCCCACCTCTAAATGGCGCATAATGCCATGCTCTAACAAAGCTTTCCCCCTGAATTCCGTAAGACAGAGGTAATGAGCAGCAGTTATCTTGGAGGTCTGTATCATTGCCTAACATAATGATAATATTTTGCTGAATTCTGCTCCATAAGCACACCAGAAATCCTCAGTGCATGTCCACCATTTTCCCTATGTGACAAGTTGCCCTCAGCTCATATATCCTTGGATCAAGAACATGATTTGATTTTATGTGTTTGAGGGATACTTAAAACCAAAGGATGAACTAGTATTTCACTAAAAGAATGCAAAGAAGGTTAAAAATACTTCATGCACACAAGGGCATAAAAAGTTCAAATTTGCTTTCATTTCAGCCTGTGGTCAATGGCTTTGCAGCATTTTTCCCTGTTCCAGTTTTACAGTCATGACTCCCCCAAGAGTCTCCCCATGTTATGCCGAAGGCTCTTCAAGAGCTGAAGGGTAGATACAGATTAGTTATCTTGGGGCCCTCAGGTGCATTAGATGCCAGACCTATCTCTTCTAAACCTGCCACAAAAAGCCTGTGCATCACATCTCTTGGGGTCTCCCACTTCATAGGGGGCTCTCTGGGGCTGGAGTAGGAATGACCATGCTATGTCCCACTCTCTGCAAGCACTAAGAAACATCAGCATGCTCATATATAGTCTGCTATAGTCTACAATTAATAGGCCACATTGGTCTGTGACTTTTCTTGCTTGGGTCAGATTCCACAGCAGATGACAGTGGATTAATTACAGCAATACCTAATTACAACAGCTGGCCAAAAGTAAACTTTTTCTGCTTTGGCGTCTCTTTTGTATCTGTGAGTTTTCTGTGAACACCAACCAAGCCATTATCCACAGCAGAGAGATGTTGATAAAAATTCCTCAGTAGCACACAAAGGATTGAAGGATTTCCATCACTGCCAGTGTCTAAACATGCTGAGACACAAGTCTCTCTTGCTTGATTAGTAAGAACAGGTTTGCAGGTGGGACTGCAGAAAATTGAGGCATGGCTCAGCAATGACAGATTTTCTCTTTCCGTCAAGGAAGGAATTTATGTTTTTTAAGCACTGTCTGGCATTTTGGTCAAGGAGGTATAGGGAATTTAGATTAGTAACACCATTAATGGCACAAGGAATAGTCACAGTAATGACAGATATAAACCCCCCTTAATCTTATTATTCTCCAACCTACAAAAGACACCTAGTTAGCAAAGTTTTTAATTTTGTTTTTGCTATTGATGGAGAATTGGGATACACACAAGAAGATTTGGTTTTGCTTTGGCAAAGACTCATAGATGAGATTTTAGTTTTTAAAATTCAAAACTTAAGTATCTCTCATCTTTCTTCCTTCCTAACCAAGCTCTTGAAGTTGATGAGGTTCAGACAGACTTATTTTTACTTACTTCACTGTCACAGTAATTTATAAATATTTGAGATTTCTGACTGGGATGCTGCTATACAAACAAATCAGATTGTGAATCACCGTACTTCTTAACCTTGCCAGAGTCCAAGTAAAAAAGGCACCTGAGATAAGTATTTCTTGATTTATTTAATCTGTAGCTAGTAAAATAACAATGTTCCAGAAAACATGCTGTTTTTAAGTCCTAACTTTATTAAAAACAAACAAACAAACAAAAAAAAGGCAAGCTGTGCAGGAAGAGAGCAAACCGTTTTGTGTTTTCACAATACAAAACACATTTCTTTGAGCTTCACAACAACATAATATAATTTCCTTTGATAGGTTTTATCTTGCATTTTCCCATATCTGTAAGCTGATTTTTTTCCCTTTTATCTAATAAACCTTTTTTTTTTTTAAGCTGAGAATAGTCCTTTTTCTGGGAACTGGGGCTGAACAATGTACACAAGTGCCATACAGCACCATAAAGGCACACGGTAATAACAACAAAATACCCAGAGAAAGGTAGCAGGTGATACTGTGGTCACCGTGCAGCTGATGGGGTATCTGCCATTAAGTGATGATTAATCAGAGTGAGCGCTTTGCCCAGTGTTTCTGTTGGTCTCCAGGGCTGTGCAGCAGGGCAGAGACACAAGAGCCAGTAAGCAGGGAAGCTGGGAAGGTTCCTCCGGCTCTAAACTCAACTATTTCTTGCCTCTCTTCAAANGAGACGGGGGGGAAAAAAACCCCTGACACAGTATTTTGTTTTTAAAACCTGCCTTCTAAGCACTCAGTTCTGAAGTTCACACTCACAACTTCACACAGACATCTAAGTCCAGGGGAGAGGAACAAGAGGCTCAGGCTTCACCCAGGTTTGCCTTTAGTCTGGGACTGAGAAGATACCCTAGCATTTAAGTTCTCCTAAATAGCAAAAATCGTTAGCTTTAATTTTAGTATCTTCCTTCATCAATGGCTATAGCTACAGTCCTCACTATATTTAGTTGCCTTTATCCTCTCTCATAAAAGGCACATCAATATGGAGAAAGGCCTCTCTCAGTCTCAGACATTTTTAGAGCAGAACTGTGCGATCATTGTGCCTTGCTGATAATCCTCAAATCTATTTTCTTGCAGCACTGTTAATGGAACAGCATCCTATTTGTATGAGGGAAGTTTGCAACAAAAGCAGGATCTACCCTCTGGGATTCACATGTTCTCTAATTAAAAAGAAATCCCATTAAAATTTGCCACTGCCACAAGTGAATCAAATTAATTTAAAAAATTGGAAGACGGGAACGAAACTGGTTTTTATGAGGCAACAACTGCAGCTTAAATCTGTATACTTTTAATAGCACAGATTAAAACTTAGGGCTTAGAAGTATTTTCCTTGGGTCTCAGGAAATCCACTGAAGTGGTGTAACCTTGAGTAACGCTGTGCCCACTCAATCTACCTCAGGGAAAGGAATGCTGCTTATTTTTAGGTACAGTTTACTCAAAACTGCACACATGCTAATAATGGTCATAAAAATTTTACTTCAGATGCAGAAACTGTTTAAATATTTACCTCCTTAAAAAAAAAAAAATCAACCCCCAAACAAGGCAACAAACCCAAAAGCAGAATGAAATTGTTCTACTTAGAAGTGAAATCACAACTGGGGCATCTTTGTTTTAAAGCTTCCAGTGACTGAGGCAAGATGTATTTGCTTTCAGTTTCCTACCTACCAAGGAATATAGGCCTGACCTACTGCTGCAGATGAACTTTGCAAGGGTGTACGGTTGAACTAGGTGAATGATGGCAGACGATTACACACAGATTAGGTTCTTGATGACTTCGCTGATTGCTCAGTCTTTGCTTCACCTGCGGCTGAAGGGCCAAAGAGATTGCAGAGAGCGGGAGAACAAAAGGAGAGATGGATGACCAGGCCCTGCTTCGGCTGGTAAATGCAGGAAGCCGGGAAGGAGAACACTGCACAAGCAACACAGCAGCAGTTTTAGAGGAGCATCCAAGAGTCCTGCCGGGGTGTAAACCTCTGCACTATCTGGGGCAAGGTGTGAACTATTCCAGTAAGTGAAATGGACATCTCAGATGTGTCCCTGGGGAAGAAAGCTCACTTCCTGCTCAGCCCACTCCAGCCCATCCCCAGAGGCCGTCAGGGATGTGGGAGAAGACTCACTGGGTTCCCAGGGAGCACAGCCCAGCATGAGGTCGTGACAGGCTGGGAAGAGGCTATCTCCCAGGTCTGAGGGCAGACTTACACTGATGTGGCCATGTCTGCACAGAGTTTCAACCCCTTGGCCACCGGTGCTCATTCCATCAGCTGTGGTGCTGGTTGTGCCACGACAGCCACAGCCTTGGTGCAGGACAAGATCTTAACTGAGCAATGACCTCACAGCCATATCTTCAGTGCAGAACACAGTATTAACTTAATTATGCAATAAATTACTAAACCAGATGGAAGCTATGACAGCGGTCCAAACTCTTGCATTATCAGACAGCTGAATAAGCTTCCCCCTAACTTTTGTCATGGAGAAGACATAGTAGGGGTGGAGGCTGCAGGAATAACCTCTTCCTTTGCATTCATGGAAGTGGATGTTCGGAGTGGGAAGATGCTGTTTGCACCACGGCGAGACAAAAGCCTCTGGTTGTGGTTTTTGACTTAGCTCTGGATTTTGCCAGCTCAGATGTCAATCCTATTTATGTTTCTACACCCTTCTTGAAACTCTTACACACCATGACCATGGTTTCATCTCTCCCCACTCTGCTCATGTAACCAAATAACTGACAGCTAGCACTCATTTCCAAAGTTTGTTGGTTTCTTCCAGTGAGGAAAAAGGCACCATGTGAGCACTCACGCTGCCATAACACAACCATGCCTCCTCCAGTGTTAGGCTTCCTCACAGACACTCCTCCCTAGATGGTGGTCTACATTCAGTTACCTATTGTAGTCACTGCAATGCTCAGCTATGCCTCCCATAGCTCTTTGTGCTAGACTTTCCTGCAGGCAGAGCAGACGACTTCCAGAGTGAACCTGACACCATCCTTAAAAAGATGAGCACACCAAAAGGAGATAAAAAACCCCCACACCATGCAGAATACATGTAGGGAGTGATTTGGGAACATAGGAAAAAAGCCAAGTAGAAGAGGGTGCTATCTCCAGTTTTTGAAGGATGCAAAACTTCACCTCTTTTTTTCAAAACCTATGGAAACCATTGTTCCTTAACACATCACTGAAAATGAGCAAATGCTGGCAGTAAGCCTTGGTACCAACTCACTTTGGGAAGCAGCAGGCTGCAGACCTCTTGCTCTACCTCTCCCGCTCCTATCTATGCACTCTGAAACCTTACACATCTTAGGAAAACTCCCAACCACTTGGAAAAATCCCCATAAAATATGAACCGCCTGCCCTCGAACTCTTTGGCATTTCTCGTTTTACATTCTTATTCCTAAACTTATTCATGGTCAAAACCAGGTGAAACAGACTCATGACTGCCTCCCTTATAGAGTACAGAGGATAAAAAACAAAATTCTGGCAGAACAGTGGTTTTTCATGTGCATGATTGCTGTTGCAGCTGCATTCATGACAAAGTATGATGTTCATGTTACATCTGCTTATCTCAGTGCCTCCCTGGCAAGGTTGCTGCATGAATTTGGGTGATAGGGCTGGATGCTGACTGAAGTCATGGCAGCACAACCAGCAGCAAAATTTAACACAAATTAATCTTCATTATAAATGGCAAAGAATCCTCTCTGCTCCACAAGACCCACAGAGTGCTTGAAGTGAGAAGTGGCATGTTTGTAAACTTACAAAAGTTTGACAAAGCAACAGAAAGGATTCAGGTTGGGTTAGTTCTTGGAGCACTGTCTCTGTTTATGAACACCATGACATTTTCCTTTCTGACCTTGCAAAAAGGCAGCATTAAGGAGGGAGACAGCAAAGAACAGGGGGTCTCCCCCTGCTTGCCAAAAGGCATAATCAGAGTCCTATGAACAGCAAATGAAACATGTTACTATCACTCATTAACAGATTAGGAGATGTAGAGGATAGTTTTTGAAGAGAATGGATTATGGACCATCTGTTGATCCATTTCACACTGGGAAGCATATGTGAAGGGTGTAAAGCTGGACAGTGCGCTCAGGCTGCATTCCTTGACTGCCTTTATCCCTATGGAGACACAGTTCATCTGGGGTGTGTGACATTCCCTCCCATCCTGTGCAAGTCATTTTTCACTGCTATCAGCTGTCTCTTGGCTGCCTGAAGTGACAAAAGCTGCTTGTGGAAGAAAGTGTGATCCTCAATCCCAAGGATTAAAACTGGACCTGAGGGGTAAGCTTTCAGTGTGCACAGAAGCCTAGGGAAGAATGACCTCTGCCAAGATGTTATTTCCTGCCTTCTGCAGATGAAGAACCAACAGTAGCAAAGCACGTTTTGAGAAGAGCTAACAACTCATTGCTCTCTTTCAAAACAGACTTGAACAAGAAAGTGCTTCTTTTCTGCTAATGCCTTTCCCCTAGGCCTTCTCTTCCCTTCTGTCATACAGTCGTTCATGTCTACCCCTACACTGCTATTTCAGTGACGCTCTAGTTTTAAGCAGTGTGTATAGGTGAGTTAATTCAGACTCAGAGACCTCAGGCAGCTTGCCAGTCATGCTAATTAGCTGTCTAAGCAAGGAGTATATTAGCTTTACAGGAGCACTGACAGATTTGACTTATATCAACAACAAAAATGTTGCCACATGAAGCTGTAGGGCATATACAGTAAGAAATCAGTGTAGAAATGACCACCAGAAGATAATTACCTCATTAGACAGATTCCAAGTTAATGGTCAGAGTGGGGTTTTATTACATACGGATTCTGACCATGATATTCTTTACCAACTGAACTAGGAAGAATAATTTGAAATTCAAGTGAACACAAACTCAGATCTGATTTCAAGGAGAATTTCCACCTGGAAAAACTGTGAAGAACTACTGACAAGTCATGGAGGTATCAAGGACTGGTAAGACTACGAGCTGGAAAATGTGTGCATGACAATGGTGAAATTTCCAAACAGCAGAGGATTAAATCTAATAGGATTTGAAGTTGCAGATAAAAAGCCTTAAGTTTCAAGGCAAGTGAAACTCTATTTGAGTAGAATCCTCTCCATCACTGCCTTATTCCCCTAATCAAGCTAACTGCTAAAGCTACATGTTTACAACCCCTTACTGATTCAAACTTGTGTTGTTCACTGCTGTGCTCCAAGGATTTTTCAATCACTCGTGCAGTGCTGTCCCACATATTTTCCATTTAATTTCTGTTGACAGATGTCAACCTTTAAGATTTCTTTTCCCCTGCATGTTCAATAGTGTCCCAGTTATGCATCACAAGGGAAATTTCAAAAATTTTCCAGTGAGGTCTCTTAATTGACTAAAAAACATAAGGGTCATATGACACAACACTTTCTCCTGGCTTTAGATTCTTCCTATAAACTTGATCAGCCTTATTTTCGTCTAGAGTACCAGCAGATTGATCAAAAGCAGAGTGGCCCTAATCAGATGTTAGACCTCCATCTTCCCTCACCAATTTCAGCTTCTTATCTTAAATCAGTCATACCATCTGTAGGGAAATGGCAATTAAATCAACCTGAAATCAACAGAAAACGTCATGTTGGCCTCACTGTTCCCGCAAAGCCTTCACTGCCTGTCAAGGCTGTTGGGAACTATTCCAGAGTATGATACATCATGGACACAGTTAGCTAGACAACTCTTCTTTAGTATGAAACAGGCTTTAAAGAATACATTGAAATATTTGAGTATTAAATCAAGGAAACTATAAATGCTGATAACCAAATATTTGGCATATACTACCTTTTCCAATTACGTGAGTGTTCTGAAGACCCAACAAAATGGTGTACCATGCATGCAATGCTTTCAAATAAAAAATATTCATCTGCATTCCTTCAACTAAAAAGAACCATTGGTACTCAATAGCAGGCACTAAAATATTAACTGAGTTGTATACACACAGCTGTATTAAGACAGTTGCATTGACATGGAGACCCCTTTACAAATCTGCTTCATGTGTTCTGCTTTATCAAGATGATGAGTTGACATGGAAATCATATGTGTGGGAAGGAGCCAGAAGCCCTTCACATTTTGTGATAGTTAGCCTCTAACAAGAAAATTAGTGGGAACTTACTTTGAAATTAAGTAAGTCTCCATCTACAGGAACCCCTTCCAAATTGTTCTGGCCGAGTCTCCTGAGTCTGATTCAGCCTCAAAATCCCCTTGCTTCAGTACTTAGTCTATTTTAGTTGAACTGTTGATATATGCTGTGCTGCTTTTGGCTGGGGTAGAACTTTCTTCACAGTGGCTGGTATGGGGCTGTATTTTGGATTTGTGCTGAACACAGGATTGATAATACAGAGTTGTATTTGTTATTGCTGAGCAGGGCTTACACAGAGCCAAGGCCTTTTCTGCTGTTTGTCCTTCCACACTGGTGAGGAAGTTGGGGGTGCCTGGGAGGAGACACAGCTGGGACAGGTGACCCCAACTGATTAAAGGGATTTCCAGACCATCCAGACCATATGGCATTGTGCTCAGTACATAAAGCTAGGGGGAAGAAGGAGGAAGGGGGGAGCATTTGGAGTGATGGCATTTGTCTATCCAAGTAAGCGTTATGCATGATGGGGCCCTGCTCTCCTGGAGATGGCTGAACACCTGCCTGCCATGGGAAGCAGTGAAATAATTCCTTGTTTTGTTTCACTTGTGTGTCTGAGTGTGGCTTTTGCTTTCTTTACTGAACTGTTTTGACCTCAGCCCATGAGTTTTCCAGCTCCTATTTGTTCAATTCTCTCCCCAGTCCTGCAGGTGGGGGCATGAGTGAGCAGCTGCATGGTGCCTGATTGCTGGCTGAGGTTAAACCATGACACATGCAAATAAGGTAACTCAAACACACCAGTTTGAGAAAATAGCATATAAAAAAAGGCTAACCTTTGGTTGTTTCTACTTGCATATGTTCATATTTTTGCAATATATAGGTGATGTCCTACAACTTCTATACTAAAACCAACACCTTGAACTTAATGTGCCGTATTTCTTTAAACTCCTCTCCAACAGGTCAAAGCATCTGGTAGACAACAGACAGGGTTTAGGAAAGTCTAAGAACCAAGTACAAGGTAGTGTTAAGTAATTTGCTATCCATGTGCCTCTAGAGAGGCTTTTTGAATGCTTGTCCTACCACAGTTCCACTTAAACTAGAAAAAACCTTGAACTCCCGTTTTCCTTCGATTATCACTACATTTGGCGATTGAGCCACAGTCCAAGCTAACAAAATGAAGGGCTTTGGACTTCACTCTCCCTGCTTATGTCATCCTTGAACCTTTCACGGTAAGCCAAAAATAATTGAGGGGGCAGGTGACTACTGTCCCATGAGTCAGTGCAGATGCGGCACACCATATTCCCCCCACCCATGTCAACTCAGGCTGCATGAGTAAAGCTAGCAATTAAGAGTACAAACCAATTATACTTCCTGACATCATCCCAGCCTCAGACCATAAGAGCTTCCTTTCACCCTGCCTCTGCCTCACTGTTTTCCTCCAACCATTTCCCAAGCTTCATCTTGTGACAGTTTCAGGGTACAGTAATACAAGTCCAGAACCACAAAAAAGGCTAGATGTTTTAAACTATGAATACTTGTTCCACCAAGAGCCAAGGAATACCTGATTCTAGCAGTGTAAAAGTCTGAATAAACAATAAGCAGTATGCGTGATCCTCCCATGCTGCAATAGGAAAAAAAATGCTGCAAACCTTCGAAGGCTTCTTTTATCTTCTGGGACTTGCTGGTCCCGCAGGCAAGGATATAGCTGACTTTTAAAAGTATAGCCACAATTGTAAGAGTTAACCTAGGAGGCTGCAGTTAAGAATCTACCCCACGTTCTACATCTTTCTGCTCTTCATGCATGGAGGAGGAGGTGACTTGTTACCTAGAGTTAAACCAAGACTTGTAGAAACTTTGGCCTGTCAATCACAACCATTAAAAATGTTTTAGGTTTGAATTTTACTGGAACTAGTATGCGGAGACAAGGTAATTTTGTTCTTTGCTAGTACTTGGGAGCTCTGTGGAGTTCATCAGTAGCAGTGCTGTCTACTGAGCTCTATCTGCTGTCTTTATTCTCTATTTTGTCTACTTTAGATTTTGGGACAGAAACCATATCTTATAAAGGGTTTATATAATTACTTAAATCCAATTTCCAATCTTAATTAGGGATGTAACAATGAACTATTAATACTATTCAGAGCAGCATTAATCTATCCCTGCTCTTTCACTTCAACGGTAACAGGAACTAGACCATTAGGGAAATAAATTAAAGACAATTTGAGTTTTGAGAGAAATGTCAGAACAACAGCTTGTGTCTGTGGGAGATCCCATGGGTACTGGGAAAACAGGAAAAGGTGGGATGGTGGGCCTATTCACAGTCTGATAAAGTAAAATACATGCACGGGACATCACAGGACTCAGACCCTGATGCTGAGCAAGTGTTTGAATAAAAGTGACTTCAACACAAACTAAAAAAGGGTAATGTCAAGCCTTAGTTTAGGCATCTTGCCTGATAAATACGAAAACGGAATATATCCTAGCCCACTACCACTCTTAGAAATCATTTTCTCATTCCTTCTATGGCAGTCAGGCTGGATCCGAAATGAACTTCTTGCACCACGTGTCAGATACCAATGATACTTGACTTGGTTAAGAAGCCTCTAATAAAAAGTCAAAGTGCTCAATATGTAATTGCTACTGACTAACAAAACCAAGTTGTAGTCATGCTCCACTGAAAAAAACCCCATGACTTTGCTCTGTGTGGCTTCACTGTTTTGCCAGTGCAAACTCATCTATCTGCTGGAATAATTATGAAACTGTTTCATGAAAAGTGCCATAAAAAAGATTTGATTCTCACTGAACTATAAAGTTAACCCAGTGAATCTCTGAATCTTCAGAAGAGGCTGTCTTTTGTGGAAATTAACCAAACTGACTATGCTTTAAATTAAAAATAAACCAGGAACTAATTTTTCAATTCTGCGTGAAACTGAAACCTTTAGAGTGACAGATGTATCTTTAAAAGTTTTCACTAAAATCACACGATAATACCCTGAGGAAAACTAGAGCAACTTTTTTTCCCTCCCAACAATATCAGTTTACAGCTCAACAACAGAAGGGTGGAGGAGGAAATTCCTTTATTCTCACCTTCCAAAAAAAAAAGTTCCTTTTCAGCAAGCTTAGTACAATGAGTTTGTCATCAATTGTTTGCAGGAAACATCTCACATTTTTTCCTTCTATGCAATGAGTTTAATCACAGAAGGTTGACTTAATTTTATAAAGAAAACAAGGCAAAGGAGAGGCAAAAACTATGATCACATAAGAAATCAGAAATCCCACCGATCTCAGTAAAAGTACCCAAACAATACTCACAGAAGATCCTAGCAATGTATAAACACAAGACCAGAGCAACTTGGATTTAAAAGTGAGAAAATGCGTATGTGACTTCACCAAAGAACAACAAAAGTAGCGAGTAGCAAGGTATTACTCCATTCTGAAAGAATGACAAATTTACCACCACAAGGAAGAAGAAAATGACAGCACATGGGCAGCATTCCCAATTTATGCTGGGACTAACAGGGGTTCATAAATACCTTTTTAATTTTGGTTGTTAAAAGGTCCTGTGAATAAAACTGCTTGGTCTGCAGCAACAATACTGCAATTGGCAAGAACAAGAATTTAAGAGCAAAAATTAAAGCTTTACTCCTACTAATTTCTTTAAGAGGTTTTCTCTAGTGAAAAGCTATTTCTGATGCAGCTTCTCCTGGTAATTTCCACTGATGGACTAAAAGCCAACTGCTGTTCTTCCTTGGAAAGCTCTGATCTTTCTTTGAAAGAATCAACAGTAATGCAGTAACACATAGCTGTCTGAGAAGGCTATCTTCAAGAAGGAAACAGAAAGGCATGGATGAATTGTGCTTTTTGGCTGTTTAAGCCCTGTATGAGGGCTTGTGTCAGGGGCTTTACTCTGCCAAACCAGGGCACTGCTCCTGGTCTACCCCTTTGGAAAGGGGAAGCAGCACTCTGGGAGGAGACCAGCAGTAAGATCTAGCCTTCAAGGTCTCCTCCTGGCTTCCTGGTCTGGAGGGGGGTTATGCATGCCATGCTATCTGATGCTGAAAATGCACATACAGGAGAGTATCAGCAAAGTGAAAAGGCTTGTCTGGTAACTGCATTCCAGGAAAGCCTTTCTAAATGTAGGCTATATCTTAGGAGCAAAAATATACTTCAGTCAAGCTGCCCAAGGTACAGTGTGAACAGTAAATCAGACTGAAGGACTGTTGGGGTGACAAGGATCAAAATCTTTTACTCTGTCACACCACCAGATCTGTATTAACTCTCCAGCAGCTCAGGCAGTTATGGACACTTGCTGGTGCAAAGTTGGCAGCAGAACTTGGTTCAGCTGACAAGGTTCTTGTGGGTGCTCTCATCACTCCTGTTGTACATCACGGTTCTTTTCAAACACACAGCTTTATGTGAGCAAGAAACTGACAGTATCTTCCCTGAAAAAAATGACTCAACCTTCCTCTCAACCTCACACAAATCAAACAGTGACCAGAGCTGGGAAGGAGTTAGGATATGTATGCTTTACTCTTATTTAGGCTCTCGACACCCAGTGCCAGCAAACACTTAAAAAAACCCCTCACATAACACCAAAAGAAGAGAAGCAAGACAAGAAACAGGTTAAAGGCGGAGGGAGGACACAGCTTGCCCTGCAGAATGAGAGGCCAGAAATGCAGAAGTGAGACAGACATGGCAAAGGCAACCCAGACTGGAAAACACAAGAGTTGCCTCCTCCTGCTGAACAAGGCTCTGACCCAATACCATTGTCCTGGCCAAGATGACTTGCTTGGTCAGTCCCCTGAGCAGAGCTGCTCCGGGGCAATGGTGTTACCCACCATCTCCTTCCCATCATAGATTTCAGGAGAACCAGGATCCTGCCCTGCCACTCCCAGGACAGTTATTTTTGCTGTTATCCTTTTAATAGCCAAACAAAGAAACTCTGGCAACATTGTCACAGACTGCGGGAAATACTGAGAGAAACTAATAACATACTTCTGTTATTTCTGTTTGTTAGCATAGAGGAAAATCATAGAGTCTTCTCCTGCCAATCCATACCCATTCGCATTACTGAAAGCTTGGGCCTTGGGTTCTAAAGATTTGGAGGAGGGCTAGCATATATCAGAGCTTTTCAGAGAAGGGTATAAGCCTCAGCATCCGAACAAGAACAACAAAAGCCCCAGAGAAGTCATTCTTTCTGACTCTTCTGATCTTTACAATACACTCTGAATCTAAATATTTTTGTTAGTTTTTAACTCTGAAGGCCAGGAAACATTCTAAAACTTTAAAGCTTAAAAAAAAAAAAATTTACAGTTAACAAGCCAAAACTTGTTATCAGTGAAGCTGCTCTATAGTTAAGTAAGAAAGGATTTTAGTCATTCCTTAGGGCTTCCTGAAAGCTGAAGGAAAGAAAAATTTGGTTTTAGTCTCTTGTGACTTTTTTCCTATCACCTATGGTAAGCTCCATATCAAGCCCACATAATCAAAATAAATGTGAATTTACTAGAAAATTTCAAATACTGTTCTAGAGCATGAACTAACTTATGTCCAGAAACAGAATATACACAAAAAACTGTTTCATCAAACCAATGCAAACTGTATTGCCCAGCATCTAGTCCCAAACATGAAATGCAACAGAGCAGCAGAGGCCTGTTTCTGTACGGCCCAGCTACTTAAAATGCCCGAGTTCCTGCCTGACTAGGAGGAACCTGAGAAATTTTGTCAGCATGACCTTCCACAATGGAACTCCATTCTTGCTGGAGCCCGCCACCATGTTCTCAAGGAGTGAAACCGTCAAGTCACTATAAAATCTTGGCATCGTGCCTAGCAAGTGAAGTTCTCCTGCAGTGAAACTGGGTCCCCTTTTCTTCTTTAAAAAATTCAGGTACACTATTTCAAACTCACATTTGCCACAATAAAAACTGCAAGCCCTTCAGTGTCTCCTTATATTACTTCTTCCCCTCCCTTTGGCCTCCAAAGGAAATTATTCATTAGATCCAGCAGCTAGAAAGATAATTTAAATGGCATGATGCATTTCCCAATGCAGCTGCACTGTGACAGATGACTGATGCCAATGGGATATTGGGCAAAGCACCCATATACACACATGCCTTTTAACTACAGAGTCAGTCCCCATCCATAAAATACAACTATCCCACTGTGTCCTGCTGTTACCTCCTACTAAACTTACAAGTCCTTGCCACTTAAGAATGCATAGCCAAAGAACTGGCAAGCACTGGCAGAGGTAACTTGGCATTTTGGTGTTCAGATGTTTACTCTTGACTCTCCCAGTCTGGACCAGCAGTTGCATCTGTGCCTGGAAGACACAAACCCTCAAAAAGAAGGTGTGAGCAGTGAACCCTGGTCTGATGTTTCACACTTTTTCTAGAGAAGTGTCAGCATCTGCAGTGAGTGGAACATTCAAGAACCAATTTCTTCACAAAACTGAGAGTAGGGCTCAACGTGAGCCCAACCCTGCTGTTCTCGAGATCATGCACTGTAGCATGAGTGCTGTCCATATGTCACAGGCTGACACAGAGGAAAAGATGGCAGAGGTTACACTAGCAGAAGTGCTTTAGTCTTTAATTATCTCAGATCTACTGCATCTGCAGATGAACACTTCTGGCCAAGGCAACTTTGCCACAGCTTTAAACGCCATCTTGCTCTCAATTTACTGAATACTGGCCTAAGTAACCTCCTCTCACTCTCCTTCTTCCTCACTCACCACTACTCTAAATAGAAACTGAACAGCTGATGTGACAAGACTTACGTATTCTCTTTTTCTTTTTTGCCTCTGGGTTTCTTAAGAGTACCTAACATGACAACAGATACATTCACACATGCTACCATCTGCACCTGCAGGATTCCAGTTCTGTTTTCCTTTCTGCAGAAACACGTCTCAAAGGCATGGGAAGGGAAATGCTTAAAAATAACATGTATGTTCTCCTCTGCCCCCAAGGACCTACATCCCGGGCAGCTGGTGATGGTAATATCCCCTTGGAAAGTCCCTTTCTTGACTGTTCACACTGCCAAGAACTTAGGGAGTTGGCTTGATTTCTCTTCGGAAAGCTCAGGTAATAGAGAGTCTTGGCGCATGCAAGAGAACAGTCCTATCATCCTTTTCTTCCAGAAAGAGAACAGGTTTCCAGTAGGAGACAGTTTAATACAAACCCTATCCAGCTCACCACGGCAAAGTCACATCCCTTACCCAGGCCAGCAGGACACAATGATTTGCCAGAGCCAACATGAACAGTAGGCAAGACATGCCTGACAGCTTAACTTCTGAGTTTTCCACATATCCCACAAGAACCAGAAAAGAACAAAGCAGTTTTGCTGTTGAACTGTTGCTGCTGTACAGATTAATCCCCCGAATAATGGAGAGGCCTGGAGAATGAATAACAGGCAGAATAGCCTAAAAACATTTTATTCAGAGCAGAAGGCATTTGATGACATCTGACAAGAAGAGAAGAGCAAGGAACTTCCCTACAAGAAACATTAATTCTACTGCAGTCTCTTCTTTCCAACACACTTGATTCTGAAAGACTGGGCTACTTTGGCTCAGTCACCAAATATTATTTGGAATCCAGCTGTTCTGCTGACCACCAGCACCCAGGCCCAAGAAGTAAGCAAAAAGTCTGTGGAATTAACTGCCACTCAAAGCTAAATTCTGGGGAGTCCTGCTTATGTGCTAATCTTATCACAAACTGGCTTCAGGACTGTCTAAATATGCCAGCAGCAGTTGACAGCTTTCCAGTGACAACTCCAAATGTGATTTTTTTCCCCTAAGGGTGATCCTCCTGGAAATTTCAAAATTACCTGAGCTATCTCTAAGTTAATTAGATGGAAAAAGATTTTTCAAGAAGTTTAAGGGCTTAAAATATATCCCAAAATGCCAAAAATGTCAACTAATTAAAAGATATTTTTAATTTGAAGTGAGAACTATTCGCTAGAAGTCTGTCAATATGCACTCTGAGCCGCTGTGCCATGCCACCTCTGTTCTCATTAACCAAGTTGATAAGCACGTTTTATACATCGAAATGAGCAGAAGAAACCTGGGCCTTACAAATGGATCACTCCAGAAAGCCAAATACGCAGCAGGATAGGGGTGTTCAGAGCACCCATCAAAAATGCTGTTAAAAGGTCTCATTTTCAGAAAGTGAATGGGCACTTCTTCAGTCTAGGCTGGTTCCTCTTTTAAAGCATTTCAAACTTCAAAGAACTCCCCAGAAGTGTGGCTGCTGCTCTGCTTCCTCAGAGCTGCTGTTCACCAGAGATTCAGACGGGACTCATAAGGATTTGAGAATCAGAGAGGAAGAACAAGCCTTCACTGGCAATAACATATATAAGAGGAAGCTAATACGTCTCTGTTTGACATTTTTAAATTAAACAAAGCCAGGAACTGAAACAGAAGAGTGCAAGTGAAAGTACAGGTTGTAAGATAGTGATGGGAAGCATCGTGGAGACTGGGAACATCAAATGGATGCAGGACAGGCTCAGGCACCTATCAAATGAACGAACAGCATCTAAATAGTTCTCAATTTAAATTAAAAATATCTTTTAATTAGTTGACATTTTTGGCATTTTGGGATATATTTTAAGCCCTTAAACTTCTTGAAAAATCTTTTTCCATCTAATTAACTTAGAGATAGCTCAGGTAATTTTGAAATTGCTAGGAAGATCACCCTCAGGGGAACAGGTTCTTTAGAGCTACTCTTTAGCTCTAACTGAATGATCAAAATGGTTGGTTTGATTGAGCTGCTTTCCAGTGATACACTGACCAGTGTCTTCAGTATATTCACTGCTTTCACAACAGAAAAATACAGAATTGTCATAAATAGTTTTACCATTGTTGACCTTAAAGGCCTTTTCCAACCTACATGAATATATGGCTCTATGAAAATGCTGAAAATACGCAAGCAGATGGAAAAATCAGACCACAACTTTGGCTCAATTTCTCTTTTTAATGATCGCAACCACCAGCAGGAGCAAGGAACAATGAAGAACTGCATCAGTCTCTGCTCAGCCAAGCCATGCCAGAACAATGCTGCTGGGAACATGCCCTGGTGTGTTCCTGTCTCAGCCACACGTTGTGAACAGTTGAAACAACAAGGTGTTGAGGCCTGAATGCATTTGAGCTCTTGTGGCTGCATTTCCTACTCATGCACCTGGTCCTCCAGACCTTCCTTGGTATTTTGGCCATAGTCATCCTTTCCTCAGTGCGAGCAAGCTGAGCCACTAAAACATGTCTTGAAAACACAGGGACAGTCAGAACAGCAAGCCATGGCACAAAGTGCAATGGTTTGTTCACCTTGCACATACTTTCTTTAAAATCAGGTTAAATGACTCTGTGGGTTTATTGATAGTAGTTCCTGCACCAGCATGTGGGTTCTCAAGAGCATTGCCAGCAAAAACCTCTTCTTGCGCTCACTCTTGGGGCAGGGTAGCAGCTAATAGGGAACTCTAAAATTGGAAATAAATGACCTATTTCTGAGGAAAGCTGATAGAATAATATTTAAAGGTTTGAGATTGGCTTCACACTTACAAGCTTCTCTTGTAAGCTTCTCTTACAAAGCTACAGGAGTACTGATACACTCCTAATAGAACAGAATTAGAGAGACAAAAGGTCTGTACAAATTGACTGATTGACTTTAACAAAAGCAATCTTTCCTTCTTTACTTGTGTGAAAACTGCAAGCTTTATTAGTATATGCACATCTATTTAATTAGTATGCCAGTAGAGTTTGGTGCAGGATGCTAATACAGGTGTACATTTCACCCGATTCCTATGTCTGGTCTGTCATCTTCCTGAAGCCTGCCCTGGAAGAGCAATTTTTTTGAAAAAAGGGAACTTCTTAAAAGTGAAGCTTTTCCAAAGATGCGTAGATCTGGTTTGTATATTAGCAGTTCTGGTGGGGAATTCTTCTCAACTGGCACTACTAAACTTGCTTCACATTTAACAAGACACAGAAATAGGGCACTCCAAGCACGTATACAGATGGAGCTGTATTTTTCCCTGGAGTGCTGGGGAAAAAATGGCTGTTACTAAGCTCAACTCAGACAATGCTGTTGCAGCTGTCCCAGACAATGAGGCACAAGATGTCCACTTGAATTCTTGGGTTTAATGGTTAAAAAATAACATCTCTATTGTCAAGTATCAGTCCCTGAGAAGAACTGTTAGGAAGGAAGCTGCATATGTCCTCAGGTACATTTGCACCCAGGACCAGTCAACAGCCATACCTATTTAGTTACTCAGTGAGTGAAGCAGTGGTGTTTGTGGTTTTGGTGGTGTTTATTTATTGGCTTGGTTGGTTTTGTTTGCTTGTTTGTTTGGGGGGGGGGGTGTGTGTGTCTGTGTGTGTAAGTGAGTCTAACCCTAACACGTTGCCAGTTTAAAGATACTTTAAAATTACCATGCCAGGAGATTTTTTTTTTTTGCTATTTTGTTAAAGTGGTCAACTTTAGCAGCTAGAAAGGGAATAAATGAGATGGATATAAGCCACCCTTCCCTGCCAGTACTACACCCACTACACCCTTAAAAACTTTTCCTGATTCATGCATAAATTATACAAACAGATGTTACATAAAGGAACACAAAAACACGTGGAATAAAGCTGGTAAAACATGGAGAACCCGTCCCTTCAGTACGTATGGTGATGTGAACTAAGTAATTTATAAACAAAGCTTTCTGCTCTTTTTTCCTTTTAAACCCAGAGACATGGGAGAATAGGAAAATTATGATGCCCAGAGCCCCGAAAGAAATTAGTGGAATCAACAGATTCTAGGGGAAAAAAAAAAGCCAGAGCTTTGGAAGCATCCTTTCCCCCTGGATCATGATTCATCTCTTTAGTCAATTAGATAAAGATGGAAAGAAAATTCCAAAATGAACAGGATACACTTTAATGATTCAGTAGCACATACCAAAGTTTTCCCTAGAGCTTGTGCACGTCTTTTAAAGTAATATTCCTAACCTTTCTAAAGATGTAGATATGTTTTAGAGGAAATCTGATTTATTTAAAATAAAATATTGTTTTTCTCTGTTATTAATAAGGGATTAAATAAATCATTCTCTGCCAGTACAATATCTAGGGAAAACTTTCACACTACATTGCATGTTAGTCTCACATTAAGCAATACAGCACTTGAGTTTTGTTACACTTCAATATTTTAATAACATTTCAGAGGAATTATTCTGAAGATACAGCTCTCCTTTCCCCTGTAAATCCAGTATCTTACCATCATCAAATAAACAAAAAGTGAACTCTGAACTCTCATTAATTATAAACCTAAATAAAATTATCTATTTTTAAACTTAAGGATGGCATGATTTACAGTTGTAATGGATTAATGAAGGTTATTCACCACCAAAAATAACAACAATTTGTGCTGATAATGTAGAATTTTAATATGAAAAAAGCATCCTCTTTTTTGTTAATTCTGTCATAATGCCAGAAGAGCCAAGCACTGTGAATGTAATTACTTGGGAAACAAGCCTGCAGTAGCAGCTGAAATTACTGTTTCAACATACTGTGCTTGAGCGAAAATTGTAAAAAAGCCCTGAAGATTGCCCAGTGTAGAGAAGAAAAAAGAAGAAACAAGAATTCTGTTTTGCAGGTGAAAAACTTCAGCACTGAGGATTCACACTTGTTTTTCTGGATGGAGTGAGGTACACCTGTGGTCTCCTGAAGTTATTGTGTGCAATGCCTAGTTTTTGAAAGCTTTGTACACATTTCAGCACTGAATAACCATGACTCTTACTTGATGACAGAAAATACTGGAAGGGCCTCGAGATGCCATCATAGTCAACATCTAGATTCCTGCAGCCAGCTACAATGACTATGATGACGGGTTACCATTAGGTTTTGAAAAAGCCCAAAAATTCCCAATCTGACTCTCTGTAAAAATCTTTCACATTTGTTGTAATATGGGCATAGTTAATGTTACCAACTACAACTGGACATCTGTCATTTTCAGATGGCTGAGATAGAAACTATCCCTAAATGACTTACCCCAAGAGGAAGGCTGCAAGGTTTGCTTCCTCACTAAAGACTTAACTGGCAGAATCATTCTCCAGGTCCCTCCCCATCAAGCTGTACTGTGAAATACATTCTTAGGAGCAGAATCCCAGATAGGGCAGTTCACAGAGTATGGACTCTGCTCAACTTCAAATACTAATTTACTGGGGCAATGCACACCAAAGTCTTAGAATTAGTTAAGCAGTTATGACTTAAAATTTTGGAGATACAGAAGAGAAAGAGCATCATTTTGGCATATGGCTCAAAGAAAATATGTAAATTATAAATATAACTGCATCTGCTGGCATTCATTCAGTGCTGCTGCTGTACTTAAAAATTAAGCTTAATTTTATAGAACTGTACTCCAGTGGTCTAGGTCAGCAGTCAATTAAAGAACATCCCTCTAAAGGACTAATGCAATACTTAGGTAAGCCAGCGTCACCGTAAAGAAACAGGCCAACTTTTTTTCCCCCCATAATTTCAATACCAAGCCTATCCACACCAACTTCAACGGACTTGCTCCTAGTGGATGAGAGTATTGGAAAAGACTTTTCCTCAATGAATTATGAGTCCAGAATTTCCTAGGGAACCTTCACTAAGTTTTGGCATTGAAACAAATACAAAAAAAAAAAAAAAAGTCAGCCTAAAATGGGAGGCAAGCAATGAAAACTGTATCAAAATAACACAAAATTTAAGTTGAACTCTAGGCATCCAAGAAACAGGGTGCACATGAGAACAAAGATATGACCCTTCAGCACAGCCTACTAGGAGAAACAGCTGCCACGCTTTTTCATTTTTTAAAGGGGGGTGGGAGGAAGAGAGAGAGACCATTTTGGCAGCTTGAACAATCCACTTCATCCCACAACCATAAATGCACTGCTGGTCAGTTGAAGTCAGAACTGCGTGAGAATCAGTAGAGCAGCACATCAATGAGCGAAAAATCACACTGTGAATAGTAATAATAGGAACAGTTCTAGATGTTGCTTTATGTAGCCGTTCTTTTCTTGCTATAAATGGGTATCAATAGCAGTTGCTAAATCAGCAGGTGTTTTCAGTAGCAAAAGTGAATTTTGCAGTTTAGACAAGACAAAGCATGCATGAATCAAATTATCTTATGATCAAAGTATATATCCAACTGCTCAGGATTCTGCTGGCTGTACTTTTCATGCTGAAAGTCATACGAACCTGTATTCTTAACTTAGCCAAAACTCCGGCTGAAGTCAACAGGAGTTTTGAGTAATATAAAAGGACTGCACACACCCCTTCCTACAGAAGCTGCACATCCACAGTGAAGGGAAATAACCATCAGTTGCCACAAAAGCTATTTTTTTACTTGCACTTTTACAAGGGATCTATAAATATGGCTTAATTTACTTAAGAGCTCACCTGGGACCTGTACTCTTTGGACAGCTAGGAAAACTAATACAAAAAACAAGGTATCAGTTGTCAAAAGCCAGTATCTGTATGTAACATTTTAAATTTCTGAAAACTTACTTTGGCAGAGGCTATGTCAGGGCAGCAAATGGACTAGCATTCAAATATAAAATGAAGTTAAATCGATAAAAAACACTCAATACTGAGTGGTCAGAAATGCTTGCAATGAATACACTTAAATCAACACAATTTCAGCTGTAACTTCTGCTGTGTGCAGAAACAAAAGCTATGAAATAACTTGCATTTCTTAGGAAAAAAAAAAGTCATGCACTTTAACAGATACTGATGTATATATACAACTTCTTTGGGTTCCTGAGGCTGCCGAGTTCAGAAAACATAATTCTGAAATTGAAATAAATCCCTGCCAGATAGGCAAAACTTCTGCAAAACACTTACACAGCATGAATACAAATTGACATACCAGAGCTATGAGACAATATCATTACAACGTTGAACTGTTAATCACCGCTCACAATAAAACAACATGTTTATTTCATTGGTAAAATCACAACTAGGGGAATATGCTCTATCTCTTCTAACACTAGGCTAGTAGTTATTGCCCCAATGTACATCTTCTGGAACCTGACAGGCAATTCATCTTAAGACAAAAACCTAACTTCAGTATGATGACTGCTCTTTACGGCTAATGATTAATGTTATCAGGAACTCAAACACACTGGTACACCCACAATAGCTGCCGGCCCGCTCACCTCAGTAATAATTTCAGTAACTTTTTTGAAAGAGACACCAGTGTTTCAAAAGTTTACACTGCAGTGATCTTCAGCAGAGGCCAAATAAAAAAATAAATAAAGTATTTAAAACTCATGCTTTGCTGTTACAAGGGAATCTAAAAATAGAAATATTTGGAACAAAGATACGGGGGATTTTCTGTTCAAAAAGGGGAGTCCAGGAAAAATTGAGATCGCCATGAAAAAAACATGCTGATTAAAAAATAATTACGTCAGAGGTTTCTCAGGATCTTGCTGAACCCCCTCCACACACTCCCTCCACCCCCACAACCCGGCCGTTTCCCATGCACAGCGGCCGCCCCCAGGGAGGGCAGCGGAGACCCCCGGCACCCCCCGGCCGCAGCCGAGGCGGGGGCAGAGCCGCCCCCAACCTGCGGACATCAGGGGGATGCGCGCACAGATCCGGCTTTCTGTGCCCGCCCCCCTGCTCCGTCCGGCAGCTCCCGGCGGTCCGCGCCGCCCCCCGCCCGGGCTGTGCACGCCGGGGGCTCCCGCGGGGCTGGTGGGCACACCGCGCGGGGCTGCCAATGGCAAGGGCAGAAATCTCCCCCTTCGGCATCCCCTTTCCTCCTGGCCTCTTCCCTTCCCCTCCGCGCATCTGCATTCTCCTTTCCTCTCCTCCTCTCTCCTTCTCCGCGATTCCATCTTCCCTCCTCGCTTTTCCCCTGCCCCTCCTCGCACCTCTACCGACACCCCCTTACCTCCCCCGCCTCCCCCTCCCTAGCCCGCT
>VZRV01006169.1:168258-429150 GCA_013398115.1 Falcunculus frontatus
TCCTCCTCCTCTTCCTCCTCCTCTTCCTCCTCCCCCCACTTCCCTCCCCGCCCGCCCCCTTCGCCGACGCCGAAAGAGGGGGGCAAAGCCGCCGCCCGCTTCGTCCTGCCCCGCCCCGCCTCGTCCCGTCGCGCCCGTCCCGTCCCGCGGGGCGAAGCGCTCCGTGCGGAGGCTCCGCGACCGCCCCCGCGGCCCCCGCCCTGCCGCGCTCGGGTTACCCTCCGCCTGCGAGCCTCTCCTGTTACGATGCTCGCGGCGGGCGGGAGGATAGGGAGCCGGGCCCGGGGGGGCCGAGCCCCGTCGAGAAGGGAAGGAACGCGGCCCTGCGGCTCGCCTCCGAGGAGGGCCCAGGGGGGGGGCTCCGCTCCGCCGGCAACCCCAGGGGGTTCCAAACCGNACTTTAAAAAAAAATGGTTTATTTATTTCAAGATCTTCCCTTTTTTTTTTTTTCCCCTTTTTTTGTTGTATTTGGTTTTTTTTTTTTTTTTTTTTTTCCCCCCCCCCAAATAGGCAGTACGGCTGTCCTGGGCTGCTTCAATGTCGCCTTGAAACCAAATGTACTTGCAAAGATTCCCATTGGTCTACTGTCCTTCCTGTGAAGAAGCTCTGCCTTTTATTTTTGGTTACAGTACAAACTTAATTATCCCCTCAGCTCCTGTGCTGGAGATAGGAACAACTAACCCTTTCTTTGAGCTCGAGATGAGGAACAGTCAAGCCTCTCTTAGAGCTGCTCATGGGTTTGTAGATCTCCACTGTGATCACTGTGCATCATTATATTTCCTGGCTGAAGAGGTTGCTCATGGGGACCTTTGTCCACAGACTGTTCTGTACTTCTTACCATCCTTGATGCACTCTTGAGCATGACCCTGATCTAAGAGATCTAAATTTGAGTTGAAGAAATACATAGGATTTAAGATGTGATCAAACCATGGATTCATACAGTGGCAGAATGATGTTTTTTCTTGACCATACTTCATGAGGATCTTTTGAGCACAGGAGGTGATGTTTCTATGGAACGGCCAGTCATAACCCTGAGATTTTACTCATGCCAGCTCAGAGCCCACCATTTTTAATGACTGTTTATCCATGTGTGTCATTTTACATCCACCCATACTGGACTTCTTATATTGCACATTCAGTGTCATAATGTCCAGGTATAGTTCTTCACAATCTTTCCTCTTATTACTGCCAAATAAATACCACTGATGAACTTTGCTATTTGACTCCATTCCCAGGTAAGGCATGAGTACGTTGAACAGCACACGTTGCAACACTGACACTTGAAGAACCCTACACCATCCAGCACCTCCCTCCATTGTGAGGTGATTTATTCCTGTACTTTGAATTTTATCTTCTAAGCAACTACTGAACTATACCAGGGCTTTCCTTCTTGTTGTTTTCTCTGCTTAGTCTCCTTAAAAGCCTTTGTCGAGAACCTTTTAGACACCCGGTCTGATGTGGAAATTAGATCACCCTTATCCACATTTTTGTTGACCTTTTCAGGGACCACCAAAAGGTTTGCTTAAGGCAGGACTTTACAGCAGCAATGTTGACTCTTCTCAGATAGATTGTGTTAGGTGTCCTTTAGTTCAAACCCAATTAGCATCTCTGTATTTGGACAGTACAGGCATGAGGTTTGCAAACCTCTAGCTCTCCAGTCTGTGCTGAAGCTTAGTGTCACATTTTCCACCCTCCACTCTCCAGTCGCTAATGTTTTAAATGGGAGGTTATATGCTGCTATTGATAATTCAGCTGCTGTGTTCTCTGTTGGAACTCAAGGACACAGATGCTCACACAGAGGCATGGTTTCTGCCTGAATGCTGTGTGATAATGAAAACAATTCATAGTAAAAGCTAATGGTATAAGGAAACTGAGGCATACATATATAAGTGCAGACCTGTAAGCTGGTGCTATTAATGCAAGTAAGAAGCTATCCTAATAATCAACTACATGTGGCCACAACCCTCTTTGCAAATATATATGTCTGAAAGTGCACAAGAATATGATACGACAAAAACCCCACCAAGGTCTTTGACCCAGGGAACTGTCTGCCATTCTTCCTACTGGCAGCCATTTGTTTTCTCTCTTTCAGACTTTGTTGTAAATTCTCTGGACCAAAGATGGGCTTTTTGATGAACATTTTTTACTTGCCACTAGCATGGGGCACGGGAAGGAGGAAGAGAGGTCAGCTCTGAACAGGGGTGTTTCAGCTGCACCATCTAGGAATGCCCCCAGGAATGTCTGCAATGAAGTTATCTGCCCAAAGACAGGACTCCTAGCCTTTGTCCTTCTAGGATAAGGTGCTAGAACCACAGTACATCCTCATTCAGCCTATTTGCAGAGAACAGGCAGGGAGCAGAGGAAAGCTGCATGTGCATGTGGACATGCACTGCTGATCATGCCCATCATCCTGCCCTGCAGGGGTAAGAGTCTGTACTCCCCCAGATAGGCATGCCACCCAAATGGCAATATGGGGATGTGGAGGAAAGAGGAAAAGGAGCATGGGGGTTGCATGCTTTTTGTGTGTTTCACAGGTCTGACCATGTTTATTTGGTTTTTAGGAACCTCAGTTGCTAGAAGCAGAATAAGGCAGTTATCAGAAGGGAGGAAAGGAAACAAATTAGTGGTTTTTACTTGTGGAAACCTTCAGAACCATCCACAAAGGTCCCCTCCAGGCCTCAGAATTAAATAATTAAATAAGGATAATTAAAATAAGGATTGTCAAGTCTCCTGCTTTCTTAAAGGCCCCAAGTTTTAGAGACTGGGAATACTGGACTGTGGAGAAAAATCTGTGAAAACCAACAATGTTACATTGTCAAAGGGGGTATTTCAGAGCTCCTCTTCCTGGATTCACACCCCTCTATCTTACTGTTCCAACAATTAGCTTCTGTCCCTTTCCTGCTTTCTGGACTCATACAAGATTGGACTGATGCGTGTGACTGCAGCACAGATTTCCTTCCATTAGGTAAAGCAAAATCACAAATGAGACTGATGCAGTTTGTTAATGCTCTGTAAGTTTTTTACAGCATTAGAGAGAGCTTCAGGTAGGGGGGAAGGTGCAATTAATCTTTGCCAGAGTGCAGCCTTCTCTTATTTTCACTGTAACGTTAAAATACCTTTACCTAAATAATGAATTGCAAGATTAGTTAGTATTGTCCTAAAAACTCTGAAAGGAGGAAGTATATAAAGAGAGCTCCATTAACCAAATATTTGTCAAGAAAAATAGTTATTTTTAACACTCACATGACAGTTCCTCACTTGTCATTCTATTTCAGGCCTGCCTTATGTGCTTGTGAACTGAAAAGGTATTATCCCCAGTATCACCTCATTCCTCCTCCAACGACTGACCAATTTACATCCCAAGACTGTTCTGGACATGTTGGAAAAAATTGACAAAACCAGATCCTGAGATTAGTGAGGAGTCTTGGAGAGCATCAAGGAACTGCCACTGTGTATCTGAACTTCTGCTTGCAGGGGACTGCAAAACTGAGGATGTTTTTCTACATATGCTGCCTGTGGACATGAGGACTAGTGCCAATAAAGTCAGTGGTAATGGCAGATGCTCAACATCTCTGACAACTGGGCTACGTGCTTATGTGAGATCTTGTTGTTATACAAAAAGGCTGTTATTCCTACTCTTTTTATCTCTGCCATATAAGCTGACCTAGTTTACAGTCTGCCTCTGTACAGATGTGTGCTCTTCCATGGGCAGAAAGAGGATGGAACCATTGCCAACAAACAGTGCCTGGAGTTAGAAAGGGGAAGAGACACAGAGTGGCTCAGGATGGGGAGACAAAGAGAAGGAAATGAAAGACAAAGATGTTTGGAGGACAGGAGAGGGAACTAGGGAGAGAAAAGAGTGAAGATGTATGAGTATCTGCTGTTCCTTCTTTATCCAGGAGACAGAGGAGTTACTCAGAGTCTTTGCTTTGGGACCCTGTCAGTATATGGGAGCCTGGTTTCGGTGATGCACATTTTTTTATTGTTACACAGTGAACCTTCAAAAGGAGAGTAATTTGAAGGGGATACCTCCTCCTATTAGAAATTTTTTCAGGCTGCTGTTTGCAGCCCAGCACACTATTCTTGTTCTCTATGAACTCTAAAAGATCCTGAGACCAATGCAGAGTAAAGGAAGGGAGGAAAATACTGTGATAATGATGCTGAATCTGCCAGACACTTTTATAATGTGTATTAAATGAAATGCAGTCCTTAAAGGTGATGCTTGATATGGTAGCCTCCACACTGAATTCTACTGTATATGAAAAATGAGTTTTGCTTGGGATGCAGATTTTTAAGTGTCTTAGACTGACTGTCAGAAATTTTGTGATTAGATTAATTTTAATTTTCTTGTGGTTCTGGTTATTTTTCTGTCTGCAGAAAAACATGCAGATGAGCTGGATGAGGGAATGCACCAGCTTTTAATAAGGCATGTGAGATGAAAATGGTACTTCAGTGTATTCTCTGTGCATTTATAAAGCTAATGAATGCAGAGATCCATCAGTCAGTTAGCAGAAGAGCTGTAGGAAGTTTGGAGGTCACATTCATAAATGCTTTATATTCAGTGCAGGGATGAAATGTTGTGAATTACAGAGGCAGGGAGCTGCTGGTACAAAACTGACTGGACATCCCTGTTCTATTCCTGGCCTTGCTGTTGACTTATGATGTGACTGAAGGCAAGTCACTTCCCCTTATTTGTTTATATGAGTTGATGGATTTTAGGATAGGAACTGCCTGTTAGTGGGAGTTGGCAAAATGTAATAGGACCTCAGCTCAGTGGTTAGGGAGTTCAAATAGAAAAAGTTCATACATAGAATGAACTTAAAAAATCCTTTCTGAAGTTATTCACCTGACTATCAGGCTCATTTACACACATCTATTATGCGGTGGAATAGCTTGGCAAGATCTCTATCAGCTACTCACTACATGAGTAATCTCATTGGCTTAAATGTGACTCCTTGAGTGAGTAATGTTTTAGGACTGGCTCCATAAACTGCTTGAGTCACCATCGGCTTATAAACTACGTGTGCAACCCTGCAAGCACTTACCACATGGTATAGTGTGTTTTACTGCAAGCAATTCTGTCACAGGAGTAATACCCAGTAGTAACTGTTTGTGTCATCTACACCCACATGAAGAGGTTACTCTGTTCTGCAGTTGAAGAACCAGCCAAGTTTCATTGGCATCACGTTCTCTTTGATTCACAGGAACTGTTAGTTTCCCTCCACAAGAAATCCAAAGAAGTATTCAGTACCTGTGATATTGTAAGGAAAAAAATCTATTTTACTGCTGCTTGCAGGAATGCCGCTGCATAACCAACTCATGGATCTCCCTCCTTGCAGAAAATGCAGTCATTGCAAATCTGGAGCGGTAAAGTTTCACTTGAAGTTCTTTACCATCTTGCTCCAGCTAATGTTTCTGCTTTGATTACTCCTGCCTTATCTTTGTGTCATTGTACTCTCTTACACAATAGCCCCTGTTTCTTTCCCCTATTGTGAGCCTTGTGATTCCTTTCAGTCTGCTCCTTTTCCTAAGGGTAGAAAAAAAAATCCCATTCAGTAGTAACCCTCTTTTATTCCACAAACCCCTCTTTCAAGTCTGCTTCATCAATAACACCAACACAAGGCAGTCCTGAAAGATGTCTTTCCCGTGTCCAGCTTGCTTGATTGAGCCTGATCATCCTCAGGGGCAGGAAGTGTATCTCTATATATTTTTCTAATTACTGTCTGCATAGGAAGAGCCATATCAGTATAGCACTATTTGTTACCACAGCATTACATATTCCACTTTTATATCAGCTGGTGGGGCATGGTAAACATGGACTACAGTACTTCAACAATTTTGTACAGTTGCATATTTTTCCTGCAACAGAACAGGCATAGCAAAAAAGATTTAAAGAGCAGTCATTATTTTAGAAATAGGGAACCTCCGTAACTCTTCTATACAATACTTGAATAGCATATTCTCACAAAAAGCATTTGTATGTGAACTGAAGAGCTTGATCCAAAGCCCAATGGAGACTCTTCCAATGCATTCAACAAGCTTTGGATTAAGTCCTTCCCGAGGAACAGATGCAGGCTTTTATTCACTACCAGCGGAACAATAAAAATGACAAGACAAAGAATAAAGTTGTCTGCAGAGAATAAAGCAGTGTTGTCCTGCAATAGCTTAAATACATTAGGCTCTATAGTTAAAAGAAAGTGCTGTAGAGTTGATAAAATTTTGTGTAGGCAATTCATAAAATGTACAGTCCAGAAATATTGAAGTATCTACACATAAACACCTATACATAGTGTATTTCACTGATTATTCATCTTTGTAGTATTTGCAAAAAGTGAGTTACAAATATAGCTATAAATTCCAGTAGCTCAAGCAAAGACAACACAGAAATAATTTGTTGCCATTAGTGATCAAATCTGTGATGGAAGAAGGAGCTGGAAGTTTTTTTATGCCATAGCTCTTAGAGGGATCCAAAGTGTTTACTGAGACCTGGACTAGAGACTAGCTTTCTTTTAGTAAGTTTATCTCGTTCAACATAGCCATTTCTTATCTGGCCCATGACGTTATCAAAATGCAAGCAATAATGGGTGCTGATGTGCAGAGACCTCTCCTGCCCCTGCAGGAAAATCTGGGGCCAGAGTCACCCCAGGAGAAAGAGTCTGATAGGGGAGATAAGCAACTATGGGATACACAGGAGAGTGGAGTAAAGTAAAAGTGACAGCAAATAAGAGGAACAATTAGCAGAAACTAAGCTTTAGCAGAAACTAAACGGGGTGGGAACCTGGGACTTGCAGCAGGGAAAAAATATGAAGAGAATGTAATCAGAGGCTTTCAATAGGCCTGTGTAGATCCTGTGAAGAAATGTAGTGGTAGAGAAAGAGTGAAAAGTATGTTTTTGAAACACCTGCATGGATTTATATAGAAAGTAGAAACCGGAAAAGAAGCCTCATTAGAATAGATTGCACTCATAGTAAAAAAAAGACCTTCATAATGAATATGGTGAGAAAGACAGGTGGATTTTGAAAGAACTGAGGAACTGTTAGTGTCTGGGGAAAGAAAGTGTGATGAGCAGAAAAGGACATTACACAAAACTTTAAGCAGGAAAAAAGAATCAAAAGCTGACAACTAAGTTACTTCTGTAATTGTTAAAAATAATAACATTCAAATTTTACCTGCTCATATTGAAATGTTCCTAGCTTTTTCAGCTCACAAGTAGCAGCCTCCAAAACAGGTCAGTTTTTTAAAATTCTGTATGTCTAACTACTAGGCAAAGCCAACACAGTGGTTACTTCTGTTCCAAACATTAACTAAATGCAGAAAGGCACATTTTGTCATGACATCTTTTCCTGGAGCATTACCACAGATGTGCTCTGACAATAATGGAGAAGAGAAATTCTTCTGCCTTTGCTTTTAGTCCTACACGGGGAACTGTGTCAGCCTCCAGTGACTAAAATCCCTACTACACAGAATATCAGGACCCTCTTGCCATACTCCTAACATTCTCACCTTTATGTTGCTACAGTCTTGGTGAATGGTCCTGCAAATTCTCGATGCCTTTTAATCTTCTGAATTTTGCACATTGAAGTGCTAATCTTCAGCCTTAAGCTGCCTTTTCAACACACTTTACCAAGCCCTGGAAAGACACAATGCTGAATTGCTTATTCCTTCTAGCACTGTTGCAATGGTGTTAAATGCCTCCAACTGGAATGTGTCATCTGCTGCAGAGTGGACGGCAACACTAGAAGTGACGGAGAAAACCAAGACTACCTGAAGGTTCTCAGAAAGTCAGAGACAAATGGATAATATTTCGAAGAAGTGGATAATAGTTTCAAAGAAGAAATTATCATGACTAAGAATGTGTTTCTCCCCCCTCAAATAACAGTATCACAGTTTCCTAAAGACGTGTCCTTTTCTTGAATTAGAAAGGGAACAGGCCCAGTGACCAAACCTGAAGGACTGGCTGTCCCTGCAACAAGCTGAGGTCTTAGCTTCTCTGTGTTTTCTGATCATCAGAAGTGCAATCAAGCAAAATGAAGCTATAATAAGATGAAACGAGAACCTGATAATAGGTCTGCTGATTAAATATACACAGTATTCTGTATGGAAATCCAGCTCTGCACTACAAAACTGATGTGCATTTTAATGTCTAACTCACTGTTGGAGCAGACAATCTTATTTGTCTTGGATATGGAGGTAGAGAGGCATGTTTTACACATGTTTTGACAGTGTTGTTACTCTGCTTAGACAGTTTCCATGCAGAGTCACAAGAATAAAATTGCAATGCTAGGGGTCAAACATAATGTCTGATCACTTTGAATGACTGATGAATCTCTGGTTTCCCTGACCAATGTTGCCTGCCTCCATGATGATACAAAGATGCTCTCGAGAGCAATTGGCAGAAATAACTGAAGGTGAACTCTTGGCTGTGTGCTGTGACATGCGGTTCAGTAACTCGGATGAATCCTCCTCTCCATCACCCAGCCCAGCTCTGCTGACTTCAGTGTGAGGTGAGCTTCAGACGGGACCAGGGATGAGGAGTGCAGCTTGGGAAAGCAGTGATGAGAGTGGGCAGGAGCCAGCTGGGGAAAGCATCAGCTGCAGGAAATAAACTATTTTGCTCTTTGAAGTTGGCTTGTACCTTGTCTTGGTGTTTTGCTGCCTGCTGTGTCTGAATTTCAGCAGTACCTGTTCATGGCGGGCATAGCAGGAAGATATATCTGAAACTGCCCAAAGAGCCAGGAAGAAGGGGATATGAGGCCATGCAGGCTTGCACTTTGAGAGATGACCAGGGATTTTTGCTGTCTGGCCTCACAGTCTTCAGATACTTGTACTGTGCAAGTACAAGCATTTCCATTATAAACTGATCCAGAGTGCTGAAAATATCAAAGCCTCTGTCATTTTAAGTTATCTGGAAGGTTTTCATCCACAACGCATTTATGGCAGCAGAGCAAGAGGGAGGATGAGGGGAAGGGGCATATCCTAGATCTGCTTGATTTTTTTTTTTTTGTTCATTTGTTTTTGAGCAGCTGCATAGTGAAATCAGTTATTTTTTTCCATAAATTTCTGGACTCACTTAGGTTCTTTGGTGATATAATATTTCATAACACCAATGAAAAAGCAAATTAATGTTCTATATTTCTGATAAAATACATGACACGAAAATATTAGCATTCTTTTCACTGCAAGACAAATTCTTTCAGTCTACTGCTATCTTTTTTATGGTTCTAAAGGTTTTGTTGAAATCAGAAGTTGTTCACCGAGATAATCTCTCGATCTCCTGTACAGCAGTATTGCAGAAAAACCAAATGTTGTATATGTACATCTTCTTCCTTGTTACCAGTCAGCAGCGATGATGAAAAATAAAGACAACCAGCTGCAGTTTATGCTACTCCCACACACGTACACTTTTTGAGCAAAAGCTGCAAGAATGGCTCAGTAATAAAGTACACGGTATTCTGAACCTGCACTCTAAAGAGAGCTGCAGGCCATAACAGGATGTGTTTTAAATGCAACAATGAAGAGGCAGCATTTTGCTTTTTAGAAAAGAAGGAAGAAACATAAAAACCCCTCCAAGATTATGCACAAACTTTGGCTTGTTCAACAATAGGTCCAATTTGGCTGGTTCAGAGCATGTTAAATGGAGTGGCTCTTAGGGAGGACTACAAATTTCCCCTCTGGTGAGGGAGAGTATTCCAAATGTAGCATTTGTTTACTGATCCATATCCTGTCTTCACTGGTTATGAATGTCATTGCCTATTCGATGTAAGAATTTTCTACACTTTATTGAAAGCTACACAAATTACCGTTGGCTTGAACCATACAGTCAATAGCACGGTCAGAACCTAAGTGTAGTTTGTTGCTTCTTTGTTAATACTTCGTTAAAGGGAAGGGAACTTTATGATGGCCCAGGTCTCCCCTTGAAGTAAATTGGTTACTGAAAATAATAAAGTTATGAGGATTTCTCTTTCCTATTTCTCTTAATTGAAAATATTATTGAAACAACACTGCAACTAGGTCTGCATAGATTATTTTTGGAGTTGATCTTGAACTGATAGTTTTCTTATATGAACATAGCATTGCCCATTTGACATATTAACAATAGAAAGGGCAATCGTTTTGGGTGTCTCTCTCAGCAAATGCAAACTTGGAAGAATTTATAAACAACTGTTCCATATAACAAACCTCAAACACCAGGATCGTCCCTGCCACAAATTGTTAGCACTTTATTAAAAGAAAATTTCAGCTCTTTATCATTCGCTATGACTAAATTAATCTTTTTTCCATGCAGGTAAGGATAATCTCGTGGACTTTGTTGACTTTTCTGTGCTGGCATTTTGCTGATTCTGGTCATGCTACATTAGTGGTAACACTGAGTCAGCCTCCCTCTTCCAAAATTATGTCATTAAACGTCCTCCTTCAGCAGGGGGACTTTATTTAAAAAATGAGACCTCTTTTTAAAACCAAGGAGGAAACAACTTTAAGTCCGATTTTGTTCTGTGTGATGTTATGCTCCCAAGCATTTGAAGTATTGTGCTATTAAAACGAATTGCATTCCACAGTCATTGAACTTTTTTCCCCTCTTCCTTAAGTATGACCTTAACTTAAGCTAGAGAAAGTTACAGGCTGATTAAACTCCGGCTGAGAGCTTTCCCAGCAGCCCTAGAGGTCCTGCTTGTGACATTAGAGCTGCCATGAAGCGATACTACATTGAGCAGAGCACTGATAGCAGCCAGGGCACAATGTCGGGGAGTGCCTGTGCAATTCCATGCTCCAGCTGCAATCAGAATTATTTAAATATCTGATTTAACCATAACACGAAGGTTTCGTTTTGACTTCTTTGCACTGTCAATTTGAACCTTAATTTTGTTGCTTGTGTTATAAATTATTTCCCTAATGAAAAGTAGTTTCTTATTGACTGGTATCTCTGAGGATGTGTTGACTTGCTGCTTAGCATAGATTTAACCTTAAATTTGGTCATTGTTTTTGATACCCAAGAGTGTGAAATTCTGTGTAATGTTGTCTGTTCTAAATTGTTAACTGCATGTAGTCAGATTTGTGGTTTTTATTAGTAGATCTGTTTTGTTTTGATATTTTTAAAGCATCATCTTGTTCCAGCACCATTTGGATTTTATCAGCTCTGTAGGAAATAAAAAAAATAAAGCCTGTAGGAAATCTGGATTTTGGGATTTATTTTTTTTTTTTTAGCTAGTAAAAGAAAGAAGTAAATATTATAAGAAAAACCAAAATGTGTTTTGTGTTTACATTTTCCTCACTCAAAAGAAGAAGTTATGCAGATGCTGGCTTTAGGTGATTATTCACCATGGTCTTTAAGATCTTAAAGGTAGCTGATGTGAGCTTCTCACACTAGTTTTAACTCATAGACCAGAAGAAGACACAAATTTGCCGTGTTTTATCTTTAAATGCTTCTGTAAAGAAAGGGTTAGTTATTGGGCAAAATTTAACTAACTGTAATTAAGAAAGCCCAAACAACAACTGTACTTTTGTAGCAGACGTATGAAATATGCTTCATCAGTTTCATATGAACCTGTTTAACTTTGATTGCTATTTTAATTTAATTTAAAGAAGTGTGAAAGATTAAAATTAGGCATTAATATGGGCTGTGCATACTCAAGTTTGCATCTTTACTTTAAAATGTCTAGTCTATACTGTAAAATTTTTGGAGACACCTCTAGTTTTTAACATGGTTGTTTTTGTCTTCAGACAAAAACTTCAAGCTCAGCAATGTCGGCCACTGTGAAGATGAATATCTTGGCCCTGCAGGAATTCACCTGCCCATTCACTGCCTTTCCACTCTCTGTATCTTACTGACAATTTCATTTGCTGCTGTTAAAAACAGATGGCTGCACATGATCACAGTGAGAATGACAAATAAAAAAGAGTATTCCCGTCATGGCTTTTCCAGCAAAACAGCGTGTTTCCACATGCCAGCCTATTACACCAGGCTACCAGGTGAATGCAACGCTTAGCACACACTTGCCCTCCTCATGCTGACAAGCTGCTCATAGGAAGCTTCCCAGCAGATGGAAGGAGGTGGGGTAGCAGTGTTTGCAGGGGGGCCTGAGAAAAAAAGAATAGAACATGCAAGGGAAGATGTGTGGTAGATTGACTGACAGTGAGGAAGGATAGAGCATTGGTTTGACACCATCTTCTATGAGCTGCCAGGATTATTTAACCAAACTTTTAAAGAGATTCACTTTTGTTGAAATCCTCCTAATCCTAACCGTTGCAGCGGACTTCTAGATATTTAGAAAGAGGCCCTGCGGTAGCCAAATGAATGCATTTTACACCAATGGGGTCTGCTGTGCAAAACTACTCCCAGCATGACAGCCTCCTTGCAGCTGAAGATGTGACACACTCCACTGAGCGTGGGGTCCATCAAGAATTATGTTTGAGCACAGTGCAGATCCCTGTGCCTCCCACAAGGACATGGTGAGAGAAGACTTACCCCTGCACCCTCCTTGGCTTCAGAATTTTCACAGGAGCATGGTCCCAGCGGGTCCCTCAGCAGCATAGCCAATCCTCCTGCACCTACAAAACCAAAGACATTTATTGCCCATGGGAGAATATGCATGGCTGAGAGGTTGCTTTGCTTTGATTGGATCCATTTCTACCCACCAGGCTCTGTCACCAGCCTGGTGTTTTGTCAGTGTTGTTAAAGAAAGCAGAAAGTCCACGAAAACTATGACTGACAAATATCTTTGCTGGCTGGAGACAGCTCTGTGTGCTGCAGAGAGGCAGCTGCCTCTTGGGCAAGATGGAATGGGTGCTTCGTGTTGACACAGCGTGCCACGGCTCAGGAAGAACATACTCCACTTCAGACCGCTCAGTGGCCATCCCTGTCCCTAGGGTGGTTCCCAATGCCAGAGCTGCCCTGGCTCCTGATGGGACGGTGGGATGGCCCTGATTGCCAGGTCCAGCCTTGTCACCCCAGGCAGCTCCCTAGACACTGGTTGCTCCATGCTCACCTGTGTTGCTGTGCTGAAAGTGCGCCTGCGCTCACACCATTCCCTGCATGAGCTTGTCCTGTCTTGGGGAGAAGCCAGAGGACTTTTCATCACTTCTGTGCATCCAAAGGGCAGGGTAACTAAGAGCATCTAGACCCCTAACTAAGAGTATGTTATTAGAGAATGCTGTTCATCACGCAGGCAGTGGTTACCACTGCTTATTGGGTCATATCAGCTCACAAGCATAGCTCACAGAGTACGGTGTGGGCAGCCTGTCTGGGAGAACCTCTGCACATTTATTTCTACATCAAGCTTAGGCCTTTAAAAAGGTAAGAACATATTTGCTGATTTCACCTTCAGGGACAATCTTGCTTAAGCGTAGCTAGCCACAGACAGCTGCTTGGTTGCTTTTGGAATTTCCATAGCAATGGCAATAATTAAATAATGTTGGGTTAGAGTTAGATTAAATCAGGGAATATTTTCTAAGATGCGAAATTAAATTATAGGGGTTACGTAATCTCCTCTACAGAGGAGCAAGATGTATAAGGATTTGTGTATCATCTCCAGTAGCTCTGCTGAAGGTACATTGGGAGTACATTGAATAATGTTCCTTATGCTACCACAGCACAGTGCATGCCTACTAATTTGAAATAGTCTCTCATGTAATAATACATTTTGAAATGGCTCTGCAGCCCTTGGTCAATACGAGGATAGTTATTCATGCCCTCTGCTGTTACTTGAGTCTATGATCTTGAGTGTGTCTCTTCAACCCACTACTGTTTGTGTATGCACCACAGTTGTGTTATGATTACTTATACAAAAAGGATCTGTGCTTCAGAGATGCCCTTTGCATATTTGTTGCTCCAGCAGACAGTGGCACGTGCTAACAGTGTTAGCTTGAGCTGTAGTTAAGAGACTTTCACTACGGACCTGCATCTTTCCTTCTAACGATATTGTCTGGTTGCAGCTTCAGTTAGACTTCTTTTGCTCTGAGAGAAGAGTATTAAAAAGTGCCAGTGGAACTCACGTGCCCATAAAAATCCTGAAAATGCTTTTAACTTTTTCCAGCACAGGTTCTTTGGAGCTGGCCCTTCCTCTTGCTACCTGCTGAGCTGTGGTGTCCATGTAGTGCACAGAGCCAATAGGTAGTCCTCAGGAAGGTTTGAGATCTGGATTAAAACCAGTGTGAGTAGTAATGGAATTGAGACCTTTTTTCTTGTGTTCTCCACACTCTGAAAAGGTCCATGAAGTCAGAACTCTAATCCTGTGACTTTACCACAGGATTGATCCCTTCTTTGCATTCATCTCTATGCTCTATGGGATTCCCATAGAGCATTGCTGCTTTGGAAGTGATGCTGCAGAAAAAGCAACTAGTTTGTTCTGCCCTGAGTTATTTTTTTCTGATTTTTTTTCCTTTCAGCTCTCTTTGATAGCTTTAGTCATGCTAATCTCAGGCCAAAAGGATCCTTCCTGTTGTATATCTATATATAACACTTCATCATAATGGGTCTTTGATTGTCTACTGATATCTACATGCTTTCCTGCTATCCAAAACCAGATGTGAAATAGAGCTGTGTGCCATTTAATACGGCACTAAAACTTCCCTTCATACCCAAGCCACTGTGCATGTGGCAATGTGCATTTCAGCAATGTATTTGGAATTGTGAAGCCTTTGCATGTTATCCTTGAATACATGCCTCCTCATTACCTAGTAGCTGTTGGACTGGATCAGATGATGGGAGCGGGTGGTGCTGAAATACCTAAATCTATATTATAAACACTCCCAGGGTTTAATGTGAGACTAGATTTAGTCCAATTCCTTGGAGTGAATGTCATAACGAGTAATACTTCATTTGAATATTAATGTTTACACCAGTGTTTGAAAAGTGTTTCATGTGACCCTGCAGCCTAGTTTCTCGTTTGGTTTCCTCCAGAAGCACTCTTGCACACGACTCAGCAGTACCATCTGTAGTGTGAATCACTCCACATCTGAATCAACTGCAAGTGTGGTAGAGGAGAGAGGGATGAGTTCACTAAAAACCATACTACTGCTCTCTGATGAAATGCTGATGTATGTGCAGCCTATGCCCACGAAGAAAGCGTAGCCTGGTGACTAGGATGCTCAGTGGAGATACGGGTTACCTAATTTCACACCTGTGCCACAACTAGCATTCTGCATACACCTTGGAAGGCATTGGTGTTAACTGGTGTTAACTGTCTTAAGTTATCCACTTGTAAGACATATTCCCCATTGATGTGGCAACACTGGAAGGATTAAGAAGAGAACATTACGGTGCTAATAAATGTACCTAACTAGAAAAAAAGTCATGGAAGTCTGAGGCCTAGAAATTAACATGCATAAGAAAATGATACATTTCTTACACATCTCAAAAAATAACTAAGAGTAGACTTCATCCCCACACTGTTTTTGGTGAGAGGCCATATGTGCTATAGCGTGGACCTCAGACCTGATTTACACGAGGGACACAGCAACTCCATAATCACCCTTGGATTAAAAAAAATAAATATCCAAGTGTGTTCACATCCATGGACATGTTTTAAAGGCCTAGATAGTACCAGTTCCTGCAGCCATTAGCCCAGCTAAAGTTTTACATTTATAATTGTCTGTACAGCAGTGATGAGGTAACTCAACCAGAACAGCTGTAGGGCAGCTCCATCAGCACTATTGGGGCTCAGTGGCTTTTCATCCATCTCTGTGCATGCTAGCTCCACTTCTGTGCAGCACTGTGCTGACTTCTTTGTTTCCTTTTATTTGCCGTTGATTTCAACTGTGAATAGGGTTTGATGGATGACAGGAGTTTTGCAATAAAGAGGACCGAATAATACTACAGGAATGAAGCTGAGCTAACAGTCTTTCCTTAAGAGACATATCCATGCTGACTTGGGAGAGAATCAAGGTGCAGATAATTAGAAGGAATTTGGGCTCTTACCAGCATCAGCCACTAGAGAAAGGAACAGATGTTGTCAAGACAGGAAGGATGAAATTTGAGTAAAAGTCCAGTAAGATTAGTTCCTAGTGATGTATTTGGCAGTGCACGTGCAGAATATGGATGAAAAATAAAGGTATTGATGAGGAATCTGGAAAACTGCTGTACACACCCACTCATTGCTGTTAACAAACAAGGAGGGATTTTACCAGCCTTTTCCTGAATCACAGTTCTTCATGGTCAGCACTGTGACCATGGGGAACCACCTCTGATTGGGCTAGCTTTGACCTGGGGGCACTACACTCATCTCAAGGGTCCTTGCTCCATCAGCCTCAGTCTCTCAAACCCCTTGGGTTTCTGTTCTACATGCACAGAAGCTAGACAGAGAAGGGAAACAAGGTGAAATTCAGCTACTGAAATATCTGAACTCTCTACAGTGATCCTAAACTCCCTCAGAAAACCCAGGAACTACAGACTTAGGGTCTTAGTTTTGATATTTGTTTTAGCCACAGAGTTCTCTGTGTTTTCAGCATATGGACTCCACTGACGTGTTGTTGAGCTGTCAGGAAACAACTCCAAACCTATGCCATACAGCCATTAACACTGGAGCTGTCTCTACCCATCCGAAATCTGGCAGCCTACATCCTCTTGTCAAAGAAACTGGTGCAGTAAAGAAGCAGGTTGTAGCATAAGAAGAGCTGAATCAGAGAAAAATTTCAGGGCAAATATTTGTCTCCTTAGAGGAAAAGGCAGATAAAGCACTGAGGGGTATTCACCAGGAAAACGAAACCAAGCTTTCTTAATTTCTCGCAAGATAGTAATTTTTGTCTGACCAAATCAACTGTTTGCTTGCATGCAGATGGATCGGTTTATTCTCTTTCACTGAGGCAGGTTGCTTGTGGGAACACTTCTAGTCCTTTTCAAAGCCAAGGGACATTGAACATGTGTCCCAAAAGAACAAACTACTGCTCCCAGATTGGTCCTTTCTCCCTGCTCAAGGTGCTTGCATCTCAGGTCTATTGGCCAGTCTGCTGTTCACCAGACTGCCTCCTGCCCTGCTCAGACTGGAAGGAAACAGGTCAGCTCAAACCACATAAATCCTGGATCATCATTTAACTTGAACAGGCCAAGGAGGCAATTCATTAGAGCAACTATTTTCACTTGACTTGGATCACAGGAGTTTCTGCTGTATCTCAGTCTGCTTTCTTTCAGCTACCCAGGACTTGTCATTTAAAATGAAAGACCAACTATGTTCTTGTGTTGATATCTTGGCAGTGCCCAGCTGAGCCAGCAGACAGATACCATGTTAGGCTACAAAGTAGAGTTTGTCACCAGTGATTCCCATGATTAATAGAAGGTCATTCAGAAAAATAAAATCCTCGAAGAAGGACAGGGAGAAAAAAAAGACACAGTCTAGGAACAAAGATCTTTCAGCAAGAGTGCTGACATGTTTATTTATTAAACCATTAAATGGCTTGGTGGCTTCCTGGTGTTCAGATTGGGAGAGGTCACATAGCAGCAGGATGAAAAAGGCATAACTTAAGTGACAAAGAATACCACTCATTTAGCTCTTTTTTGCACTTTTCTTTCATTAATGCAATGTTGAGGCATTGCATGCTTGCTATATTTTGAAATGACAGTAGGGAAACTTTCTTACCCTTTTAACCACGTTTTGAGGGCTCATCTCTAAGAGTAAAGAAAATATTTTATATTCTGTTTCATAAAATCTTCAGTCTTAGAAAAACTATTGCAGAGAGTGCTGTAGATGCCACGTCTTTGTGATGTGTCTCTCTGACAGCAATTGTCTTAAGCACACTAGCTCACATAATCTGTTTTTCTGTGTCTGATAGTCATGTTATTCACTGGGGTGAATGCACAGGTTATGGAACTAATGGCACAATTCTCTTTTGCTGATTTGCTTTTCTTTTCCAAATGGTTCCTCTTTTTCAGCTTTCACACTGTGATGTATTTTGTACTTAAATACAAATAAGACAAAAATCTCCCTACTTGTACTAGTCACACTTACTTATGCCCCAAGGAAAAGGAGCTTTGACTGGTGACATCCCTCAGAGTGCTGCTTGGTTTGTGACCATGCCAGAAGCACTGTGCTGCATCTGTAGTAAGAGTAAGTGTCAAAGTCTCAATCTCCAAAATTCAGGTGCACATTTTAGATGCAGATGTCTGGCACTATTTTGGAAAATACCTAAGAAGACTTTCATTGGTGGTTGCAGGCAGAGCAATTAAAGCCATTGCAGAGATTTCCATCACTGAGATGGATTAGCTCTCTTGAACTCAGGCCTTCAGGAGTCATTTGAACTCGTCCAGTCTAGCAATACGCTTGACATGGTTTTTGCATGTTTCAGTTGTGGGCTAAGTGGTGGTGGCTTGGAAGACTGGCTATATCTTCAGCCATTCACTACAAGGTCATGCAATACCAGTCTCAATACCTGTCCCTTACTTGTTTTAACAAGGAATTTCTACCTACCAACATAGTTTCTAGTGACCAACAGTGATGAACTACTGTTGATTCAGATCTTGTGTGCATTTTCCCTTAGATTTAGCTCTGTGGGGAAAATCCATTTAATAGTTAGTTCTAGTACCATAAAATAGCTGCAAGTGTGCAATAAAGTTCATAATTTCTGCTATGAAGCAATCAAAACGCCCTCAAAACCATAATCTACATATTTTTTTGGAAGGAAACCTTAAGTATAGACCAGCCCTAAGATTAAAGCTATTCTAAGAGAATAAGATTGCAATGTTGCTTAGAAAATAGCTCCCAGTCCCAGCAATCTTGATCACAATGAAGAACTTTTGACAGAAGTGAGGGAGAACCACTAAAATTTTTGACAGAAAAATGTGTGCAAAAAATAAGCTAAAACTCTGACATGGATTTGGAGGCATGAGGAAGGGAAAAACCTGTGAATTTTGTTTCTCTCACTTGTAATAATTTGCCTTGGAGTACATTCTCTTATTTGGAATTACCAGGTAAGAAGTGTGATATTCCATTGTTAAAAGAACAGATAGCCTCCTAACTTTGTCTAGAGTTAGCTCCTGTATGTGGCAGAAGTGCAGCCAAATGATGAATTCATTGCCTTGAACAAGGATTTAAAATTAGCAGAGAACTCCTTGAATGATATGAAGTAGGGAAGCACAAGTGATATAATGTAAGTTCTTTTTAATCATGACACCTTAAGCCTAACCACAGAAAGAAAGCAGAAGGTAGGAGAAAGATTATCTGCTACTGAAAACCCTTCTCTGTGAGAAGAAAGAAAAGCCATCACTTACAGAAACAGCAGTGAAAGTGCATCTGTAATGCAGTAGATGAGACAGCTTGTGGTGCTCATCTCTCTGCACCTGTATAAAGGATTTCTTGGCATGTGTATAAATAACCATGAAGACGAGCTTCTAACCTTCTCAGCATAGCCAAGAGAAAGGACTGCAAGAGCTATGTAAAATTCCCTTAGCTGCTAAGTCAGTCAGCTTCTCTCCTCTCTTCCTCGCTGATCTTGCCCACACTGATGCAGACAAGGCATATTTTTGTGATTATTTTTTATATTACTTGAATTAGAGCTGCAATTGCATGTACCAACGGTTAGGAATGTTCCATACATATGCAAAAGATGTTTTGGATGCATGTCCAATAACCGAAAGTGATGTGTGCAGTTAGACCTACTTTACTCTTTGTTGACATTTAGCAGCAGACAGGACATTCCCCACTAGTATTGGATACTGCTGCTGAAGTAAACGGCTGTGCCTTTGCAGTGCACCTCCTAGGAATGGTAGGAAAGCAATCTCCATTTTTCAGCTAACTGTGTCTTTAGATGATTTTCCAATTATACTTATCTGTTTTTTCCTGTGAAAAACCAGTTTGACTCAAGAGGGTAAAACCTTATCTATAACTGCAGAGGAGGTGGGACAAGCATACTCTGCTGACATTTACCTGCACGTAATAGAGTGCATATGAGAGGAATTATCGCCATCAATTTTCCTCTCACACCTCATGGTCTCCTAGGAGGTGACATTTTGAATCTGGTTTGCATTTGGAGATCTTGCAAAAACGTCAGGCTCTCTGAAGGTACACTACAAGTGACTGAACTGCACGCATCCACCTGTGGATTTAGGAATAAACAGGTATAGCTTATTCTGAGCAGCCCTGTTCCATGCTGGTAAAAAAAGTCATATTGCCAGAGTTAAATCATAGAGTTAAAGTCATATCCATGAGTTAAACTAGTAAAACAAAGATGTTTATAGCATAAAACCCTGAAGAACTATTTCAGTTCTTGACAAGGCAACAGCAAGACCCCTGAGAACACTGAGAGCGGATTTGTGTGCCCAATTATTTTGTAGTGGTTAAGGGCCAAACTGCAATGAGGCAGACATAGCCCAGACTATCTGGACTGATCTAATGTTTGATCTCCAGTTTTGCATACTTTTGAGCTAAGATTGTACTGTCAGTTGCTTTGGAGAAACATGCAATTTTTCTGTCAGAAAAATTTGTATCAATATGGCAAAGTCAAAACTGTCAGTTTTGCTTGATAGAAAATTTATTAATGCCTTGTCACTGTCTTCTGTTGTGGTCAAGATGTGAAAGAATCCCATTCAATCCTACATTTGTACTAGACACACGTTAGGGCAAAACCTGTAAATTCTGCAATGGCAGAGTCAAATCTTGCTAGACCTGGCACATAAGAGTTGAAAGGTGCAGGTGAATTGGCGTCATCATGGCATGAGCCATGACAATGCTGGAAAGCCATGCAGTCCAGGAGAGTGTACCCTTTCAGGCCAGGTATTCATTCATCTGAAACTAAGGGTAGATCTACTATCTGCAAGAAGAGATCCAGAGGGGTTAGTAAATATGCAGTCAAAGTAAAATCACTGATGATGTAATGTTAATGTAATCTGACTTTTGACAAAAGGACATCAGAGATAAGATTCAGACATTAAAGGATGAAGACACATGTCTTCACCTAAGCTTAGCTGTGCTGCATGGTAATCAGTTTCAGTCATTTCAAAGGGGGTACTTATAGAGTAAGTTGCTGCTCAATTAGAGAAGATGCATCAGCCTCTGGCCTCTGTGGATAATCTTAGAAAATTATATATAATTAGGACAAATTACAATGTTTGCTTTCAAAGTACTACTTGTTTTCACAGGCAAACATAATACCCAGACATGGTATATCCTTCTCAGTTATTCACATATCAACTCCCCAGTTAAAATAGCTAGTGAAATGTTTCATTTCCCAGCCACAGCATTCAAAAGAGGCATGACTTGCTGGTCAAAACTCCAGTGATGTTTCTCATTAAAGCCATATGCTTTAGAGAGTTCAATAAAGGATTTCTTGGCTCCCTAATAGAGGAGGAGATCAAGTGCTGTAAAAGCAAAAGCATAACTAAAAAGAAAATAAATTATGCTTTTGGTTTCATCATATTGGGCTATGTTTTTCACCTAAAAGGTTTAATATTTCAGGACAGAGCATAAGTTAATGTGCGATGTCAAATTATGTCATATCCATCACCTTCCAGACAATACTTAGGGCATTAAGAGAATTATAACAAGCAACACTTGACAGAATCACAGAATAATCTGAGTTGGAAGGGATCCACAAGGATCATCGAATCCATCTCCTGGCCCTGCACAGCACCATTCCCAAGAGTCACACAATGTGCCTGAGAGCATTGTCCAAACTTTTTGAACTCTGTCAGGTTTGGTGCTGTGACCACTTCCCTGGGGAGCCTGTTCCAGTGCCCAACCACCCTCTGGGTGATGAATCTTATCCAAATTCCAATCTAAACCTCCCCTGACACAGCTTTAGGCCATTCCCTCAGGTCCAGTCACTGTCACCACAGAGAAGAGATCAGTGCCTGCCCCTCCTCTTCCCCTCACAAGGAAGTTGTAACTGCAGTGAGGTCTCCCCTCAGTCTCCTCTTCTCCAGGCTGAACAGACCAAGTGCCCTCAGCCACTCCTCACACGGCTTCCCCTCAAGGCCCTTCACCGTCCTCGTGCCCTCCTTTGGACACTCTCTAACACTCAATGTCTTTTCTGTATTGTGGCACCCAAAACTGCCCCCAGCACTCGAGGTGAGGCCGCCCCAGTGCAGAGCAGAGCGGGACAATCCCCTCCCTTGCCCTGCTGGTGATGCTGTGCCTGATGCACCCCGGGACACGAGTGGCCCTCCTGGCTGCCAGGGCTCTGCTGACTCAGATTCAACTTGCCATCAACCAGGACCCCCAGGTTCCTTTCTGCGGGGTTACCCTCAAGCATTCTCATTCCCCAGCCTGTCCATATATCCAGGGTTGCCCCATCCCAGGTGCAGAATCCAGCACTTTCCCTGGTTGAATTTCATACAGCTGGTGCCTGCTCAGTCCTCTCATTTGTCGAGGTCTCTCTGCAGGGGCCTACCTGCCCTCAAGGGAGTCAACAGCTCCTCCCAATTTTGTATTGTCTGTGAAGTCACTTAGTATCCCTTCCAGTCCTGTGTCCAAGCCATTTAGGAAGATGTTGAAGAGCACAGGGCTGAGGATGGAGCCCTGTGGAACCCCCCTAGTGACAGGTCACCAGTCTGGTGTCACCCCGTTCACTGTAACCCTTTGTGCCTGACCCCTGAACCATTGCTCACCCCTTGCAGGACATGTTTGTCCAGCCACATGCTGGACAGTTTGTCCAGAAAGATCCTGCAAGAGACAGTATCAAAAGCTTTACTGAAATCCAAAAAGATTCCATCAGCTGGCTTCCCTTGATCAGCTGGTGGGTTACATTGTCATGAAAGGAAATCAGATTTGACAGGCAGGACTTTCCCCTCATGAAGCTGTACTGGCTGTGACCGGTGACTGTGTTGTTCTTCAACTGTTTTTCAATACCTCCCAGAATAATCTTCTCTACAACTTTACCAGGCACTGAAGTGAGATTGACAGTCCTGTAGTTTCCAGGGTTCTCTTTCTTGCCCTTCTTGATAATTGGGACAACATTTACCAGCTTCCAGTTAGCTGGGACCTCTCTGGATTCCCAAGGTGGCTCAAAAATCAACAAGAGAGGTTTTGAAATTACATCAGCCAGCACTCTGAGGATTCTTGGATGAATGCCATCGGGCCCCATAGATTTGTAGGGATCTAGCAGGAGCAGCAGATCCTGCACAATTTCAGGTTTGACTGGGAGTTGAACATTCTCACAGTCATGGTCCTCCAGGCACTGAGACCCCCTTGGTCCATCACCTGTGTCGAAGACGGAGGCAAAGAATGCATTAAACACCTCTGCCTTATCTGCGTCCTCTTGGTGAGGTGACCATTCTCATCCTGTAATGGGCCAATGTTATTTCTACACTGCCTTTTGCCATTAATATATTTGATAAAACTCTTTTTGTTGCCCCCCCCCATTTCTGGCCAGCTTCAACTCCAGTTGAGCTTTGGCCACATGAATTTTCTCCCTATGGTGGCAAACAGCATCTCTCTGTTCTTCCCATATCACCTGACCTTGCTTCCACTGTGCATATACATTCTTTTTTTGCCTAATTTCCAAGAGAAGATCCCTGTTCAGTCAAGCTGGCCTCCTGTCTTGTCTGCTTGACTTCCTACATTTGGGAATTGCCTGCTCCTGTGCCCTTAGGTGGTGATGTTTGAAAAGTGACCAGCACTGAGAGACCCCACCATCCATAAAGGCATTTTCCCAGGGGACTTTACTCACTAGTGCCCTGAGCAGCTTGAAGTTTGTTCTCCTCATGTCCAGAGCTGAGGCTTTGCTGGCACTTTTCCTCCTGACAACAACTCAATCACTCTGTGATCATGGTGGCCAAGACAGCCGCTCATCTCCACTTTGCTCAAGAGATCCTCTCTGTTGACAAGCAGCAGATCCAGGAGGGCTGAGTTGGTTCCCTTAGGACTATTACAGTTGTCATCCAGGTTTTTTAGGAATCTTTTGGCTCAGGTTGTACCAGCTGTGTGATGCTCCCAGTTAATTTCTGGCAAGTTGAAGTCCCCATGCAAAGACAAAAGCAGTTGACTTGGAATTGTCCCTTAGTTTCTCAAAGAATTTGTTGAAATTATTGTCCTGGCTAGGAGGCCTATAGAAGATTCCCATACTGACATCCACATTATTTATTTGCCCCTTAATTCTTATCCAGAGGCTCTCAACTGTGCCATTGCCAACTGTGAGCTCCATACATTCCAACCCTTCTATTACTTTTGAGTCCTGCTGCACAGAGATGGGCTAACTGGATATAACTTTCCAGATTGTCCCATGCTTTGAGAACTCATATAGAGACAGCATCCAGAAACAGAAAACCTCCACATTAGTAAAACCCCTACACCTCCAGATAGGCAAATGTGCTGGCAGATAAAAGGGGTGCTTTTTCTCTGCACTTCCTAAATGAGCACGGGCCAGCCATGTATTCCCGAAGGGCTTTTTCCTCTCTCACTTCTTCAAAGTCACAACATGTGCTGCTTAAAATGTGCCCTGCTGATGTAATTCAAAAACTCTGACTCTTGTGTCTGTGGTATGCTAAACAAGGCTCTTCAAGGGTAGAAAAAACAGCTACGACACAATCCAAAGGTAGTAGGAAAATGCTAGTTGTCTCCTGTAGCTTTGTGGAAATTATCAGCTCAGTTCTACTTGTTCCCTCTCAGCTGTTTATCTGTCCTGTGACATGCATTGTCTAAATTCAAAATTAAAAATATTCCTGAGGCAATGAAAGTCTTTGAGCACTTGCATTCCACAGTACATCAAAACACAGTAAAGACTGATGCTTCGCTTTTGACAGCTGTGCTTGGTTTCAACTTTTTGGAGCCGCATTACTTTAGTTTACAGCACTCTCATTGCCTGCTGGGGCAGAAGTGACATGCATGGCAGTCCCATGTTGTGAGAGGCTTCCCTGCCTAATGAGGCAGTCCATCTGTGCAGGCTGCACCAAAGTGGAAGCTAATGCATGAACAGTATGTGTGACTACGAAGTTTTTGCAGAGTTTGAGCCCTGAGCCTGGCTGGGGGCATTCTAAATCTATAATAAGCAAAATTCACCTGCTCTGAAAATGTAAATTTTGTAGTGTACGTGCATTTCTTTTTGCCTGTTCTATTTCTTTTGTTACCTCCATTCCTCCTTAGCATGAACACTGAGTAGTGTTGATTGAGTAAAGTGTCTTCCTGAGAGAATTAGCTACCATCTTGAGAAAAAAACCAAAACAGTGTAGAGCCTGTACCAGGGTAGCAATAATCATTTTGTGCAGCTCCCATCTTGACAATAAGCCCATAATAGCAGTGGAATAGAGCATGAAGAGAGCATAAAATTACATCAGGGCTTCAATTACCTTTCATATTACCGGTAACTCAAATACTTACTGCTTCAGTGCTAGAGTTATTACTTACTTTATAAGACTTTAGAATAACATTTTAAAGAGGCAGCCTGCCCTGTAGACAGAGAACCAGCTCTGAAAACAAACAGAGAGCAGGAAATTTCAGAAGGTTTCAGGGTAAGCCCCCAAATGTCAGGCTGCTTATTTAAACCATTCCTGTTGAAATCTAGCAAGCTACATTTCTTGTTAGATTTTTAGACATTAGAAATGTATTAGATAGCCTCTTTTTGAAAGAACCACTGTACTTTAATACCAAGTCTTGCCTGGAACACGAAATTATGCGAAAAATGCACGAAAATGCAAAATAATGAATAAAAAAGAAAGGTGGCATTTGGTGGTTTTGGGTTTGGTATGTTGTTTGGTTTTTTTTTTTTTCTCTCTTTTCAATTTTGCTTTATCTTTAAATGATAATCAGTTTACTTGATCCTCAGCAGCTCTCAATTTGTGAATAGCTCCGCCTGAGTTTAAAGTAAGTTTGTGGCTGCTTCTTCCCTTATTCAGGCTATTCAAAAAGTCTCTTCACAATGTGTACCAAATAACATGCTTAATTTATTTTAGCAGTGCAGGTAGGTTTCTTGGATTTTCCACATTTGTTTTCTGAGAACAGCAGTTAATTTTCTACCTCGGTAAAAGACAGTTTCTAAGAATACAAGAAATGCCCTACTAGACTGGAAAAATTGTTTTTGACAGCAGCAGGAAGAGGCTTCACATAGGGAGAACCCCTGTACCAGTTTGTATCCCCTGTACTTCCTCCAGCATCACGATCACTAGATTAGGGATGTCACTGGACATGTCCCTGCCTTGTCCCTTTAATTTGTCTTCTGAAATCTGTTATCCATTTGTTTCTTGACATGGAGACATTTGTCTGTCTGGGGATTTTTTGTTGTTGCTTTTGTTTGTTTGTTTTGTTTGTTTTTCCTTCTGCATAACACCCTCATCATCTGCACAGTGTGTGAACTACCTTGTTTAGCGCTACCAGTTCAGAAACCTCTAAGGAAAACAGACAGTGAACCCGAGTACTGTTATAAATTATGGCTTGTTAAACAGCTTAGTAATTTTAAATGTCAAAGATACGACTGCAGAAAGACTGAATGCTCAGGAATTTAAACATTCAGAGTCTGAATTTCAGACTACCTTAAAAGAAGCTCTCATAGTATCTAGAGGCAGAGGCAGTCAAAGTAGTCATAACTTTCAGGAATTTTAGCCTCTAGCAATGTTTGTTGCAGAGAAAGGATCAGCAGAATGGTTCAGCTCAGTAAGGACACACTATTTAATAAGGAATTAGGTTAGCAAAGGAAGACAGATGGCAAGAGCAGACAAGACAGTTTGAGACCTAAGGCCTAATTCGGATTTGACACAGCTAAGCTGAATGGCCATTGAAGTCAGTGAGATATTTGCATATTTGTATCAGGGCTGAATTTGCTTCCCTGTGTTTTTGCAGAAGGAAGTGAATAGTTGACTTCAGATAGATGTTTGGATTTGGGGTTTTTTTTGAAAGCAGGGATGATCATATGAATATTTTGGTGCTATCCAAAAGCTTATACTTTAAAACCCAGTAGATTTAATGAGCAGAGATGTTTCCTGCATAATGCAAATGTAGTTGAAAGTCAGTGCCTGGCCTAAGGCTTTGTATATACATAATGGAAACAAACAGATGGAGACACAAGCAGAGGCTTGTTCAGTGCAACCTGTGTTGAATGGGACTATGAATCCTTGTTCCCTCACTCTGAGATTGGTCTCTTTTTGAGTTTCTACAAGACTTGCTGTCCCATTATAACTCTAAGTCTTCTTAGAGTTATAACGGGAAGTATATTTATTGTCTAAGTAAATATTTGGAGAAGGAGCACTGGAAGCTAGCAGTTCCCCATTTCTGCATTTTCCTTCTATCTAGGTGCCTTTTGGCTTCTGTCTAGCTATGGACAATCTGTGAAACAATGCTGAGCAACTAAAGGGTTACCAAACAGTCTCCCTTTGTCTTTTCCTTTTCAATGAATCAGTTCCAATAGCTCCTGGTTTATAATTTTTTTATTTTATTTTGGCTATAAAATTAAAAAATAGATCTTATCCTAGTAAAATGGGATATTATTTTGCATTTGCTGCTATGTAATTACATCTCTGTCTACTGTGGTTTAAGGCATATTGACTGCCCCACCTGCTTTTGTTCAGGGTGCTCCTGCTAAAAATCAGTGACTTGGGAAATCCTTACTGGAAAACTGTACTGAGTTAGTTGAGACTGAGTGACCAGAATGTTGCAGAAATTTGGAAAAGCAAAGAAAAAGAGAAAAGAAGACAAAACATTTGTATTCTTGGGGAGATATTTTTCTGCCCTCCAAAAACATTGTCAGAACACTGGTTATGCGAGGGAGCAGTAACAGATGCTGCCGTAATGGGAACAGTCCTGTCATGCTTCTCCTATGTAATGCCATGGCATTTCCCTCCTATCCTGTACCAGTGCATCGACATAGAGCAAGGGCAGGTAATCTTTCCTTGGGTTTAGCACACCCTGCAAAACAGCCTGGTGTGTTACATAATGAGAGCTGCCTCTGTTCCTAACAGCTCTTGATGCCACTGATGCACACCTACAGGGCAGCAGAAGCTTTCCCCATGACAGCTGCTAGCATGTTGTACACAGAATGTTTGCTGATGGCATACAACAGCAATAATTGTACACACAGGAGGTCTGGGGGCTGTAGTCATTCCCACCCTGGGCACTGAATCACCCTGTGGGTGTAAAGATTTTTAACAGGGCTCCTTGCTGCTGAGAAACAGTTACCTGCCTCGTAGCTCTTCTGTTTATGACTTGTCCTCCGTGCAGATTATATGTGCATGCATGATAACTGTGAAGAGACACATTGGCATCAGAAAGCTTTTTTTTCTGAGGGAATGGCTGAGCTACCAAATTGTAGGCAGCCACTTCATTGTCTCTTATCTTAGTTCCTCATTTTTCATATAATAATGATAGCACTTCTCTGCCTTAATAGGATGCTGTTGTTTTAAAATACACATTAAATGCTAAAATATAGGTTACAGCATTTTTTTGCACTTCAGTTATTAAAAGACCACTTCCATTCAATTCTTCACCCACTGTCTGGAAATAATAAAAGATATTCCACAAATACTTAGGATGTTTGGTACTTTAGTAAAATCGAGGGTACCAGATCAGTTGCAAAAGGTAGACATGCTATTGTGCAAGATTCTATCACTTTGCTGTTAGCACAGTCATGTTGCCATTGAACTAGTTAGGATTCTTGAGGGAGGCCTAACTTTACACTATGTCAGCTGCCAAGCCAAGGCTCATGTGTGTAACGACATTGGATTTATCACTTCAGCTGAAAACAAAAATTAAAGTCTGATGGAAATACATATTATTTCAAAAATGTGGTCTTTTTCATGATAGTAATATTTTTTGACTAAACAGTTTCTGGGAACAGTTCTGATATTTTATTCACCCTATAACCCCTTGAGTTCATTTCTACCAGCAGCTCCACTCTGTGTCATATATCGCCCTGTCATTCCTCACCCATTTTGATAGATGTTAATCTTGTTTAACTTAAGATCCATACACCTTGCAGTTCAGACTACCTTGCCGTCTATCTTACCATACATTAATTCACAGTACTGTACAAGTGACAGTTTTGATTCAGACAGAAATTGAAAAGAGGAACTGCAAAAGACGAACTACTTGTACTGAACCACACAGCTTTGCTGGTAATAAGAACTAATCCAAATGTCATTGTAAGTTTTCTTTGGATGATTTGTATTTTCAAAAGCTTTGGAGTTTGAGCTTGCTAATATCAAAGCTAGGCATGCGCAGTGGTCTGTGCAAAATTGTGAAGGTGAGTCAAGGAGTCACATGGGCTAAAGCCTGTGTAGGTGGCATTTTAAGATGTAAACAAATGCCAAGTAATCTTTTCTGCATACCTTCAGTAGGCTATCCCTCATGGCTCAGTTGGAAGTTTTTTTTTTTAATATCATTCGTAAATATTTGATATCCAGACTGAACTCTCACATCTCTTTACTAGGGGAAATGGATGAGATTGACTACAGTGACAGTAATAACACAGTTATAAATATTTTTTTACAGTGGGAAACTTAACGATATTCAGGACTTTCTGGCAACAGAACAGACTTTTCTTTTAAACTTAACTTCATGGAAAGCCAGTATTTGTAATATTAATATATTGATTTAAATTTATGGCTTATGGAAAGTAGTACATCCTTTCATGTAATTTTTTTAGGATCCAGGCCTGCAAAGATTTACACACACAGATTCATTGTGTATTCTGGTCCCAGGAAATCAGAAACAAGACTCCCTTTGATTACAGTGGAGCCAGGACTCCAGCTGTTGATTTCAGAGCAGGCAGTATTGCACAGCTGAAGGTTTACCAGATTTTGTAAGATGTAGGGTCTGAGGCCAGTTTTTTGGCATGAGACATCAGAAATTTTTCACCTTTGCCCAAGAACGTTCTTGCCACATTCTCGGATACTTGTGTTATACTGCCAACAAAAAAAAAGTGACTCACGTCTCAGTGAACTTGAGATTTGATAAAAGTGAAAAACCCAAAGACAAATACTAACAAAAGCATACACTGTTTAGAATTAATACCAAATAATTTTTCATAAACTCAAGCCTGTATTTGTTGTGTCAGGGGATGTTCTCAGCACATACATGAACACACACACACATGCTTACACACCATTCATTTCTGCGGGTATAAAGCCATTCATGACTATGAGGTCTGTGGTCAAGCTCAGCCCGGTTCTGAGTCCAGCACAAAGCCAGTGTAATCTTTGATACTGACTAAAGCCTTCAAGACAGAACTAACAAGGGCTGCTACAGCAACACAGCAACCATTTTCCACAGAGAGCTTATTTTTAAATCTAAACAGCAAATGAGAAGAAAGTTAATGTCTGGAGACTTGAATGTGCTCATTTTTATTCCAGCTGAAGCTGATCTTTCAGGTCTGAGGATTCATCAAGGTTGAGATTGGATTGTCTTTGAAGTTAATGTTATGGAGGCATTTCAGCTTTGTCTACAGGTCTGGTTGGTCTGATGTGGACATAATGCTCTGTACAGCACATCTCTGCACAAATGACACCGATGGATCCACACCAAACCACAGGTGCCGGCTCACCCATTTTCTGGGAAGGCCTGGACCTATGTCCGTCTCTAAATCATATGGCTGTCTGTCACCCTTGTGCAAAACCTGTATTTTGCCTAGCCCTGAAGTTTGTCTAGCTCCTGATCTCTGTGGCCTCTGCTCTGAATTATAGGGACAAAAGACTCGTGTTTGGACTGCGGTACTTTTGACTTGGAAGGCTTGCAGTGGGCTGCAGCAAACGCCAAAAAACTATCAAAAGTAAGCTTTTCTATGTGTTCCCCAAGTTTACTTTTGCCTGTTGAGTTTTTGTTTATTGTAGACTAGAAGACGTGTTGGTTGCTTCCAGGAAATAAAGACTCTGACTTGTAACTGGTATGAGGACTCCCTGCTGGACCAGCCAAGCAGGCTGAAGCCCAAACCCCATGCTCAGCATAAGTGCTGTGAAGAACTGGTACTTTGTCCACCTGCAATTTATTGTGCTGCCTGGTGCTTCCCTATCTCCTCAGACTGGGAAAACCTTCAGGTATTCCTCTTTTTCTCTTCTCACAGGACTCCCTTGCACCAGAAATCTGTTTTATCCTTGACTAATGTGCCTTCAACTCAGACAAGCTGGGAGATCTGCCAGAGCTTGCCCAACTAGGCACTCGTCTGTCTTTGCCTGACTCCCACTTCAAGAGTCAGAGTGGGAATATAGCTGAACTACAGAGAATCACTCATCTGACCACCTGCTTGGGAGTACTGATGCCACTTTGCTTCAATAGAGAGGGAATCCTGTTCCCTGGCTGTGCCAGGAGCAATTTTCTAATCCATCCTCTTCATACACAAGGGCTCTGAATTATCTTGCAGTAATATTGACACTTAAAAAGCACCATGTGATTATATGGACAGAGATTGCCAGTTTACCTCTACCAAAACACACAGATTTTATTCAATAGAAGATTTCTTTTTGAGGACAAAATTAACTGAATGGAGCTAGCAACTCTGTCTTGGTGACTCTGCTATAATCAGTGTTAATTATTTGTACTGAAACAGGCAGAAGCCACCAAAACTGCTGTACAGCCTGATGAAGATGGTCCCTAAAATCACTAATTAATGCTCACATTGCTGTCTTAAGATGAATAATGTCTCCACCTGAAAAATTAGACAGCAGATAGGTTGAGGTAGAGAGCTCAGGTGACTTGAGTAAGGAATGCAGAGACCATGGCTTTGAGCAGTGACCAGATCTGCAGAGCTTCTGGCTTCAAGGCTGTTTTATTTGCTTATTGCTTCCCAGCTCTGAGACCTCTCTGGAGGGCTAGGGGTTCTACAAGACAGTTTTTCAGTAAGATCTTTCTGGCACAAACATGTTATATTCTTGCCGCAACCTTTACTACCTGACTTGAGTTTTGCTTACTTTATGTAGCGGAAATGAGAAAGGGAAGATTTGTTTTGGAGTCAGATATTACATCTGGATGTAAGTCCTACAAACATCAGCATTGTCTAAGGTTTTCAACACACACATGGCACTGGAAGATTTGTGTACAGGGGATGATGAGTCCAGGAAAAGCAATCACTCCCCATTTTTGTTCTTGCACACAAACTTCTGGAGAAAATTTTCTTCACAAACTTTAGCATTTGTCAAACAGGTGTGCTGGTCTTTATATGCATGACAATGGATGTTAGACCAGAGTCTTTCTTTCTGGTGGCAGCATCAAACTGGGTCAGAGTGTCCTCTGCTTCAGAGACATCCATGTGATGCATCAATGCTCAAATGAGTGATGTGCAAATACGCATGGCAGCTGAAGGGAAAGAGGCAGCAGACAGGAGGGAAGGGAAAATCAGAGAGCTGGCCACAGTCAGCAGAGAAAGGAGCATCGTCCAATGCTGACAATATACAGCTGTGGGTCTCTTGCCCAGAGCTAGCTTCATTATTAGACACACCTGACTTGAAATTAATGTCAGCCCCCCAGGCTTCACGTAGAAGTGCTGTGCTGGCTGGAGCCAAGGGAATTTTCCCTTTGACTCTGAACAGCAAAGTTGCTGGGAAAAAAAAGAGCTCTGAAAGAACAAAATCACACAGAATTCCACTAATAATGATTTTGGATAGAAAAATTGAAGGGAATGTCCTGGTAATGTCATAGCAATAATTTTATTCCAGATGAGATATTAAGGCTTTTTTTTTTTCTCTTCAAAGTGTGTTTCTTTAAACAACTGGTCAATTCAGAAAGCTTCACTTTGGGATCAGCCTGGTAGAATCCCCTTTTAATCTGCTTTTATTTGTTAATTTCCACCACTGAATTAAAACAGAATTATTTACTCTGCTCCAATGCTGACAGTGTTCTCAGCCTCCTTCAAACAGAACACCGTGTAACAAGCTTCTGCTTCCTCCCTTTCTCTGCTCAGCACCATCCCTGCTGCCCATTCTTTGTAGGGACCATATGTGGTGGGCTTCCACGCCCATCAGCAGTGGAGAATCAAGAAGATATTTGTGCAAAATAGAGATCTTGGAAGAAAACGGGGTTAGTTACACAGAAAGGAAGACCTCCACCACTGCAGGCTGAGACAGACCAGTTCACTTAAAGCACTTAATTGCATTCCATAGAGCAGTTTGGGTGGGAAAGAACCTTAAAGATTATTTAGTTCCAACTCCCCTGCCCATGGCAGGGGAGACCCCAATTAGATCTGGTTTCTCAAAGCCCCATCCAGCCTTGCTTGGAACACTGACTGGGACTGGGCATCCACAACTTCTCTCTGGGCAAGCTGTTCCAGTGCCTCACCGTCCTCACAGTAAAGAATTTTAATGTATCTTTAAATATTGTATTTTTTATATATAATTTAGGTTAGGATATCTAACCTAAATTCCCTCTCTTTCAGCTTGACCCTCTTTCATCATTATCTCGCTTCTTCCTGCCTAGCACTGTTTAACAATCCTGTTCTGCAAAAAATGGTGTTTTCTTTACAGGATGGCTCATCTGGGGGAATCTTCTGTTGTTTCCCATTACCTGGGGCTTTGTGAAGAAGTCTCTAATGAAATGAGATGGTACAAGCAGATCCATGGAAATAAATTTGGCTATCCATGTTATTAAATTCAAGTACATGGCTAGTTCTTTTCTGTTAGGACAGAAAGCATTTGTGGGGATTCAAAGACTAGTAGAAAGGTTAAATTTTTCTCCAACATCTATTTTACAGGTCTGTTCTCTAAAGTAGTTTTTCTGATTTCCTACTGGACATTTTTTTCCTTACCTATTTGAACAACATGGCTTTCAGCAACCTGTATCACTCTAATTTACTACCCTGACTGGTTACTATTGAAAAGACTCATTAGCTTTTCTATAAACTCTTCTGGCCAAACTTTTCTTAACATAATTGTACATAATTGAAAATGACTAAACACATAAGATGAAAATTAAGGCTGTAACTTGGGCAGTGAGTCAAGTGCTTTTATAGTGGGTGATATTGGAACATACCAGGAACGCCAGGCAGTGTAACTGCAGTGTCAACCCCGCTTTGCTGCTGTAAGGAGATTTGCTTTTTGAAGTTCTGCACACAGCAGAGCCCTTTGTGAAAACATCCTGATTTTGTGCCACTTACTTTCTTTATAAAAGAAAACCAGTTGCTTCTCAGGTGCTGATGGGGACAGGGAGTGCACTTCTTCAGAGTAATGTGGGTATGCAATCAAAGCCTGTGTTCCCCTCCCTGAATTTCTCTTTATGGGACTGATTATTTACATCTTGCAATCCCTCTGGCAGTCAGGGACCTAGCTTTAAAAATATTATTGCATCAGAGAAGGTTTTTCAAACTAATTTCAATACTTTCCTTTATTTCTAGTGCTTTGTGACAAAAGTCTGCCCTGACTTTCCACATAGGCAGTCTGAGTTCTCCAGCTGGGCTTGGGGTAAGGTTCTGACCCAGAAAGCACATGTGGACTTTTTTCTAAGGGTCTCGTTGGCCCTGCTTATAATATTTGCAGCTGTTAAGCTGTGAAAGCTGTCCTTTGACATCAAGCTGAATTTAATTCCTTCTAGGCTATGGATTAGAGGAGGACCCTTCTTGGTGCTAGATGAGAGAAAAGAATTAGTTTCCTTTTATTTTCACTTTCAATTAGAACTTTTTAATACTCTGACCATTGTTTACAGGTTGAAGGCCCAGTATTTCCTCTGTAAGACTTGTAATGTGTGAAGAAAATGGAGACAGGCAGGTAACAGCCTCCATGGTAAGTCCTGGAGTTGTTAACATTTGGCAAATGTTTGGCACATTGTGAAGATACAACAACAAATTAATCTCAGTATTTCCAGCTCTGTGAACTCTAAATCCTGGTGTATAAAATCAGTGAAGAAAATAAACAGTGTATAATCTTTCAGTAGCTTCTCCATTTATCTTAGTATAATTTCCTCATTGTATTCAACAGTGCTTAAGAATATTGTCTGTGGTCTCATAAATGCCACAGAAAAGGGCTCAGAAAAAAAGAGTACCACAGTTCTGCAGGGCTTGTACATGCAGCTAGAGCAAGTATTTTCCAGTTTTCATCCTTAGCCAGGAATCCCAGGAACTACTGTTTCTCTTCTTGTTTTTGTTTTGTTCTGTTTTTTTCCTTAATTACAGCAAAGACTCTCCTCAAATTGTTTGACTCCATGAGCTGGAGATTCAGAAAAGACCCCAAAAAGCACTAGATTTTCAGGATAAGTTGTAGAAGCAAAATAGAAATGACTTCTCTCCTGTTAAGTTAAGGGCTGTTTTCTTCCCAGGGTGGTATCTATCTTAGTTAACTCTCCCAATTTACTAACCTCTTGGTGACCTCCAGCTTCTGTAAAAAAAATGCAGACTGAAATAGCAGCAGTGGAGAATTTCCAGATGTCAGCCCTGTTCTCAGTGTGCAACTGCAAGTGGTATTTAACAGATTCATCACTTTACCCCATGTTACTGGTAACTTAACCATAAACAATATAAAACTGCCTAAGTTGGTCAACAGAAGGAAGCACCCCACCTTTGTCTATGAACCCTTATTTCTGAAGCAATAAAGATGCTTCCGTAACTTAGCACAGCGTGTTAAGAAGAAACACCTTACAATGCAACAAAAACTGAGCAGCAAGAACCTACTTAAAAAATTATCATGGCTGAGTAATCTCATTTGCTTTAAAATGAATGATATATCTACCTCACTCCAGTGAAATAAAAAGATCAAGGCCTGATGGTACTAAGCAGGATCCTTCCTTTTAAGCCGTAGGATGCTCGCAAACCACAGTGAAATGATGGCTAGAGGTAACCATTGTACAGTCATTTTAGCATGGGGTTATGCTCAAGTGAATAGATAACCTCTTTTACAGCGGGGCTGATTAGCTCAGCCAACTCTCCCCTGCCCACAAGAGCTACCATATTGCTGCCATTGCTGGAGCAGACTCATCTATAGCCAGAGGGAATCTGTAGCCAGTGATGCATTACATACAGTGGAAATACTCAAAAAGGAAGCTGAACTAATTTGTCATGTCTGAGAAAGTGACCCATTTCTTCATGTCTCCTTTTTTCCCTTCACCTAGTCTTTTCCCTTTGTTTTCCCACCTACAAGCAACCAAACATGCTACAGTTACATCCTTTTTCTCCTAAATCATGGCAAACCAATCATTCCCAGCAAATGCAGGACCGCTGTGATTGGCTGGGTTTGATTGCAATACAGCCTGCATTTTTTTTCTGGTTTGTCAATGCTGTTACCAGCAGAACCACTCCAAAACTGTAGCAGTAAAAAGACATTTTGTGATGCTGTGTACCCAGAGCTTGCCCCACACTCCTGTAGTCTTGTGACAGACACCAACAGCCACATCACCACAGCTGCACAAGGCAGGATAGTGCTAATTATCCTAAATTACAGATGTAAAACATGAAAAATCTTAGACTCACAGAGGATTTTAGGCACTTGCACTTCCCATCTAAATTAAGTGGATGATGTTGTCTCTACATACCTTTGTAGATCTGCAGATGAGAGACTTTTTGTGAGGTCATGCTGAACCGCGCAGAGCAGCAGCAATTGGAAATGATGTTTCCCAGGACCTGAACCAGCATCTTTATTAGTGCTCAGTGAGTCCAGAGAGCTCTCTTCCTTACACCAGGAGGAACTGCTGTGTATACAAGACAGGAGCCAATTCCCTTCTTTCTGAGGCAACCAAGTTCCTAGGTTTGCATGCCAGTGTCTGTGCACCAACACAACTCCTCCCTGCGCCATATTTGGAGTGACCCAATCTCTCTCTCAGCCAGCTAATTTTTCCCTTAATTCCTCTTTTGGGTTATACTTTAGGAAGTTCCCTCCTCCAAGTCTGATACAGCACACTCTATTCCCATACAACTATCTCCTTCCTTGTCTCATCTGAGAAGGTGATCCGTGTCAACTAGACTCTTGTGACAATAAAGCAGGTACTTTTCTCTAAAATATCATAGTGTGCATTAAGAATTGTTGCAGACTTTGTATGAGTTCTGAGGCATCATGGAGAGGTTGTGAGGGTCTTGCAGGAAAGTAAGGGGCTCTCTGAAAATGTGCTAGTCCATTTTCCTCCCCCCCCCCCCCCCAATAACTGAAACGCCTTGAGTGCTGAACTTGGAGAGTAAACACCTATTTTCCTTCTGTTACCAGAGGTATACAGACCTATTAAAATAAATGAAAAAGAAACAAAACCTGAAAGGCCTCCTACATGCTGATTATGCCCTTACTCTGTGAAGTCACTGACCTCCACAGAACCACTCCAGAAGAGCTTCAGGGAGTGCGATGCTATCTGACCAGCTGCTAAACATTTTATTAAAAACATCCCAACTCCCTTTTTTTTTCCTTTGAATTTTTAAAAGGGGAAATGCATGGAAACACCTTGTTTCTGAAACCTTAGTAACAGCAGCAATCTCAAAATTGTCTAGCCCGTTTTTGGTGTTTACTTGGATGACTCAGTTTTGTACAGCAGAGGAATTATCGGCTGAAAATCTTCTCATGGCTATGGAATAAAGTGATGTGGAATGAAAATAAGAGTATGTCACAGGCCATGGTATGCACTAACAGATGGAATATGTACCTAATATATCCAAGTGTCCAAGCACTATATTGCACATGATAATGCCCTTGTCAATTTGTGGTCTTCTCACAGACACTACTGCTAACTCAAGTTCATGATCCCTCCTTTTGCCATGTTGACACACATTCTGAATTAGGAAGGTATTTGCAAAACCAAAGAGATTCAAATAATTAGGATAATTTCCCTCAGCTGAATCAGTTCCAGTCCTTTCATGACAGAACCGTACCAGTTCTCCCGACATTGAGAGTCTTCCTGGACATGCAAATTGACTTTCTGTCAGTGAACACAAGTACAAAAAAACCAATTTGAAGTCCCACCTACTGCAAAACTTTTAGGACTAAATTATAAAGCAGAAATGCAGGGCCATTTTCCCTTCTGTGACGCTAAAAAGCACCATATTGTAAAAGCCTCTGTGTGTTTATGTAGATATTAATTTTATCTGTATGGCTTCTGGGTGAAAGGAGCAGAGGGTGGGTACTTGTGTAGCAATGGGCAATTTGTGGTGTGTTTCTTAAATGTCTGAGTTTAAGATGAATTTTTAAATTTCTGAGAAGGAGGCATATGATGCCTGGCTATGTTCTCCATCCTATCATCGCTCTAACCTCAGGTAAACACAGCATCTCAGGAAAAAAAAAACTACTTGAGGGTTTTTTATTTTTTTTTTCCCCTGCAAGTCAGACTACGGTGAGGTTCTTCCAGTCCTGATATAGAGAGGATGCTGTCTGTGATAAGCCCTGAAAGAAAATTGCACACGGTTTACTTATCAGTCCTTAAATAATTCTGTGTTCTTTTCTCACAAATTATATATGCTGTATGGAATACTTCCTTCAGTCAGGAAATAAGTTCACTCAGAACATACTGCCTTACTAGCTAAACCCAACCTTTTTTTTTCTTCTGCAAATATGAACATGTGCCATGTGATCCTAGAGTAACAGGGTCCACAATATGCTTGGCAAAATATAGCATGAGAAGAAAAGGAAAAAAGAAATGAGACAGTAACAGGTATGATGAGTTAATATGTATGAAGGATCTCATAAAAATAACAGCAACAGGGCACAGCAGTGGAGGAAAGGAAAAAAAACCGACTGTGGAGTTAGTACTTTGATTCTTTTAGTGAGAGAGGCAGCTCCGGTGTGGCATGTCCTTGAGATCACAGCGTATCTTGAACAGTGGTAGGTAAAGAGAAACACAGTAAAAAGACACAGAAGTAGGCGCAGTGAAAAGGCAGATTTATTTACTAGTAATACTGTACAGAGAAAAAAAAAGAGAGAAGCCACAGTTACAGCATGGCTGTTGCTGGCAGTGTTCTTGGTTTTTTTATTTTGGTTTTTTTTTGTACTCATTATTTTAATCTGAAGAAAAAAACATAACAGTCAAAAAAGTACACTTCAGGTTACAAAGTACAGCAGCTATCCCCAGCAATTCTAATCCAGTGTTAGCACAGCAGTTTTTCCCCAACAAAATGGGACTTTATTTACATTAGCTCACAAAGAAAGTGGGAGACTAAAGCTTAAAAAAAATCTCACCCACAATCTACATTCACCATAAAAGCTGCATTTTACACAACATTTTCTTGAACCCCTATAAAGAGTTGTTCTTTGCCTATGGAGTGACTTTAGTTGGGAGGGGCAGAAAACCTTCAGAAATGTGTTCTTTGCATTTTTACTGACCTGCTCCTTCTTGGCTACCTTTGCTGCAGTCAGATTCAGTTGTCAATGGAGAAGCAAAAATTTTCAAATTGATTATTTCTCTTGTATCTGCTCCTGAGCAGTTCCTTGCAAAGTAACAGGGACAGTATTTGAGACCATCATCAGTAAAACACCTTAATCATAAATACTGGCTGATCTTCACACATCCTCAAGGTTATCCTTACCCTGCACAGTGCTAAGTACGTGTTACACTTCAAGTATGCGCTCAAGGTTAGTGTAGCTTAAGCGCCACCTTCAACTGGGACTTTTTACGGTGGCACAAAACCTTCTTAATTTTTGAGTTTGCCTCTCTTTAACAGGTGTATTATCTTGGAGGGATACCACTAGAGCCCTAGCAGATAATTTTACTGAGAATGCCTTTGCATGCTGGATCAGTCTGTGGGGAAGTTCACATTTTCTCCAGGCTCTTTTGCCCTGCCAATAGCAACCTGACATCTGGCGGGGTGGATTGCCTTCTGCTGCTGTAAGAACTGCTTTCTGGATGCTGGTATTTTATGTACCTGGATACATCTGGCTCATATGAGTACAAGGGGCATAGTGTGTTCCAAAGGAATAGTAAGAGAGACAGAAGATTTACCTAAATAGAGAGATTTTAATGGAGCTCGCTGTTTGTGCAACCCATAGGATGCCAGATGAATAGAGTGGGAGAGTGCTCCTTTGATATCGGATATGTCCCAAGAATCTAGGAAAATGCAGGAAAATGTCCAAATAGTGAGGACAAAATACCATAATTTCTTGGGACTGACACCAGCAAGCCTAAGATGAGTTTTATAACTTCAGTCTCTCCTTTCTTCCCGCTCTTTATTCTAGGAGACCACAAGAGGGGAAGCAGAGGGATGAAGAAAAAGAGAACAGTTGAGCAATAGTGTCCAGAATGAGAACAAGCACAGAGACAGGGGACAGGCAGAGTCTGGGGCAGAAGTGTGCAGAGAGAAAAATTTGGGTATAAAAGTTACACTGCCTCTTGTCTGTTGTGTTTGTGTGGAGGTATGAAGTTTCTCCCTCCAGCCCCTGCGTCTCCAGGCAGTGGGGTTTTGAGAGTTCTTGGAGGGTGTTTGTCTCCTCAAACACAGTCAGCAAGGAGACCATGCTCTAAAACCCTCTGCAGAAAAGTGCACCAGTTTCACAACACCATTTAAAATTCTAATTAAACTAATAAGAAGACACAGTTAAAGCAGCATAAGCCTTGCCTGTAGCATATTGCTTAAAGACCAGACCCTATACACATTTGTGCATGTCCTTAAATTTTACTTGTCTGGGTCATCCCATTAAAAAGGACTACTTGGGTGCTTGATTTCATGGGCAAATCTTTAGGTCTTACAGACCTGCTGAATAGATACGGAAGGTCTAAATTTTGGTACAAATCACTAACATACCAGTGCAAGTTAAAAATGTATAAATATACCCAAACTGATGAACTTGAGTTACTTTGCTAATTCTAAAAAATTAACTAAGGGGTTTTTTATTCAGTTTTTGAAGTAGATTAATTCTTAGAACAAACCCCAAAATCCACCTTTGAGAAGAATTTGGGAAACAATTGCAGGAAAGCTTTGAAATGCAATAGCAGCAAAACCCCGCAAAGTAAGAGAAGCTTTTGCAAACTGAGGGAAGGGGCTTGGAATTCTTCATAAGTTTGCCTGTAAGAAAAGTGGCCTATTCTTAATCCACTGAACAGTTTAAGTGGAACTAACACAGGAAAAAAGCTATAGATTTTGCAAGACTCTTTGAACCCACAAGGAAAAAGGCTCAGTTTTATAATTGTTTAATTTTAAATACAAGTGGGACATTTTTAAGAACTTCATGCACCCTTGTCACTATTTACAAGCTAAGTTATTAGAAGTTTATATTACAAGTTGGATTTATATTCTCTTTGGACTAGGTGACAATCCATTTACATTCTAAACTGAATAAATTCAGCCATTTAATACAATTTACTCTTTCACATACAAAAATTACAGTCTATATTTTTTGTTAGATATTGTCAAAGTCTGCAACTATTAAGCTCAGAACTAAAGTTTACTCTTGCTGCTCAGAAGGCTCAAGAAACACAATCTGAGCAAATCCTAAACTTTCCAACAGACAGCGAGAACTGGTTGAAACTTAGTGAGTTTAAAAGAAATAAAGAATCCATGCCTCAGCATGTGGGAAAATCCTCTACTTTGTCTAAAATATTTTGTTCAACTCTTTCCTGTGGCACCATCTCTTGCACTTTGAAATCTAATGTTGGATAAAATATGACAAAATGTGTATTTCTCCTATTAGCCATACCACTCTGCTGAAAGTAGGTAGCTATTGCCTACTATGTTGGCTTTCTAGGTAAAGAAATTTGTCTAGCTATAGAAGGTGCAGGTCCACCTTTCTCTGTGAAACACATTTACTTATTTAGCTGTGTCTACAGCAGTTATATTGGAGTCTACTCTTCTAACTTGACTCTTTAAAAAGTGTTGTGATCCTTCTTCCTGGAAAAAATTGTGGTGAGGTCTACAAAAGATCCCAAGAAGTTGGGCATTGTCATAAACGTATGAAAAAGTTGAAAGGCTCAATGTCATGGGAAGGATGATATTCCAAAACTCAATACCCATTTAGGGTTTGTATCTCATTACAAAAATATTTATTCCTTAAAAAAATACACAAATGTAAAATACTACATTTTCTGTTATATCCCCGCTTACGTTCCAAGTATGCCATTTGGATGTTTGACTAAATTAAAAGGTAGAACACCTTTTATTTCTCTAGCAACTCGGTATGCTATCTTTCTGCTCGGATTAGTTTGTGGTATCATAATAATTTTAGGTGTGAAGAATCAGTAGTGAACTCAGGTACAATGGCAGGGGACTAAAACATACTAGCCGTCAGGAAAGTCCCTCTGAATGTTTGCTCATGGATGGTAGCAATGCTGACTCAGGACCCGATCCTACCAGATGTTAAGCACCATTTTGTTTTGCATTTTTCTCAGTAGAAGTAGCAATGCTTAGAGTTAGCCTCTTGGATTACACCACCTTGGGCAAACTCAGCAGAGCATAAAATCTGTATAGGTACATAAGCAACACCCAAACTACACTCTGTGTTGATCATTCATGCCCTGATCTTGCAGATGCCTGCAACATTCTTCCTGTGAGCAGTCCTGTTGACTGAAACAGGTCTACACGTAGCAGAATCAGGCATACACATTTTTGTTTGCAGGACTGAAGTCTCGCACTGCACTGGTAGAGGTACGCTTCTCGGAGAAGGGCTTATGCGCACTTCTCTTGTTGGGGATTGAAAGATAATGTTGTGTTTATACAGCTTTGGAATACAGCCTGCACTTTTTTGAAAAAAAATAAGGAAATAAGAGATACAAAAAAGAAGAAGGAAACCCAAGAGTGCTAAGGCAAACTGTCAAATGGCACATCATACCTACTTTGTCATTCATTTAGATAACATCACAAAGGCAGACCAGAGGAGTTCTGTAAACATATACCATACAGTACATCAGCCACAAGAAATTAAAAAAAGAAAACAACCCTGTAATTCTTTTCTTTCTGTATTGATATTCTAGTAATTGAGATTGCCTAGCCACTAATCATAATGCTGTGGTTTTTGATTTGGTGCTTTTTTTTCCTGTTAAAAAAAAAAAAAAAGAAAGAATGGAAGTAAATTGCAGTGATTTGCAAAAGAAATGGTCCCTGGATGCAAACATGGGACAACATGGAGAGTGGGATTATAGAAACTTAGAAAATACAAAATATAAAAAAGTTTCCTAAGTTACTTTTTTCCCAGTCTAGGAAAAAATACACTGAAAAGAGGGTTTTTTTTGTTTTTCTTACAAAAGTTAAGGCGAGCAGTTTGTTGTGGCAAAATGCTATTACTGAACCAGTTTCTGACTCTACTTTTTTGTATCCCCTCATGCTGAAACTGAAAATGTACATGTGATGGCATAAGTTAAACAGACAGGGATTTTGCTCAAAACAATATAAAAAACCCATCCCATAACGATCCTTACAAAAATCTCTCTGCTTGACCATAGAGCAGACCGCTTCCCTTGCGCCTGATTGTGCATGGATTTCCACAGGAAGCCTCTTATCCGAGTGTAAGGAGAAAACCAACCTCTTCAAAGCCCAAACCATCCCTGGAAAACTAGTTTACATTCATCAGCCTGGGCTAATGCATCTGAATTCCCCTCTAACTTGGCTGCAGGCAAATGGCTAGAAGGGACAAGGCAATGTCCAGCATGGCTGCTGCCCTTGTGGAGGAGGATGATTGGAGTAAGCTTGTTTCAGCAAAGGCCCTGTGATTTCAGACCCATTAGCTCCTATTTCATGTTTTTCCTGACCTCAGATGTGGAATTGCCTTTGACCTGTAAAGACCAACCCTATGCAGGTGAACCTTTAGCTTTCCTGGATCTACCGGGGCCTGTTACCCATGGAGTTAATGTGAACACATAAAAACGTCTGGCCTTCCTAGGCACTCAATGTTAGCTACAAGTACTGAGCAGTAGGTATTTGAGAGGTTTAAGGTTTAAGGCTTGTGCTCTACTTCTAACCACTAAAGGACCACTTCTGGACTGTGGTGTGCCACCATCTCCCCACTGTACTGTGCCTCAGATGGTGCAGTGGTCTCAGATATGTTCTGGTCCCAGCGTCAGCAAGCATCTCCCAAAGCTGGCTGCTAAGGAAGTCATCCCCAAAATGCTGAGTCAGTGCTGGACCAGAAGGTCATCTGACAGGGGAGCACATCAAGAGAGGCAGGGACAGAATAGGTTAGGTTAATATGATACCCCAAATTTCCCAAGCAGGGGGTTTGGAAAAAAAATGTCCATGTGGGGAGAGGAGTAGCAGAGGGAAAAAGCTTAGGCTGTGAAGACACCATGAGGCCAGGGTGGCTGTGAAGGTGGCATCACACCCAGACAGGAAAAGGTGGTGAGCAAAAAGATGACTGACCAGGCCAGGAGGAGATGGCTGGGAGATTTGTCTCCGAATATTACTGGTGAGGTGAGCAGGCCCCAGAGTGAGAGAACTATTGCAAAGCGCACCTGGCTCCCACATCATTCACAGGTAGATGCAAGACATAAAGGGCTTCACCCTTTGTGTTGCAGGTCTCCTAAACATGCCTGGGCACAGCCTCACCTGGCCATATTGGTCTTGAAACTCAGGGTCTTGTTTTAAGAAATGTTTAGATTTGTAAATGCTTAGCATTTCTGGCAAAAGATAAAAAGGGAAAAAAACCCCACCCAACCACCACTACCAACAACAACCAAAAAAATCCCCCAAAACCCACACAACCCAACCAAAAACACACACAGGCTGCTAGTTTCTAACAAACAGCCACCAGACCTTTTGTTGCAATATGAGGCTCTGTGGCCCTTCCCCTCTGTGATAAAACTTAACCACCTAAGCCTGAGTTGAAGAATGATGTGCAGAGCTTCCCTGGGTGAGTTTGGTCCTTCTCCCAGCCGAAAGCCCCCAGGGGAGGCAAAGGGAGCGTGTGGAAGTCTATTCGTTTCTGCCACTGCAGCAGATATGGAGGTCAGCAAAATTTCTGCAGGTGTCAGAGGTGAGGCTGCCTTTCACTACTCTTGCCTTTTTTACTACTTGTTTGGGTTTTTTTTGTCTGACAGTCACCTGGGCAGTGGTGAGAAGTTTCATTGACCAGTTCCATACTGACTGCTGAGTGACCTAACATGAGAATTACCTTCTGCTTTTTTTTGTATGTGTAAGTTTTAAGTGTGCCTCATATTACCACCACTGAACAAGTGTCTTTTTTTACTGGCACAGAAAGAAAAGAGTACAGAGCAAGAACTGTGTTTAACCAGATGCTCTGAACTAACAATTAATGCAATAAAAGCACCATCCAAGAAAGAACAGAAATATCATAGGAACCACCTCAGACTGAAAAGAGGCTTTTTGTTGTTTTCTTTCTTTTTCTTTTTTTTTTTTTACTTTTTTTTTTCAGTTGCTGTTATTGATTTTTAAAGTCTGATAGTTTCAAAGACACTTCAAAATAATCTTCAGTACTTGTTCACACTATCAGAAAATATAAAACCTGATTTTTAATCTCACTCATGTAGTTATAATTCCAGAGTAACTCCACTACGAGTGAAGTTAAGCCAAACCAGTACGATACAAGAATCAGGTTCATAATATCTCACATGAAAAAGCTAGCTGCTTTCTCATTTAGAGGAATCAAGGAACAAGAAAAAAAGAAACATCTATTGATTTTGGATGCCTTCACATTTTTACATTTTCATCTTTAGTTGTTTTTCAGAGGCCTGATTCTCAGAGGTCAGATGAAGGAAAATGTACTGGAAATCAGGCATCTTTTAGTGCTCTGCATTAGAAAATGAGGCATCCAAAACCACCAGCAGTTTTTGAAAACGTTAGTCTTGCGGCTATAGGATCTCCCAAAACAGCTGCTCTGACAAAACTCCAGTGGGCCTCCACTCCAGGGAGTTTTACCTGGACAAGCAGGGCAGCATCAGACCCAGCTGCCTGTCATTATGTAGGTGCACTGAAAGTACACTCTGTGAGAAATTACACTTCCGTAAGAATTACAAAATAAAACTCTGACCCTGCCCCCATTCCCATCACTGAGAATTTCGCCACTGAATCCTGTAGGAACAGGGTCAGACTGTGAGAAAAATTCATTTGTGTTCTAGGGAAATAGAAAGCAGTATCCCTCATCTACTGGAGTTCAGCAGGAAAACTTCATGTATAAACATTGGCAGAGTTACTGAAAGGCGAGTAATTAGATCAGTGACTCCATTTCTGTTGGTGTGACAGCTGCATCTTTTTCATGTCAAGTTAATTTCAACAGTAATTTGGGGAGATGAAGTGCATATACAATACTGTAATCTGGAAGATTTATATAAGGCAAAATGATCATTCATACATTTTCTAGAAAGAATAATTAAGGTCCACTTCTGGTATCACCAATAAGCAGAAATGGCTAATGGGTTTTTCTGACACTGCAAAGTAAACCAGAAACTTACTAAAAAACAAAATTATGCAATATTTGGGGAAAGGCTTGTCTGAGTTTTAGCAAATTAAAACAGTAAAGCGATCTGAGCCTTCCCCCAAGAAATAAAAAATATGATCTATAAAACAATGCTTAATGTGATTTTTCTTAAAAAAGAGAAGTAACATTTTTTTAAGGCTCTCATATCTGGTGGCTGTGAAACTCAGACTCCCACAAAATCCTAGGAATCTGATCAAGCCTGCCAGATATTTAAAGAAAAAACATAAAAAGTGTTTTCATGATATATATAAAATATATATATAAATCAAATAAATATGAAAACATATGTTCCATTTCTCATTTATCTCTCACTCTGTAGTATTAAGGAAAAAAACAAAACAAAACAAAACACCATCACCAACAACACAAAAAAAAGAAAAGAAGCCAAAAACCCCCAACCCCTCCCCAACACCAAATAGTATGTCTGATGGGAAAATAACCATGCGTTCCTCTTCCTGAAGAACTAGAAAGAAAAGCAACCCAACTGCAAGGCAATGGAGGCATTCACTTCCAGTTCACAGTATTGCAGTTAGAAGTACAGTGAGGTCTAGGTAAGTGATGGAGCAGGAGCTGCCTGGAGCAGGGAAGGAGGAGGTGTTCACATGACAATACAGCATTGACAGCGCTTTTTCTTTTGTGTACCTGGGGCAGCTTCCAAGGGCAGGCTCTCTTCCTTCCCCTCAGGAGAGGAGGGCTCTGTCGTGTCCGACAGGGGCCTGCCAGAGACCAGCTCAGCAGCGTTCCCATCCATGGTGGAAACATCAGTCACTGTCTTCTCCCGCAGTGACTTCTCGTCGTCTTCGTCAATAAGCACAAGCTCTGCCTTGATGGTCTCATCGTAGCCCAGCACTTTCTTTGTCTCCTCCTCATCATCGATGTTCTGGTAGCCCATAAATATCATTGTCACTGGCTGATCTGCACTGGCCTCTGGGATTTCACCACCACAGGATTTGTCTTGTGGCTGAGGGTTCACAGCACGTCCTTTGCTGGATTTGTGTACCATTTCCAGCTTTGCCTCCTTGAAGAGCATTTGCTCCTTCATATGGCTAAGGTTTCCATCGGCTACCACATTTCTGTCTGACACAGTCATTTTTTCATACCCTCCTTTTACACTTGATTGTCCAGCTTTTTGCATAAGTTCATCTACGTCCTTTGAGCTTAATTTATGTACTCCATTTTCTACCACTGTGCCACCAGAGTGAACCTCATAGACTACCTTGGAACCATCATCATAGACTTTGAATCCTCTTTGATGGGCCTCATCTGGGCCAACAGGTGAAGCAGAGACAATCTTGGTCTCTCCTGTCTGTTTGTCTTTCTCCACATTAATTTCCATGGTGCACAAAGCTTGAATGAAAACAAGAGAGGAAGTGCATGTTACAACAAAAAAAGCCAGTGAATGGTTAATTGCCAAACAGACAAAGAAAACTATGGTGCCCCTTTTTCCTACCTCCTGCTTCTAAAGGGCTAAGTGTTCTACGTTAGAGGTGGGATGCAATGCTGTGGACACTATTACACTACGGCTTTTTATGCAGGTGGAGGCTGGATGTATCTGTGGCAAACAGGACCTACTCTTCCAGCACGTGCCACGTGGAGCTGTCTCTGGTCAGCTAGGAGCACCAAGAGGTTAGGTGTAATTTAGACAAGGGGAGGTGATAGCATGCAGGTTGCCCTCTAACTTCCCATTCTGAACTTGCCTCAAAATTCAGAGAGAACCTCTCTACTCTCTTTTCTACCATCAAACTGCCAGTTAGTTGGTAACAAGTTTTGTTTGCTGTAACACTCAGATCATTTAATTATCAATGCTTGTCCTTGCTTAACTCTTCCATCCGTAGCAATCAAAACATTTTAGAAGGGTGAAGAAATATTGTTTATCTCTGTTCTACATGTGGGAAAACAAAATCACACAGGAATAGGATAATTTCTCCCACAGGTGTGTGGCAGGGCAGCTCTCTCAGCTTCCACACCAAGACATCAACAGACCTCTGCTTCCAGGTTACAAGAATGTACAAAATAGCCAAGAAGTGCTCCCTTGTTTATGCGAATAAAGGATTAAGCACCACTGCTGAAGCTGAAGAAAAAAGTAATAATGAACTGATTTTCAAGGAGTCATGAAACAACAGGTAAAAACGTGTGAGGGATGTTGCTTTAGAATAGCAAAGGTTTTCTAGCAGTTAAGGATGTAGTAATGAGAGGAAAAGCGTAGACCACACAGTAGGAATAGATGAGCAGTCTACTCTGCTCCAACACCCATTTTGAGGTATGATGACATATCACTAGACAGTTTTCAAAGAAAAAATATGCAAAGATATCTCAGACTTTCCAGAGTGTTCATTTGTTTAAGCATTCCTTGTATGCATATGAAGACATTTTGGCTCTTGGACAGACATCCACAGACACTTAATTACAAATTACCACAGGCAGTGACAAGTGTTTGTGAAACTTACAGTAATCACTTTCATCAATGAACCTCAATGGTATAATCATGGTTTATCTTACCTGGGGATACCACAAACTGGAATGCGTGCTTTTTTTCCTGATTTATTTTCAAGTGAGTATAGAATATCGTTGCCCAAGATACCAATGTATCTTAGTATGTTTGTATTTAAAAAAATAATTAATATTAAAAAATTACTGCTACTTTAATATATTTCCTCAGTCTTTTTATTCATACACAGTAGAATTACTTTTCCTGTAACCTTAAAGCAAAGTATTTCATCAGCAATAGGAAATTTATCATGACATGCATCATTACACTACCTATAGTGCTAGAGAGAAAATTAATGTGTTGGTGAGTGGGTGCATGTTGTTCTCTGCGACATGGTCTCCTCTGTCCCCCAGGAGTGCAGTCTGGTGGGCTAAATGGTTGGGTCTGGCCATCTATGTGCTGTGTGCATCTGCTCAGACCTTGGCCAGCCCCAGCAGGACTGTCTATGTCAAGTACACCACACAAACACCTGCATGGAGCCAGGAGACAGAGGTGCAGTGGGTGAAGGAGCACTGCTGCCTCTGAGAGCGATGCACTGCTGAAGGCTGGAGTGGGCTGCAGAAGCAGTGTTCTCACCTTGACTATTGCAACCTAGTGGATTGTCCCCAAGGACTGTGTTTTACCATTGCTTTGGGAGGTTTATGGCCTAGTTGTGTCCATAGCTGTCATGACCCTGAGCACAGGATGCCCATATCCTCAGTGAAGTAGGGCTTACAGTTTTTGATGTCCCTCCTATGCTGGAGTGTTCAGGCCATCCCATAGCAGCCTGGGCAGCCAGAAAGCAGCTGCAAGGCTGAGAGCTGAGCTCTGCTCTGAGGTGTGTAGCTGGAGACTGCAAGGCCGCTGGCATGATTGGAAACAGGAAATTAAGGCTGGAAATAAGGAACAAACTGTTGCCCCAGGGCTGGTAGCAATTAAGCTGCCAAGCTATTGGTCTGAGAAACCATGGCAGACAGCACCGTGGTGCAGGGCAGAGAGCAGCTGGCATGGGTCACTTGCTCAGGACTGTTCCAGCCCAGGAACTGGTGTGCAAGTGCCCTTTATGTCTTATCCATGAGCATCTGCTCTGTAGCCTTTAATCCAATTTATAGTGATAATGAAACAAAGAGATGCAGCTACCAACACTAACACTTCTAGAATTGTCTAGGTGCAGTTTCTTGAGGGGGAAGAAGAAAGGAAGAAGAATTTTGTTTATTGGCTTGGTGCCTAGGGCTTGGGTGAGTGGGCTCTGAACATCATTTGACCTCACCAGGGCTGCTCAGGCAGATATTGTTCAATGACTTTCAACGTTACAAAGGTAAAAATAGAGGCTGGCTAGCCTAGGGTGAAGATAAAACAGAGAGGTTTCTGAGTGGCCAGCTGAACTGAAGCAAAGCTGAACCATGAGGCAGCAACAGCACATTCAGAAAGTCATCTCTGATGGGAAGAAGTTTCCAATTTGTCCTGAGCACCACAACCCAACAGAGAGCGCACCACTAGCCTATCAACTGGCTGTCTGTTACCTTCTTAGAGAGAAGTAGCACCACCCTGAGCTCCCCTTGAGCTCCCGTGCTTCTCTTTTTCTTTGAAAATTAAAAATATTATCTGGGGCATGGCTTTTCATTACAGACTGGTGATTTTCCTGTGAAAGAGCTGAGTGCCATGTATTTGTAGTGTAGAAGAGGATGCAATCTGCCAGACCCTCCCTGTTTTGACGCACAAATTTAGGTCAGTATTGTGCATTAAAAAAAGGCTGGTACAGTGGGAATGAATTCAGAAGCAGATATCAAAAATCTGATAGTTACATCATGTGGACCTGGCCATATTTGAGTTTGTGGTCTTGAGGACCATGAGCCTGGCAAGGAGCAAAGACAAACCCCTGAACTTTACAAGAGTGAACTTCAGCTGTTTGGAGTTGGTGAATGAGATCCCCTGGGAAACTGTCCTTAAGAACTGAGGGGCTGACCAGAGCTGACGAGGCTTTTGAGACCACTTTTCTTAGTGCGCAAGAGCTCTCTATCCCAATGTGTAGGAAATCAAACAAGGCAGGGCGGAAACCGACACGGCTGAGCTAAGGTCAGCTCCTCAAACCAAGGAGTAAGAAAGAAATATCTGCCAGCGGAAGTAGGGACAGGAACCTGGGGAGAGTACAGGAATATGGTTTAATGTGTAGGGATGGGGTCAGGAAAGCCAAGGCAAAACTGGAATAGGACTTGGCAAGGGTTATGAAGAGTAACAAGAAGGTATTCCGTAAGTACATAGGTTAGAAAAAGAAGGCCAAGAAGAATCTACCTCCCTGTGTCTCCCTGCAAACAAGAAGGGAGAACTGGTGATGACTGATATGGAGAAGGCTGAGGTACTCAATGAGTTCTTTTGCCTTGGTCTTCACCGGAGTCAGGCTTCCCAATTCTCTGAAGCACCTGATCCTCTGGGTAGGTGTGAGGGAAGTGAAGACCCTCCCACCATGAGTGAAGATGTTTGGGATCACTTGATGAAGCTGAATAGCTTCAAGTCTATGGGACTGTATGACATGCATCCCAGGGTCCTGAGGAAACTGGCTGATGTTCAAGGCCAGGCTGGATGGAGCTCTGAGCCACCTGGTCTAGTGGAAGATATCCCTGCCTCTAGCAGACAGGTTGAGGGAATGAGATGATCTTTAGGTTCCCTGCCAATGCAAACTCTTAAACAATTCCATAATTCTATGTTGTTGCGAAGCTACTCTCCATCATATTTGAAAAGTCATGACAGTCAGGTAAAGTCCCCAGGGACTGGAAAAAGGGAAGTGCTGCCCATGTTTTTTAAAAGGCGAGAAAGGAAGAACTGGGAAACTACAGACCAGTGAGCTTCACCTTTGTGCCTGGGATGATCATGGAGCAGATCCTCCTAGATGATATGCTAAGGCACTTAAAGATAAGGAGGTGATTTGAGGCAGCCATCATGGCTTTACTTATGGCAAATCATGCTTGACTAATCTGGGTGTCTTCTGCGATGGAATAATGGCAATGGTTGGCAAGAGAAGACCAACAGATGTCATCTATCTGGACTTCTGTAAGGCCTTTGATATGGTCTCACCTGACATTCTTGTCTCCAAATTGGAGAGACACAGATTTGATGGATGGACTGTTCAGTAGATAAGGAATTGGCTGGCTGGCTGGAGCCAGAGAGTTGTGGTCAATGGCTCTGTGTCCAGGTGAAGGCCAGTGACGAGTGGTTCCCTCAGGGCTCTCTCCTGGGACTGGTGCTCTTCAGTATCTTTATAAATGACATGGACACTGAGATCCAGGGCACCCTCAGCAAACCTGCAGATGGCACAAAGCTGAGCAGTGCAGTTGACACAACAGAAGGAAGGGATGCCATCCAGGGGGACCTGGACAAACCTGAGAATTGGGCCCATGAGAACCTTATGAAGTTCAGCAAGTGCAAGTGCAAGGAGCTGCACCTGGGTCGGGGCAATTCCAAATGGAATTGGGAGTGGGAGAAGTCATTGAGAGCAGCTCTGAGGAGAAGGACTTGGGGGTTCTCAGGGATGAAAAGCTGGATATGAGCCAACAGTGTGCACTTGCAGCCCAGAGAGCCAATTGTATCCTGGATTGCATCAAAAGAAGTGTGGCCAGCAGCTTGAGGGAGGTGATTATCACCCTCTACTCTGCCCCTACTCTACCCACCTGGAGTACTGCATCCAGCTCTGCGATTGTCAGCCCAAGACAGACACAAACCTGTTGGAGTGAGCCCAAAAGAGAGCCACAAAAGTGATCAGAGGGCTATAGCACCTCGCCTGTGAAGACAGGCTGAGAGAGTTGGGACTGCTGAGCATGGAGAAGAGGAGGTTCCGTGAAGACCCTATCACAGCCTTTCAGTATTTAAAGGTGACTTACGAAAAAGAGGGAGAGGAGTTATTACATGGCCAGGTAGTGTAAAAAAAAAGGAACGAATTTGAACTTAAAGAGAGCAGATTTAGATTAGATATNGAGAGGGCTGGGATTGTCCAGCCTGGAGAACAGAAGACTTTGGGGAGACCTTACTGCAGCCTTACAGTACCATTAGGAGGCTTATAAAAATGAGGGAAAGGGACTTTTTATATGGGCAGATAGAGACAGAACAAAGGGCAATGGTTTTAAACTGAAAAAGGGCAGATTTAAGTACTCAGAGGGTGGTGAGGCACTGGAATCGGTTGCCCAGAGAAGCTGTGGATGCCCCATCCCTGCAAGTTTTCAAGGCCAGGCTGGATGGTACCCTAAGCAACCTGATCTAGTGAATGGCATCCCTGCCCATGTCAGGGGAGTTGGAGCTAAATAATCTTTTAAGTCCCTTCCAACCAAAACCTACAATTCTATGGTTCTATATTTATGGTTCTATATTTAAGAAGAATTGCAAGATACATGTTTTTATCTACGGTAGGGAGTACTGACATAAGACATCCCTAAATGTCTTATTTATTAGGGAGACTTTGGGCAACAAGTTCTAGCACTTCTTGGAGGATGCTGTACTAGAAAGTCAGCAGGTGTGATCCTTTTGTATTTCAGCTCTGGCTAATTTGCTTAAGCTTTTGACTCTGTCAACATTTTATTTTCATGTCTTCTACTGTGATTTTACTGCAGTGTTTTTAGATATTGGCATAACGTGGTTTATGACCCACCCAAGGACCACACTAAAGCTACTTGGCTGAGTAAATGCATAAACATATGTGAATTTCTTAGAAAGCTGTTCACCAGTAAAAGGCACTGCCATGGGAGAAGTGAATAACAGAACCTTGCTTATCTGCCTGTATGCATAATGTTTGTTCTCTGTGGGAAAACCTAGCGGCCCAGCTTGTCAAAGTAGTTGAAAAATGAACTAATGTTGATTCTAAAATGTTTTTATTTAACCAAAGAATATTTACTGCAAAATGTGGTCTACTAATAGAATACAAAACTACCTGACAGTAGAGTTGAAACTGAAAGCAGTACTTGAGGATGGCAGCAAGTATTCACAAGTACAAGTTTTCTGTACAAGCTTTAATTACAGTGAAACATGATGCAGTGCTTCAGGACAACAAGATCCCAACATGCCAACAGAAGGATCTAGATTCTGCCTGTTTTGTGGATTCAGAGGCTGTTCTTAAAAAAAATCAACTTACACTTTGAGCTTGTTTTAAGATGGATGGTTACAACCTTTAAGGACACCTATTTCACACACACGGTACACTTATTGAGGACTACATTAACAAGGCATCTCAGTCATCCAAAGAATGAAAGAAATTATTACTTTCTTGTTGTCAACAAAATGGCACAAAACACACAGAAAAGCTTGCGTTAAAGACGTATCAGGGTAAGCACTGGTGGAAGGGAAGATTTTGGAATGGCTTGCAACAGAACTTATGGAAAAAATAACATATTTCATAGCTGTGTACAGTGCCTTAGCTGCAGACATTGCTTTGCTATGCTTGTTAATCCATTCTTCGAGTAAGCCACCTTTTATCCCACTCCTTGGGACATCTCTTAAACAGCCACCAGAAATTTGGTCTTGAGATAGGGAGTACATTGTTTAGAAAAGAAGGATTTTGAAAACAGTAAAAATGTACAGCTTCTAAGAATCATGTTGTTACATTTAAGAGACACACTCAATCTGAAAAATAAGTGTTAGAAAATTCTCTGTATGACTCCAAGCACAAAACAAGACCAACTTTTCCCAAGAAGAAAGAATGGCATACAAAGAAGTATAAAATGACATAAACATTTGAAGAATGTGTGTGGTCTTGCGAGTGCCCATCTGGAGCTGCATGGGTACAAGAGAGGACATAAAACCTTGGCCTAGATACCATGTATTGGTATCAGCAGAGACGGAAAGAACGGAATGTTTCCATGTTTGGGAAAAAAAAAAAAAATAGGGACATTTCCTATGGTACTTGTATGTAGTTCAGCTACATTGTTTTGAGAGTACTCACTGTGGTTCAAAAAGCCTTGACTTATTTACAAAAATACACATCAAGCAGCATTTCCTGGCATTTAAATGATATCGGGACACCAGACTCATTAAGGTAATATAACAAAAGAGTTCATGGCTACTGGACTGGTATTATAATACTTTGTTCCTTGAGACTTACCAGCTACTCTGCTTGATCCGTCCCACCCAGGAACTGGCTCTGCTGTTCGTGAATAGAGGGTTGGGAGTTCAGGGATCTGGGAGTAAATGTAATTTACTGCATCTGGTGTCAGAGAACAGGAAACAGTTAGATTCGTTCTATGAGCCCCAGTGGCTTCATTGCTTAGACAGCAGAGTGTTGTCAGCCCTGACAGTAGTCACTGGAGCTTTGTACTAGATAATTGGATCAACGCAAACAAAGTGCAAAGTCACTGTCCTGTGATTGGTGTTCAATAGACTAGCTGAGGCAGGAGGGAATGGGTCCAGATGACTCAAACCTTATGTCAGATGAACACATAAAATTATTTGTCAGGAGGTTCTGGATTTATCAAGTCTGTGACCTTTAAAATTGGGGGTGGGGTGGGGAAAGTAAGGAACAAACCTAATGCGATACCCAGAATATATGACATTTCAATAGAGATATAAAAGCCTAAAAATGCTAGTGTTGACTGAATAGGATAAGAAACCAGCTCTTTTGTACTAGTTGTTTCCAATATTACTGAATCAGAATTTGTCTTTTTGTTCTTAATGCTGAAATTTAGCCAATAATAAAATCTCATATAGATATTGATAGGGTACCTGTTTTGGTCTTCAGTAGGTATTATGCTCCTGCCGGTGCTGCAATGCCATCATGCATTAACAAATCCTGAATTAGTAGAAAGCTATCTTAAATGATTGACTTGTTTTACATTTGAGCTTATGGCTGCTGATCATAAGCTAAATGTGTACTTTAGAAGAGGTATTACTGAATTTAAAATTATTTCTGTGGAGATATTTTGTGGCTGGGTTAAATACAACTAACATTTATTGTTCTTCTAGGATTCAGGGGCTGAGCTAAGAGCAGAGCTCAGAGGAGAGATGTGCACATAACTGACTTAAGGTTCAGGCACTAGACCAAAATGAAAAAAAAAAAATCCCATTCTTTCCTATCAACTGGAAATGTTTTCAGCTCTGTATGGAAATGGTTAAATTTATGTTCAAACATAAAATCCTATTTGGTGTGAAACAGACCATTCTTCTTCCTCCAAGGGTATTTTGCCAGTTCAATATATAATTTGTCAAGCCATTGGTACTGCCCAGTCCATGTGTCAGGGTAGGAGGCAAAATCTGCCTTCTTGTTGCTATAAGCAAGTGAGAGCGGTTGACCAGTGCAGACCATAAAAGGGAACTGGTGAAATAAGCATGAAAATTAAATGTTCTGTTGTAAGCTGCTTGACTGCATCTGGTTAAGGGAGATACTTCCATCACATTCCCTATGGGCTAACACCCATTCCAGAAAAAATACCTACACCTGGTAGCGTCCTCAGGAAGGACAGGATGTGCCACCTCTAATCCCAAAGCTTTTTTTGCAGGAAAATTTGGCCTGATATTCGTGAAATAGTTTTACTCCCACATCTGTCAGTGGTGGCCACCAGTGCTACCGGATGCAAAAAAATAAGTCCCCAAGACGACACCCCATCCCTCCACAGACCACTGTAGGTAAGTCAGGTAAGGAGTCCTCTTTCCTCCCTTCCGGTTTCAGAAAAGTAGGGCACAGAGGCACGGTGCAAACTCATTTAAAACCCCCACAAATTTAGTATATAAATGAGTTCAATTTGTAGCAGAAGAATTGGAAAAAAACCCCAAGCCTGTCCAAGGAAATGTTATTTTATTTCATATTTCAGTGGAAAAATGGCAGACTTGGCAAATGGGCTTTCATAATTTCAATGCATACTGTATCCTCAAAGTTTTGTATTTTTAGCAATACAGCCTAGGAAAAATAATTGTTTAAGACACACAGCTGACTGAGCAATGGCCAGCAACAGCTGCTTTCTTTTGCAGGGTTACTTGCCTCTAATGAGAAATTGGTACAATGCTTGGTGCTGTTGCTCTGGGAAATATCACCAGCAAGTGAGTAGGCCATTATTGAAAACTGAAATAATTTCTCAGAAGAGAGAAGGGAGGACTGTGTTTCTGGTCCAGGGAAAGAAGGCACTTTGTGTTCTGGAAATAGCACAAACTTAGTAATTATTCATCCCATAGAGCGTCCTTTTGGAACAGTAGTTTCAGTACACACTCATGCAGTGAATGAGTGACAGATGTGTCACACTGTGTTACATGTGGTTGTAATCAATGCAGACTTGAACTGCTTAACTAACCACCCTTACTTTTTTGCAGTTTGTGACGATCAACAGGCATGGCTAGGGTACAGTTCTCATGCGAGGATGCTGCAGGAGGCAAAATCCTTTGCAAATGTTTATTTTTCCCTCAGTGCCTTTAGGGGGAATTGAGCATCACCGACATCTAGCAGTACAGAAGGTACGTTGTACAGCTTGATAGTGAAACTCTTACTTTGATGTGGTAGATGTCTGTGGACCTTAGTAAGCTGTTGGGGTTTGGTTTTTTTACCTAGCCTCCTGCTTTGGGAGACAACCTAGCTAAGTGTGAGATGCTGTTAATACTGACTTAGTTTAGAAACGTCTCTGTATGTTAATTATAATTAAATATTTTAAAAATTAGCTTCGGGGCTCCAATCTGTCATTGTCATGAGAAGGGAATGCTGGGGAGGCAGTGCAATTCTCACGTAGTTCCTTCTAAAGCTAGTGGCTGTGCCACATGTCAGAAATGGGGTATTTGACTACAAGTTGGGGCTGGTTGCTTCTGCCAGTTCCTGTCTTGTGTTGTTGTCTCCCCCACCCCAACTCCAAAGCAAACACGATCATTTCCCTTTATCTCACTGGCAACAGGGTCTCTTTCATTTAGCCCCTTTACAAGGATATAAGAGGCTAATTTTACAAGGAATGGATGAGACGCGAATTAGCATTTTGTTCACGTGAGAAGTAAGACAGAACACAAATAACATTTGAAATTACTGCACTCGATATCTTCATTTCAATCTTTGATAAGTTATTAATAGCTAAGGATGCCATAAAACAAGTCCTGTGCTTTTTGTACTAGCAACAAAATGCACTTTAGGACTATGGCACACTTCCAGGTTAACAGACAAAGTCCTAGGGAAAGCATACGGGGCAAGGTAATCCTTCAAGGGTGCTTGCACAAAGCTAAACCTTCAGAACTGCTCAGAATAGCTCCCACACAGAGGCTTGTGGTCAAATGTCAGACAAATTAATTTTCCGGGGGCTGGATTCTCTTTAAAAAGTCCAATACAATAAAATTAGTGGTGGGTCTACTGCAAATACTGACTCCCAGGGCAGGGCTGTTCCACCCACAAAGCTCTCTGGGGCTGCATGGGACTACATCAGGAAGAACAGAGATTATGGCACTCCCACCATGTTTCTAAGAACATCAGTGGAGGTTTTTGCTAGAAGCTGAATAGTCTGGCTCTGACTTACTAAATCATGCTTTGAACAAACAAACTTGGGGTTAGGGTCCACAGCGGACACTTGTAATCCATAAGCAATATGGTGGATGAGTGCATCTGCCAGAGCAGTAAGAAATGCTCCCCAACCCTTTCTGAAGGCAAGAAGCCTAAGTTCAGCCACCTCAAGTGCATGTATACCAATGTATGTAAGATGGGCAACAAGCAGGAGGAACTAGAGTCTTGTGACCAGTGTGAGGGGTGCCAGAGGAATCACAGAAACTCGGTGGGAAAACTCACATGATGAGGCGACCACAATGGATGGCTACAAATATTTTCAGAAAGATAAGAAAGGAAGAAGAGGAGGTGGAGTTGCACTTTACATGACAGAGATATTTGCATGTGTAGAGGAGGGCTGTGGAGACCATGCAGTTCTATTTAACTAATGCCTTTGGATCATGATTAGAGGGGTCATCACTAAGGAGGAGGTTATGCACTGACCTCCCTGTCAGGATGATGAAGCCAACAAAACCTTACTGTGGCTGCTCAGTGAAGTCTTGGGCCAAATGAGCCTGGTCTTCATGGGTGGCTTCAATTACCCACACATTTGTTGGAAAAAAGATAACAACTGTGCACGTGCCATGCATCAGGTTCCTGAAATGTCTTAAAGTCTCCTTTTTCCTATAGGAGCAATTTCCTAGCAATGTGCTGGTCCTGACTAGATTGCTAGATTTCCTGCTTGCAAACCAAGAAGAGTTACTTGGCTTACACTGGTAGCCTAACTACCAATGATACCTCGGATACAGTGAGCAAACATTGTGAAGTTTGAAGTCCTGCTTAGAACACTGAAGACCAGTAGTAGGATGAAGACCTTAAATTTTAGAAGAGACAACTTCTATATGCCAGGGGCCTAGCTGTGAGAGATTCCATTGGAAGCATCCATGAAAGTCAAAGGAGTTTGTGAGTGCTGGGAGTTATTTGAAAGTGCCTGCTGAAAGCACAAGAATGGTCTATTCTTTACAAAGGCAAAGGAAGAAGTCTAAACAAAAGACTTCCCTGGCTTAACAATGAACTGTTAGGTATAATTAAAAGCAGAAAAAGCAGCATACTAGCTGTGGAAAGGCAGCCAGTTAGCCACTGAGCACTAAAAGCACCTTGCTAGGGTAATGCAGAGATGCAGTCAGGAAGGCTAAGGATCAGCTAGGACTAAAGTTGGCAAAAAATGTCAAGAAGAAAGGGTTCTTTGGTATTTGTGAGCAGTAAGCAGAAGGCAAGACACAAGACCAGTGCTTAAGGAGTGCAGGAAAGCTAGTTACTAACAATGGTGGCAAGGCAGATTTCTCAATACCATTTTTGCCCATAAATACATAAATCCACACCCTAGGGTGTTAAGAAAAGTGCCTGATATTTTTGTAAGGAGACTGTCTATAATATTTGAAAGACACAGAGATCAGGGGCTGCCCCTAATGACTACAAGAGGGAAAAATGTCAAACCTATACACAGTAATGGACCGAAAGAGGACCCAGGGAACTGGAGGCACAATGGTCTTACTTTGTCCCCTGGGAAAGTGACAGAATGAGTCCTCCTAGAAACCATTACAAACCAAATGAAGCAGATGATTGGGAAAAGCCATAATGGATTTATGAAGGACAAATCATGACAGACTAAACTAGTCACCTTCTACAACATGATAGCATCTTCTATTGACATGGGGAGAGCAGAGGATGATGTTTATTTAGACTTCAGTAAAGCTTTTGACACCGTTTCCCACAGCATTCTCCTGATTGAGTGGCGCGTGAGATGGGTAGGAAATTAACTCACATGTCACACTCCAAGGATGGTGATAAATGGTTTTTACTCAGGTAGCCAGAGGTGCTGTAGTTGTGGCAGCTGTAGATGGAGACTGAATTAAAAAGTTATCAAAAGCCAACAACTGAGAGGCAATCACTGATGAATTTTTACTGGACATGTGGAAAGCACTCTTCAAAGAGCTGTACTTGGCTCCTCTGAGGGCATGCTGGTCTGTTTTGCTGCTGGGCTGCACAGCTGGTCAAGATCAGAGGAGAGAAAACCTTAGAGACTCTTCTGAGTCTCTAAGCAATGTTCTGGGCACTAAACAATTCAAGTCAGGTTTCCTAGACCACTGCTTGGCCAAATATATGCTAATACACACAAAATTAAAAGAGAGGTTTGTGCAAACTCCTCAATTACTGTAATTGTGGCTTCTGTATGTTGGCTGAAGTAGTAGCATAAAGTTTGCATACAAACGGCCAAATATTGCAGAGGATGAATTTACCCCTGAGGCAAATTCAGCAGACAAGGGAGTTACATCAGATCTTTACGTGCCTTTTATTTTATATATACATTGACACATAAACATACACACACGGGGCAAGAACTCTCTCCTTCACATTTGTTCATGGTTTGCATGCAGCATAGCACTGCAGCATGCCTGGTTTTGACTGCAGACCTGAGCACCAACAAATGATGTAATGCCTAGCATCATCTCAGACCTTGTTTAATGGAGAGCTTGTCAGCTGCAAGCTGCTACAGAGCTGGCAGTCACAACTGAAGGTGACAGGGCCACAGCTCCCAGCCTCAGCATTTCTGCTCTACTTTCTCTTACATGGTGATTTATGAAGGCAGTGTGTTTGTACCCTGGAAAATGTGGAATATGTGTTAATTGTGCCTGGATGATTTCAAGCTCAGAAACTCTCTCTACCGAACAGCTCTTTTTCTGGGAAGGCTGTGAAGGACACAGAGCATCACTTGATCACTGGTGCTCACCACCACTTCTCCCCTTCCCCTATAGCCTTTGCTTGGACCTCTTTGGGCTCTGAACACCTTCTGTGCTGTGCTTTCTGCACACTCAAAATCTCTGTCACCACCATATAGACGGCACAAAATTATACACAGGAACACAATGGTGAGATAAATCAATTTTAGTACTGTCACTGCATTTACAATAAAGGGACACAGAACAAATGAACATTACATCTATGGACTTGAGAGTCTTTCATGATGTGGCAGCAACTGAATAAACTGCCTCTACAGGTCATTGTTGGTTTGTGTCTGTGCTTTACCCGGCCTTCCTGGGTTACCAAGCGGCTTCTACCTTTTTCCTCTGCAGCATGTTGCCAGACAGATGGCTGATCTGGTGCAATAAAGCAAGTTCTATGTGGTTTCAAAGGAGGGGAAAAAAATCTATGGTACCAAAGTGCTCACAGCTATGTACATGTTTTCTTCCTGCTCTGATCAGCTACCCTCTCAGACCACTGCCAGAGAGAATACAGAGGACCAGCTCAGCTCGTACCATGTGAAGATGCGGGGCTGCATTGTGCCCACAGTGGGAGGGCTAAAAGGACAGCCGGCAGCCTCAGTCATCCGTGGAGGACTAGAAGACAGCACTACCTAGTGCTCACTTCAGCCCACAAGGACCAGTTGCCAAGAGGAAGAGACAAGATACATAAAGCCAGCGGTCTAGAAGAGAAGAGGGACTGATTCACTTAGCTGTAATCCCCTGCTCTCTTTGCTTGCACACGAATTGCTCTCTTCTCTTTGACATAGTTTTGCAGTTCCCTGTTACCTTTCAGAAATTACAAACTGTCTTTAATTCTGGCTCAGTCTGCGAGGAAGGGATCCACTGAAAGCAGGCAGAATCTGGAGAGCATGAGGGTTCCTTTTGAACCCAATAAAATACTACATTGCTACATACCTTCAGGGAAACTACCACTTCACAGTTGTTAGCTGGGGCTTCCTTTGGTTCCTTTGCTATTACAAGAGGCAGACTGCATCTTGCAGCAGTAAGAGAAGCTCCTGAGCACTTTGGTTGCTAATTCCTGCAGGCACAATTCCTATTTTGGAAACTTACTAATGGCCAAAGTGTAACTCTGCATAGGTACAAAATATTTGCAATCACCACCTTGTGGTAGCCAAGTTAAAATCCTCCAGAGGGAAGGAAGACTAAGTTCTTACCATGGAACATACTACCTGTGAATTTTTTTTTTTTTTTGACAATAGGATTTAACAAAAAACTTGGATTATATTGCTAGCAGAAGTGAAAATTTCTGAACTACGTCTTTAACTTAAACCCCCCCCCCCCTTAGTAAGTAATATTAATCACCTTGAAAAGACAGCTCCAAGTCAACTCAAATACTACACAGTAACTTCCATTGTGTCCCAGTGTTTTAATGTTGGGATCATCCGACATATTCCTCATCTACATTCACAATACAGTTGGGCATGGCTTTGACAGCAGCTGGAGGAGGTACTCTTAACCTCAGTATTTTGTCCTTTCAAAGGCATGTACTGAGAATGAGTATCTGGTGCACATATTTATCTGCAGATGCCTTAGCATGACATCCTTCTAGGGTCCTAAGGGTCCTGGGGTGGCACTACAAGGGTCTCTCTAGCTTCCTAGGAACCATGCATATTATTTGTTCACTCAGACACCTAAATTTATAGCTCAGTATTTAGATTGATCACACTTCATGTGACATTGACTTAATAAGCTAGAAATTACTACATCCTCATCCAACCAAGTGAGTTTTCCTTCTGCAAGAATCATCACGTGGTGAATATTGTTCATCAGTGAAGTAATCTATTTTTAATAGTTGTTCCTCTATATTAGAAATAGTCCTCATAGAGTTTAGCTGTTTGTGAACAGAGCATGAACACATATAATGGAGAAGATTGACCACAGAGAGGTGAGAAGGAGTCTGCAGTGCACAGCTATCACATGGTGAGAGGGGTCAATAACACAGAAATTGCATGATGTCTGCTTTAAGTTATTCATGCTGTTCTTTCCCTCTGTGTGAGCACAAGAAGAGGTGGAACTCTGCCAAAGCAATACTGTTTTACCACAACAGTGACGTTTGTGCTTGCATTATACAAATACCAAAGAAAAAGGTAATGGCTCCAGCAATAAATCAGAAACACACAAGGAAGGAAAGAAACCCCGCTCTTTAAACCTTTGCAACAAAGCTAGAGTAACAACTCTTGTTAAACCCAAAGCTATACAATAATAAAAAGGCACTTACCACCATCCTGGTGGGAGAAACTCTGTGAAGGGAAAAAATAGGATGTTTGGTTAAACCTTTTATATTTTGGGTTTAATTTGCTTTACATCTTGATTTTTATGCTAGGCTTGCTTTTATGGTTCTTTGGAGTTTTTAGATGGGTAACTGTGGTTGTTGCTTCTTGTATTTAGGTGCCATCATAGACTGGGGGACAGGGACATGGTATAACTAGATGAAGAACTCTGCTTTTTGTTGCAGGCTGTAATGTTCTAAAGTGGCATTTGTGGCAAATGCTACTATCTCTGGATGCCACGAGAGCAGGAAAGTTTGAAATACCTCTCAGGATCCTGCTGACATCTTTAAGAGGGGCTGAAAGCTCACATGATTTCCCTCCTAAGCTAGGGCGACAGACTCTGAAATCCCTCTTCAAAAAGAGTTGGGATGGAAGGGGAAATCCAGATAACCCAACCAAAATAGACCTGACGCCACTGTGTCTTTTCTAGTCTTGCTCATACTGGTTTAAGCTATGTGCTCTGCAACTGCCCTCAGTCTTTCCATAAGTGCATGAATTTATAACTGCTGCTTCCAAATGGTGCTAAGAGTACACTTTGCTTTCAATCTGTGCCCAAGTGTCTTTTTTTTTTTTTTTTAATACCTTTTGCAAGTTGTCAAAGGATTTCTCAGTCTCCTTTAGTTTCTCCAAAATTATTTGTTCTTTGGCAGATATTTGTGATTCTTCACTTTCTAATTTCTGTATTTCTTGTTCCAGTCTGTGGAAGACATACAGACATGCACATACACACAAAAATTAAACATAAAAATTAGCTCAGTGAGAGAGAGTTTCCTAGGTATTAGCTGACACTTCAAATGTCATCAGAAACAACTTTGACTCTTATTATTCATAGCTGATTTCCTAGCACATGAAGGGCATGTGAATTATTTGTAAGACAGACAGATCTATTTACAAGAAAAATATCTTATCCACTTCTGCAAAAGCACATACAGATTAACCAAAAATATACTTCAGTATCCTTTCACTCCAATTCCTGTAACATCTCTAATTTTACTTTCATTTTAGAAATCACACTGCAGGATATAACTACAAATATGCAGTAGTATTTAGATGAATAAGTGTCTTCTAATATTTCCATACTCCAGACAATGAAACTGGAAATAGTTGTTGGAAACTGGCAGTCAACCAGTTGTTTTAGGAGTTTCTCTTGAACCCATACTTTCCCCACTCCCCTTCGGGACATCTATCTGTGTTTTCTACTGTTACTGCATGACACTGGGGTCCCCAGAGACTTTGGGTAATAAAATACAAAGACAGTTCAGAAAATAAACTTACTCTGCTAGGCAGTAAACACTCAGCACTCTCATTTCTCTTGTCAAGACTAGTGGCTGAGACCTCACACCTTAAAATGTGCTGATTATGATTTGGGATACGCTTTCATAGAGCTTAGATTCTCCATTACTTTAACTCAAACCTCCTTTTATTGACATGATTTATGCAGATGCAGGAATATTCCCTCTTTCCCCCTACTCTACTCCTTCTATGTGTGCTACTATCTTTATTTTCTCACTTTTGAAAAAAAAAGAAAAGAAAGAAATATATATCTAAAATAAGCCAAGATGAACATATTTGGACAGGGAGAGTTACCTAAAATTTCCTTTGTCTACTGAAAGATCTGTAGTTGCTCATAGCTCGTTGTACCACATTGAATGTGAAATATCAGCATCACCCAGTACTTTCCTTACCCATGGCTGCTTGCTCCTGCCTTTCTGTCACCACTTTTCAAATGAAGGATCAGAGCACTGATCCACACTAAAGGAAACATTTTTGCTCTTTCCCAGCCCTGCTCAGCTCAGGACTCCACTAATACTAATTCAATCACAAGGCGGAGAGCAAGGAGAAGGTGATGTAGGGAGGATAGAAGGAGGAATTGCTTCTTTGACAGACCTGACAGGTTGAGTTTCTTGTGAAATTCTTGTGTTTAAATATAGAGGCAGGGGTCTAACTTTAGGACCCACCTGGGAAATTTTTCCTCACTTTTTAATTCTATGATGATGAAAGATTTGTGGCACTTACTGAAAATGCTTCTCATTAGAGGGAGGGAAAAGTATCACAGGCGCAAGTTGTTGCAGATAGAAAAATGCAGATTTCGCTCTCCTGAAGTATGTGAATACTTAATAGTCTCAGGTTCATGGTGATTTGTTGAACTGCCATTTCTCTCTCTTAAAGATAACGCCCTCGTCACTAAGCTGAAATAGCTTAATTGCAATAATTTTAAAATGAACTGTTGGAAAGTACTGCTTCAATCCACTAAATCTTTCCTCCAAAATAATATAAAACATACAAGATGCAAAAAATTTAAAACTAAGTATTTTGTTCTGCTGCAGTGGAACAATTTGATACAAGGGATGAATTTTCCCCCTCATGTTGTAATTCAGGGAGAAATTTTTCAAAATATCCTTTCCTCTCTTGACTTTAATCTTGATTTTTAAAATGCCTAGTGAAGTGAAAAATTATTTTGTAACTCAGGTCAGGCATTTGCCACACTCCTGCTAAATTAAAGAACTTGGAAGTCAACACGTAGGTGCCTTCTTTTCCTTCTCTATCCTAGATTTGTAGATCCGCATACATTTTACCTTGCTGATAGAAATTTTAAATATTCTGCTGCGCTGCCTGGTGAAAATAAATTGTGGAGCTGGGTGAGTCAGGGTTTACTGGTATATTTCACTTTTCCCCCAGTGAGTCACTAAGCAGCATTTTCAGGATGTATATTCTGTAAACTAGTACATTTTGCTTGCTATATGACGTGGGAAGAGGCTGAAAAATGGGAGTGTGTAGAAGTCAGCAACAATAAAATATAGAGGGAGGAAAGAAGCCCTTTTTCTTTCAAATGAACTGGACATTAGTTAGTAGTTTATGACAACGAAAACTCTATGAGGCAACTCATTTGATGGAAGGTTATAAGCATGTAAACTCCTTGTAATCTGGGGTCATCACAAGTCATCATTTTTTTGCACACCAGCTCAAATTGGAGGTTTGTTATTAATTATTTGGTCTTGAAGAGAAAGTTTGCTTTCAACACATGTACATGTACACTTGCACATGAACAGATAGCAACTGATTCGATTTGTATTTTCTTACTTTCTGACTGCTCGCTCTTTTGGTTTTCCCCCTCCTGGTTCACTTCTTCAGTTTCTGCTTCCTTCATGCCAGCCAACCCTCACCATTAAAATGAGTTGGGCAGATGAAACATTATGTTACTCTATTGTGACAAACGTCTAGTTGTTCTGATTTTTATTCTTGTTGGCTTTTTGTTTTTTTTTTTCCTCAATCCCTTCTTTACTTTCTTTTAGAAGTGATACTGATAACTTGCTAAAGAGAAAAAGAGCTACCAGGATTTAGAAATATGGATGAAGCTGTCAGGAACAGAGATCTTCTGTGTGACACTGAATAAGAATGCATAAAACTCATCCTGTGGAGGCAATTTGAAATCAGTACAGGTATACTGAGAGTCTCCCAGGCTCTATGTAGAATGCAGAAAAATTGCAGGAAAATTACGGGTCATTTGTCAGAATGTACCTGTTAGATAGCACAGGGGTCATATACCAGACATTGGTATCCACAAGGAGTTGTTTTTTACATTGTTGCTCAATTTTTTATCAGTTTTATTTGTACCCTCTAGGCCTAAGGGGTGAGGCACCTCTGCTGAGGTAACAGAAATACTCAAGGTCAGAGTTTCTGTGTGAACTGTTGTATATATTCTTGAGTAAACCACCTGGGTACCACAGACCTTGCTGGAAAATTTGGACCTAGAATCCTCACCACTTCTTTGGGCTGTCTTTTTTCATATGATCCAGCAATACAAAAATTTAAATCATGCAAACTGAAGGTTTCTTTGCTTGGTTTATTTTTTTTAGTGAGTTTCATATATTCAGAATTGCTCAGTGGTAAGGAGAACTGCCTGCTTTTTGATAACAACATAAAAAAGAGTCATGTAAATTTGGTCTAAAAAATAATTGCACTACTATCACATCTATTTTGAGCAACATTCTATATAATAGCTTAAACAGTAATAAATCCAGAGTGCACATGTACACTAGAAATATATACAAAGTCCTTACATTCTTCCTGTGTAAATCTGTTAAATATCAAATTATGTCCTTTTCTTCTAGCCCAGTTTGAAAAGGATATGCCTTAATTGTCCTTTGACACCTGGCAAGGAAACCCTGCAATTCCCTTGTTCCTCAGCAGACTTCTTAGCAGAGTTTGGGCTGGCCTTTGAAAGATGGCCACAACAATAAAGCCAGTTACATAAACAACTACAGTATCTGAAGTGTTGTAGGGAAGAAAATTAAGAAAGAAAATGCAGGTTCAGATGAGGCAGAAGTGGTATAAAACAGACTGTTAGTATTTCTGCTTCATTGGCCCAGGCAGTTACCTGATGACTGTGATTTGCTAAGCTGTTTATATAAGAAGAAAATTGGGTCAGAGAGTCTGGGGCTGCTGTGGCATGGGCAAGGGTTTTGTTTCAGTGATTGTATTAAGAGTCCTATTTTCCCAAATACCAAAGAAACAAATGGGAAATTCCGACACTCAGAAAGCCAAGCCTGCCTGGTTGCTTTTCTGTCCTGCAGCTTTCTCTAATGGATGGCTGCCATAAGCATCCAAGAGTGTGAGAGGGTTTTCAGGGGGTGCTGAGAAGAGCTGTCTGTGTAAGCTAGGAAGCTGAGTGACTCTCCTCCTCATGTTAGCAGTGCTGCCCTGCTATGAAGAGGAGGGAACCACAGACAGCTGAAGGGATGCTGTCTTTTGGACAGCATTTTGCTGTCATTTGAGGGACCGTGACTCCTTGGTCAGTAAGACTACAGGCTTCTAGGATAATAAAGGCTGGAAACGGCTCCGGGAGGTCTCTAGCCCAACCTCCTGCCCAAAGCAGGGTCAGCTATCATCAGGCCAGGATGATCATGGCTTCTTCCAGTTGGGTCTTGAAACTCCTGAATGATGGGGGGAAAAATATATTTTAAGGCTTCTTACAGGTCTTCTATTTTAGAGTCTATAGCAATCATGCCCTGAAAAATTCAGACCAGAACCTTAGAGTACTGCAGGGGAGGGAGATGTACCAGACTGATAAAGGAAGCCTGGCCTGTGTGTTTGGTGGGATTTTGACCTTACATGAGTGTGGACAAGGCAGCCAGGGCAGCTTCTGAGGAGACCAGAGGCAGAAACAGCACATGAATTCCCCTGCAGAGATGCAGGGATGTGGACCACAGGAGCTGTCAGGTAGGAGAGAATACTGTAATTTAGGTGACAAAAAGGGAGTTAAGCAGGCAGATCTAAGAGGTGAAGAGGCAGCAGGCGAGGTTTGGAACTGTGGTATGTGTACATGTGCATTTACATTTAGCACTCAGTACCCAGCAAACATTGTACTTGGATACAGGACTCTGTTTTGTGCTCCACTCTGAAGGTGTTGAATGCACTTTCTCTAGGTGAGGATTTCCTCTCTTTCTTCTGTTTCCCACACTAAGATGTTGAAACCCACAAAGCTGGCCTGTCATTTACCTCTTTGCTGAAAAGCAGAGGCTGTTCTGCCCCGAGGTGCCTTTCCTCAACCCCAGGAGAGACCCTGAGCATGGTCCTGTAGGGCATTCACAGAGTGAATGAAGAAGCTGATGCAGAGTCACACTGGTTTGCAATAGGAACACACAAATCCTAAGTCAGCAGAACTATGTCTCAAGAAAACAGCCTTCTCTATCCAGCTAATTAACTCTAGCAGACACATGCCTTCTAGAGATATCTACACTTGGCTTAGCAGTGTTTTGTTTTTCAGGGTAGGAGTGTAACAGCATTATAAACAGGGAGAGCAGCTGCAGGCTTATGGAACAGTTTCTTTAGCCTGTACTAACTATGCATTCTGGGTTGTACCTGAGAAATACTCATGCAATTTCTGCAGGGAAACCAGAAATGCAGTAAAAATTATGTCTGCAGCATACACACTGGCATGTCAGTGGAAAAAAGAACATTCATCAGCACTAATAAGGAAAGTATACAAGTATTCAGAACTTAAGAGAAAAACAGGAAAGACCTAATCAGAGTAAACACTTGAAGGGAAAAGGTGACGGATGAATACGTAGAGTGGGGGATGGTCCAACTTTAACTGATTATTTTGCTGTTGCTTGACTGACACTACGAATCAAATTGGTATAAAAGCCACAAATAAGACAGTAATTAGTATCAGGTCTCTCAGGGCTGAACATTCTGAGGTGTTACAGCTGGTATTAAAATGGAAGAGTCACAAGCAGACCACTGCAACAAACCCTTGATATTTGCCGAACAGAGAATTAAACACCAAGTTTAGGGATAGCTGGGCTTGCCTGAGGGCTGAAACTGATCTCTGCACAAGCTCTGTGCCTGTCTCAAGGATTTTATCCTCAGGTAGCTTTTGATCATAGAGCAAAACCAGAAACTGAAACTTTACGTGTAGGGTCCACCCTTCTGGAAGTACAGTGCCTTCTGCTGCAAAGGTGCACTGGCAAAAATGCTCCACCCCATGGGCCTCTCATTCCCATTTCTTTTTGGGGCAGCATAGTACCTGTTACCTGACCCAGGCTCAGAACAACCTCGGAAAACGAACTTGCAAGGGCAAAGGGTCCCCCTAAAAGACATAAAAGTCCTTTAAATGAGCATAGCTGGAGCCCAGTCCAGCACCTCAGCCCTTGACAAATTTCCTATTACCTGTATCAACTGCCAGGCACCAGCAACCTGCCTGTAAGCCTACATGCCTATGAAACTGGAGCTGAAATCTACATGCCACAGCTGAGAACAGTACCCTTTGTCTGCTGTAGAGGACAGGGAAATCACTGAATAATCATTGGTCTAGTTTCCACATTGGCTTAGTTTTCTTAGCAAACACCAGCAGTTGTGCTAAAGACAGTGGGACCATTTGTGGATGTCACTCTGTGTCAATACACAGCCAGTTCTAATGGCAAAAAACCTGCTTAATTTCAGGTCTGTTGCTGGCTGAAATGGGATTCCAGAGTTGAAGAATTCAATGCCTCTTAGTTTAGTCTTTTTGCAGTGCTCATCCTTTTTTGAACAGCTCACTTTCAAGGAGGAAAGCTGGCAGGGCACAACTTATGATTTCCAACAGGCTATTGTTTACAGAGTGCAGTTGAAATTCAAGAGCAGCAAACTTAATTAACATCTTTGAAAAGGCCAAACCTCTGTGACTTGAAAAACTGGGAATCCATTATCACCAATCAGTGCTTGGATATGAGATTCAGGCATGATGCTGAATGAGTTGCTCTGGTAATCCATATGAATCTTGCTGAACACATGAGAAGGGACACAATTTCCTCCACCTGGAAAACGTTGCATCCCAGTACCAGCTGAGGAACTTGGGAAGAGAAGTAAAACTCCACAATTCACTTTGCTGTCTGAAGTAAATGTGTGTACACAGAGAGAGCAGTACAATGATACTGTGCATCTGCCTGGAGTAGGATGAAGTTAATCCACGCTATCTTAGACAAACCAAGGTGACCAAGCCAAGCATCGGCCACAAGACTTCTTGAGCTAAGCATGATGAGGTGGAAAACACAACAGTCATTACCTTGATTTAACTACTGCAGTGTTGCCTGCTGTGGATGTAGAAGACTTAGTGTCAGTGTAATGCAAATTCTTTGATCTGGAATTGAAGAAGTTATACAATTGAGTCCCTTTCCTTGCCCAATCAACACTGTTTGCATATTAACTTTTGCCTGTGGTTTGCCTAATGTAGCATTAAATCTCCCAGATATCTTCAGCACTCTGGTGTGACTCTTCCTCTAACTGAAACCACTTTTTCATGAGCTGCTTTTTCTCTCCTTAAGAAGTTATCTCAGCCTAGTATGATTTCCTCATATCACCTTAGCACAAAACTTTTTGCCCTCATGGCACTTACAGCCCATGCTTGGTTTTGGACTTTTACCACTGTAAACCTTTCTAAGCCTAGTTCTTCTAGTCTTTTTCAAATGGGAGATGTCTCCAGCTCAAGTGAGATTGCAAACTTAAAAACTTCCCACTGACTCAGGAGGTGGCAGATCACTGATGAAATCAGTGAATCACTATGCCTTGGATGCTTGCCCTTAGAGCAGAGGAGTACATGGCTTGACCCTCCTTTGGGAATGGAGGGGAAAAAAAGTTAAAAAAACCCCTGTTCTGAACCCAGTCCAGTGGCCAGTGATCAAAGAGGTGAAAGAGCAAAGAGTCTACTTATTTTCTCCATGTGCTTACAACAGAGTGTTTGGATCGGAAAGCTCCTGTTTGTGCTCCTGACCAGGCTCCAGACAGGACCTCGCAGATCTGACCAAGTCCCTGATCAGTCAAGTAAACACCCCAATAGCTTAACCTGCCCTGGTAGCATCAAGCTTCTGACTCACCCAGCCTCTGGAGCACCTGTGTTTAGAAGAAACAAGAACAAATGTTCTGGTTTCTTGGCCCAGCCAGGTAAGATGAAAATGGTTATTTAGGCTCTTCCTGATGAAGCTGGGTTTTCTCTCTCCTCTTCACCATTGCTATAATTTTCTTCTTCCCTCCCAGATCCAGGCCTCCTGCCTCTAGAGCTTCACAGGCCAGTGTCCAAAACATTAAAGCAAATGAAGTAAGAGCCACAACTGATATAAAATGCTTGGCCTGCACAAAACCAGACACGCAGATCTTAGTGTCCAGACAGACAGGTAGTCACATCAGAAAACGGACAGGACTTACACTGCAAGTACAGAGGTGCATCATCTGTGGTTCATTGTTTGGTACTCACTGGGATGGCAGGAGAAAGGCAAGGAAGATAAAATAGCTGTTTGAGAGAGGATACGTGCTCTACTTTGCAGTTGAAAGGTGAAGGTGCAGTGACTCAGGAAAGACACTGAATCCTGCAGACACCTGCTTGCTTTCCCATGGCTTTAAGTAAAATTGGCAGGACAAGCACCAGGACAGATGTCCTGGGATGTCTGAAGACACACAAGAGTACAAGGGAAAAACATACCAGTGTGGCTTTTGATCATAAAATCCTCTCCCTCATCACAATGTGCTTTGCTCCTACCTTGAAGTGTACTTCAGGGGACTGGTCGGGCACTTTGAGCACAGACAATAGGCTCCAGAAAGGCCATGATTGTGGCGGTACCTTGAATCAGAGGACATGTGTTGCAAGACATGGTCCAGGTGAAGGAGGGGTTGCATGTGCAATTTTGCCCAGCACAAAGTCCCTGTACACAGCAGCACGCACCCAGAGACCAGAAAAGCAACACAGGTGCGGCCAGCCCTGTGAAAAACAGCTTGTTGGCTCGTCGCAGCTCTGCACATGAAATTCATTTAGGTTTAGCAACAGATGCCAGCAGTTCAGCTGTACAGTAGATTGAGTTATTTATATCTTGGGAGAGATCCAAGAAATAGAGGGAGAGCAATTGGGGGATGATGCCTGAGTGCTCATTCTTCCATCGTGCAGCAGTGCTGGCTGCTGCAGTTACCCAAGGTTAGCGCAGATGTATGACCAAATTGAATGCGTGACCTAATGCAGTACCCACACTGCAAGCTGCCAAGGAAGGAGGATGTTTTTCTGCAATTCCTGTACATACTGATATACTGGAGGTGCACATTCAGTTACCTAGAAGCACTTACAGAGAAGGCAGGAAGCCTGGAAAATCTCCACCATCTTTCTAAGTGAAGGGAAGTTAAGCAAAAAAACAAAGGTAAAAGTATTTTCTCTGGAGACATTTCAGCCTCCCACGTACAAACTGGGAATACACCTTTTGTTTCTGATTTAGTGTCAGATGAGAAACGAGCTAAGGCTCATGGGGTGCTCAGGACAGAACACGAGCAAGACAAAGATGCCCTGCAGAAAAAGAACTGGGGGTCCTGGTCAACAGCCATCTGAACACGAGCCAACAGTGTGCCCAGGTGGCCAAGACTGCTAATGGCATCCTGGCTTGTATCAAGAATAGCATGGCAAACAGGCCTAAGGCAGGGACTCTCCCCCTGCCCTTGGCACTGGGGAGGCCAAACCTCAAGTCCTGTGTTGAGTTTTGAGCCCCTCACTTGAAGAAAGACATTAAGTTGCTGGCGCATGTCCAGAGAAGGGCAACAAATGGGGAAAAATCTAGTAGGAGGCTCAGGGGAGATCTCACTGCTCTGCACAACAACCTGAAAGGACGTTATAGTGAAGGTCAGTCTCTTCTCCCAGGTAACAAGTGACAAGGCAAGACGAAATGTCCTCAAGTTGTGCCGGAGGATGTTTGGATTGGATATTAGGGAAAAATTCTTCACTGAAAGGGTTGTCAAGCATTGTAACAGGCTGACCACAGAAGTGGTGCAAGCACCTTCCCTGGAAGAGTTCAAAAGACACGTAGATGTGGTGCTTTGAGACATTCTTTCAAAGGGGCTACAGCAGAAATGCCATAAAATCCTGCAAACTCAGAGTGCAGGCAGTGCTGCATTGAAAAGCAGAGCACATGGGAGACTGGGTTTAAAGATAACATCACTGGCTAGGGCTGGAGAGGTCACGTTGCCTTCTGGCTGGACCTCAGGTCTCTGCAGCTTTTTCCTCAACTGTCTATTTTGCCTCCCTGTGAGAGCTGGGGAGGTGCTCTCTGTGCTCTCATCTGCTCTTCCCAAGGAGCTGAGGAGAGTCATGCACAGCAATTCTTGCAGAGAGTCGTGCTTCTCAGCCACTCATGGGCTGCTGCAGTGAAGGGCAGGGGCAAAGGGGGCTGTACAAGAGTTGTGCCTGGCAGAATCCAAGAGCACACCTAGAGTGAAAGACAAACTTTTTCCTGGTAGAGGCTCTTTCCCTTTCTGCCTCCCCTCCCCTTTTTCCCCCTTCCCCTCCTTCTTTTCTTCCTTAAATTCCTGCACAGGTCATTTCCACGCAGACATCTGCCGAGTCTCTTTTTTCTGTTTAGACAAAGCACTGGCTGCACCCAAAGTCAGTGGCAGCATGTTCTCTTACTGCTGGGAACCAGGACTTCACTCCTAGCAGAATTCCCCTTTGGGCTATTTGGAATCCCTCCCTGCCCCCACCATGTTTAACTTTTAGCAGTATAGAAGCATATGCAAGTGTCTCTTTCATATGGCAATGAAAAGATGTTGCAGTTATTAACTAGAAAAGCATTGTTGGCAAAAACAGCAATCATGGGCGATAGCTATCTTATTTTATCCTTGCTGTAGTCTCCAGCAAATCATTTTGCCTCCATTCCCCCACCTTGATCCAATACAGTTTGCCAATCCTATAGAGCCCAATAGTACATCAGTCCATGCTTATCCCTAGTAGATGTTTTAGCTGCTATTATTAATTATACTCACTGTACATGTGAGATTTCCATGATTTCGGTTTGACTTGACTCATATTTGCTGCTAAGAACTGCATGGACTTTGTAATAGCCTTGGTGCAAACAAGGGATTATCTATTTGCTTCCTGTTGTGGTGGCTTAAAATGGGTTGTTTCAAAGAGCATGGTGCTTACAAGCCTACTTGTTGGTGATAAAAGCGTTGCCCAGCATTCAGCATTCTAAGGTACACCATGTGATTGACTGAATTTAGTCTGAGTATAGTACTAAAAATGAAAATAAACCCCAGAAAATTCAGGCTGAAAACATGAAAACCCAATCAAAGTTTTATATTGGTGGGATTATTCTGCTGTCCTATGGCTATTAAAGCTCAACTGTCATAAAAAGCTGCAAATTACAGGGATCCCATCTGCCTCCTTTCGACATTTTTGAACATACCCTTCCTTGCCTTTTGTGTTGTGCTTTAGTCACGACTGCCTGCAACTGTAAATGCCCTCAGTAGTCCTTGACAAAGGAACTAGATGGTAGTGCAGCTCACAGCCAGTATGCGTCAGCCACTGAAAGGGACCTTTAAAGGGACCTTCATCAGGTCCCTTTAAAAATTCCCCATATTACATGACCCTCACAAATACACAAATCCATTCCCCTGCACTGCTTGCCAATAGGGACAGAAAAAGAGCACCAAGGCAGGAAGGGGAACACCCAGTAGGAGCCGTAACTTGTTTTGTTTGTTTCTTGATTCAAACAGTTTCTTGGATCTGAGCTTTACAAATCTGTCCTCTGCTGTCATTCACTTACAGGAACTCACAGTTCATTTTTCCAGGGTGAAGGCTGGTGCGAGGCAAGGAACATGCCCCATGGGAACGCACAGATTTTATACCGGGAGCAATGAGAGATGCACCAAGCTGTTGCCACCCTGAGCATGATGACTGCAGTGTCCTGATCCTGCTTCATCCATCTGATCTACCTCAGAGCTTTTATGTTGTGCTTGTTTATTAATTTGTGCTGGGCAGAAGACATTCCCATGTCCCAGAAAGCCACTGGAGCAAATGTGGCTTCACTGGGGAGAGGTTTTGCCCTGGTGGGGTAGCTCCAAGGTTATCCAAACTGCTCCTGCTGAGGCAAATCAAGCCAATCAGGAAGCCCTCAGAAACTTGGGCTGTGTTCAGTTTGTTGTTTCCACCCTTAGACATTTCCTGCTATTGTTCTTGTCATTTTCTTTGAGTGTTCACTGGGCTGGTGGGTGGTGCTGCTACTGCTGGCAGGGGAGGCCTCCGGTCCTCCTGGGCACTTGGAGAGCTGTGTGTCATTCCTTTCACAAACTCCCAGCACTAATTTCCAGCATACAAGTGCAGGGAAGGTGGACCTGGGGTGGTGACTGCATCTCAGTGAGCAAAGTGCAGTTCCTTTTCCTGTTGGCTGTGCTCAGCTGGACAAGAATGAAATCATGCCATAAAATGATGAATGAATTCCAGCTCAAGACATTGCTTACCACCCCTGGAGAAGGAGAAGGTGGGTGAGTAGGTGGAAGCCACAAGTTCACAGCATCCTAGGATCTATATAGAGAGCTGTGGAAATACTGACTATATGCTAGACATTGATGGCTCTAGTTTTATCTCTGCTACCCAGAGCCTGGCTTTCACTTTCCAAGGGTACAGGATTTCACCTACAATGATCTAACCGCACCACACCACAAGAGAACCAGAGGAGCTATTAACAATTCAGGCCTTCCAGACACAATACCTGTGTCTCATTTTTTAACTCTCTAAATATCATGATTAGTCTTTTATTTCATCATATGCCTCTCACAAGCATCTACCTGCAGTGCAAAGGACAAAAGACCTGGATGCTGCACTTCCTTGGGTGCTGTTCCAGTCTCAACTGGAAATCACAGCAAACCAGTTCCTAGACACTCCCAACTGCTCAGGTAATCATGAGCACATCTTTGGATTTCATATACAATGTAAGACAACTTCCTCCGCTGCGGAGAAATTGTGAGATTGAATTTGTCCTTGGACAGCATCTATAATTCTGAAGAGAGATCCCTGGAAATGTGGTGTTACTGCTGGGCTGTAGTAGTGAATAGAGCCAGCTACAGAGCTGTGTGAATGAAGAAATGAGTGGGAAAAATTGCTTAGATATTACTTGAGGCTCCCTTTTCCAGCCCTTTGTTCCACATTACCTAACATCAGCCAGACCTGAGTCATTGCTATCTGAACCTTCACAGTGGCAAATTAAAAAAAAGGAGAGTGTGTTTAATAATGTGGCAGTGCCTTTCTAGTCCCCCTTACTGGCTCACGAAAACTTGGAATGAAGTACAGTTTTAACTGTGGAATGCTGAAAAGTTTGCCTTGACGTTGTGCTGCATGTTTGTGGTAGGAGTCAGCTGATGACTTCCTGCCTGCATGGGTCTCAGAGGGGTGAAATTCTTGACCCCGAACTTCCCAAGAGCTGCAGAGCTTCAGAATCAGGATAAAGCAGACATCTGGGCTGATTTGGTTCAGTGGAGCAAAAACCAGTCAGTAGAGTATCTGTGGATGGGTTATAAAAGGGTCATAAATCTTTCTTTTTAAGAAAACTTCTAAAACCATACCAGGGTCTGTGTTCTGATGGTTGACCTCAAGCTCACCATTGATCATAGCAGAGAGGTGGCACAGGATTGCCTAAGGGTAAATCTCAAAGAGGAGAACCTCAAAGCATCTAGCAGTGTGGTAACCCCCTACTTTCTAATAAATTACTTTGCAGTCTGTTCATTACCCTTTCTGCAGCAAGCTGAAGAAAGCCAAGTGTAGCCTGATGGGCTCCTGGCTGCGATCCCAGGGCTAGCTGGTCATGAGAAGCTAGTTCACCTTCTGTGGTTTCAGTGCATCCCAGGACTATGATGAACATCCCTCACACAGGTCTCCCTGACTGTGCAAACCATCTCTGTGCCTGGAATGGTGGTATTGAGGGATGGGATAGCAAGGGGTGATGGTCCATGTCACATCTCTGGAAATTTCTGCTATGTAACTCGAGAAAAGAGGCTAAAGTTTTGCAGGGATTTCCTGAAGTCTAAATGGTTAATTTTGTCTGGTTTTGAGTCTTGCAGTATTCCTAATGCTCAAGGATCCTGGACTGGAGAAAACTCCAGCTGAGTTTTGGCAAAACCATGAACATTCTTGGTCTTACCTGCACAGTTGACCCCATTGTCTCTTTTCTGTGCCTACTATGTTTTTTATGTTGGTATTTGAACAAGGTATTCAAATAAAGTAAGAATGGGTAGTAATAAATGTGAGACTCTTGCAAAAATCTCCTCAGGTTTACAGCACTGACAGATCATTTTAATTCGCTTTGTCTCAAACATGAGACCAAGGGCAAAGACTTCACAGATGTCCGTAGTATTGGGAAGGTTGGGTGGGGCCCATTTCCTGGTTTACTTCATGCAGGCAATTGTGCACTCCCTCAGGACATGGGAATTTAAGAAATTACTGGCCAGTTGCAGGTTGCAGAAGATGTCTGTAGGGGCCATCTGAGATGTACAAAAAAAAGCTTAAAACAGTAAAGGTGCTCTTGAAAATGGGATGCAGGTACTTTTGAAAGCTTGTCTCCGGTGATATCCATGCCCGTTGGTGTTTAGTTATGAACACTTTTCCAGCTTTATTTTTTGAAGGTACTTCATCTATGAGTGTTTATGGTTGAAGTGATCAGGCAGTAGATGAAAAAGCAGTACTCAAAGCCTTGAATTTAAACAAGAGAGATAAACAGGCATCAAACTGTGGGTGTGTATGTACTTCCAGTGGTTTGAATAGACGAATACTTGGATGTAAGCGTATGTTGAAGTGTATCTCTAACTTAAGGCTTAAAGGGTTTATGAGACATTTATGAGACAGCTCAAAATTAGGAAAATTGTCCCAGTGCTTTGGAATGGACAGACTGAAAATCAAATTAAACTTAAAAGGCCTTATTTGAAATATGGCATGGGAACTGAGAGCAGTGACAATATTCTGGGTGCTGGAATGTCATTGACTCCATTACAACTACCACCAGACAAGGGCAGCAGGAAGTGTAGGCTGTCAAGATGACTGGCCAAAGGGCTGGCTGGTTAGTCACTAAATGCCAGATGGACACCACCAACTGTCTAAATGATTTCTCCCTCATTTGTAATTGGCTCAGTTGTGGCTGAGCTCCCTGGCTCTGCCTGCAGTTCTCAGGTCTGCTGCTGGCAGCCCCCTTGGTATACACCCTGGAGGCAGAGTGCAAGCTCCTGTCAGCATGACAGTCCCTGAAGGAGCTGTGGGTTTTCTGCTCATGCCCTCCTCTAACAAATTTTGCCCCATTCATGGTGTGAAACATCCATTACACCATTTCATGGCACCCTCCTTTACTTTTTTCTCTTTTTTTGTTTCTCTCCTCATTTTCATACCAGCTGTTGTGATCAGTCACAAAGAGGCATCTTCTGATATTGGTACAGGATTGCTGATATTTTCCACCTTATGCTATTTTAACATGGGTAAGTAGGACCATTGTAAAGAAGCCACTCTGTGCCCAAAAAAGCTTTTAAGCCTTTAAGCATCTTTGGCTTCTCCCCCATGATCCAAATCCACACTGAGTGGTCTTGTGGCCTTCTGGCTACAGAACTGTTCTGGTCTCTGCTCATCACCCTACTGTGTGCCTCCTGCTATATGTTTGGGACTTGTAGCATCAAGATCAAGAAATCCTCTTATATAAAGTCCTCCTGCATTTACTTGCTTCTGCCTTCTTCAGTGACATGTCCTCTTTGGGAAGTACCAAAGTCTTGAGGCCAAGAAGTCCTCAAAAAACTCAGATGCTGGGAAACAAGTGAATGACTTTATGCTGAGTTCCAAAAATTCTGCATGGATTGTTTTGTAGAAGACACAAACCCCAATTTAGAAGGTGAAACAGGAGCTACATGATTCGGGCTACTTTTGGATGGCTTGACATTTGAACCTAAAAGTGACAGGAGCATGTACTTGCCCTCATAGAGCTGGTTGTCCCAAAGAGCTCAGTGGTGCTGCAGAAGATGGCTCCTGCCTGGCCCTGCAGCACAAGCACAGCTCTCACCATCATGCTGCCTATGACTGTTTCAGGTGGGTGTCACTGAGACAGAAAGTAAAAACCATTTTCAAAAGTACCAGGCAGACTGCCTCGCCACTGTTTTCTTGGTGTTACAGTCTGCTGGGAAAGAAAACAGAGGAGTGCTACTGCTTTTGAACAGGTCAGTACAATTGCAAATGTCAAAATGTCCAACATTAAGCAGAAAAAAGATGCAGGATAAAGGAGAAGAATGGTTTTCGCCAACAGCACACCAGCAAAAGGTGGGAAGAGCTCTGTTGCGTTTATCACGTCCATGGACATGATGTAGGTAATCATGGATAGAAATATTCACCCAAAAAATAAGTCTAGCTGTCGGATCTTGTCCAGCCAACCTCTCAGCCACGAACAAGCAGATGAATGTGGTCACTAAATATCCCAGTGAAAGTGGCTGGAGTTGTGCTTTACCCCGCATTTCCAGAGGGCTGCTGGTGGGCTGTAGTTCATTGCCATGGCTTATCTAAAGCATGGTAAGGTGATGCACTCTGGTAATCGGACTGTGAATTTGAGCCCTTCTTTTCTTTCTGCTTCTGACTCCTACTCCTGAAATCAGTATTGTAGTAAATACCTGCTTGACAGTAGTGCTCTCAAAAACTGTGGCCAGGGAGACTGAGAGAATACTGCAGACAAATGCAACTTTTTCTTACAGGTTGCTAAATATCGAGTGCCTTTAGCACAACTATTTCTCTTTTCTCATTTCCCCTTAGACCTCCCTCATGCTCTTCCCACAACACGATTGTGTGGAGTCACACATCCCAGCATAGAAAACAGTTGTTAGCAGAGGTTTTTTCCCCTAATATGTATAATAGAACAAACCTTCAGACAGACATGCTAAATTTACATCCATGGACCCAGGGAGCACTGCAGAAAGGCACCAAATGCTAAACTTAATGCTTGTGCTCCTGCACCACCTTGTAGCAGTATTGCATAGTATTATTATGAAGGTCACATACTAGCTTTCTTTTCTGCTTTCCATTCCTGCTGCATGCTGTGTGGCTTGCTTTGATAATTGGAAATTGCTCCACAAACTGACTGCCATGGCCCAGGGGACAGAAAAAGGTCTACTACAGCAGCAAAGAATCAAGAAGCGGCATCCAGGTCCAGAGAGCAAAACAAAAAACCGGAAAATAATAATTAAAAAGTCCGTACCTCTGCATGAATAAACAGAATGGGGGGGGGGGGGACTGCTGGAGGAAAAGCTTCTCTGCAGTGTATGAGGCCATCTAGCGAGCTCAGGCATTGTAGCACCTCAGCTTTTACCATGGCATTTTGTCCTGCTTGTCCCCAACAGGACACTTCACACGCCAGCTGCCAGCCAGGTATGCACACAGATACAAGGACATGGGTAAGTGATGTGCTAAAACAAGTTCTCAGAGAATGGATGCTTGTATTTTATATGATACTGGACTGGCAGTCCGGGAAGGGAAACTGCTGCAATGCAAAGCATTACACCTACCAAGTCCTGCCACAGTGCTTTGCCTCCGAGCAGACCAGACTGGCTGCCTGGGGATGAACACACGGCCAGCCGCACTGCCCATCCACTCCTCTGCATCTCATGTGAGGGAGGCTGCCGGGTTATGAGAGCAACAATAAATACCTGGGATTTTTGACAGCTTTTTGTGGCTGCTCAGAGAGCCCTTGAACATACCTGAACCTACATCTGACTCCAAAACACACAACCAGTCTCACACTGTCTTGGTCTTGCTTGATCAACCTGGAGTACAGTGCTGGAGAATGTGAGCACAGGACAGTATTTCGACATTTCAGGTGCCAGCATGTGATTCCTGCCTCTGCAGTGACATTTTCCACTTTCAGCACAGGCATAAGTGTTTATAGCAAGTTTGTCCTTTTGCTTTAGAAGTACCTCAGAAAACTGGAAGGAAAAGGTTGGAAGACCCTCACCTAGTAAACACTGGTTTAATCTCATAAAATTCTGGGAGCAAGGTGAGCACATGATCCACCAGTTTTTTCTGTCTTCAGCTGACTGAATGCATTCACTTTCTCATCTCTTGAAAAATTGTTTGACCTGTTTGGACCTTCCTCAAGGGAGTACTCTTCATGTTCACCAGTCTGTCTCTGGAACAGCTATAAATCTGGAGCTTGATAATTGTAATAATGACAAACTGTTCCACATTCTCCTGAATTATCACCGAAGCCTTGATCTGCAAATTTCAGGACACCAAATTAGTTTTAAGTGTGAAATTATTAGTCCCAGTGAAAATAAATGTGCACATCTGGAAATATTCGCTATTTCAGTAAGTGTGTATTTGTCTACATAGGCTATAGACAGGAGAAACAAAATATAATTAGCTTTGTAGCTGTGCAGCCCAGTAAATACAGTAGCACCATTGCTAGTAACAGACCCCAAGCTTTGTAATAGCTTTGCAAGGACTTTAGGACTTGCCATGGTCCCTCTGTAGATGCCCACTTTGTCTTCTGCACGTGTCTGTGAAATTGTATGGTGCAGCTACGATCTACAGACGGCAGTGTCAAACAGTTTGTTCTGTAGAAGGAAATGCAAATGACCCCACTGCAGTCATTCCCTGCAGAGCGAGATGGGCTTGATGCCGCAGCTGAAGCCTAGAAAGAGGGATACGGGGAACTGTGAGGAGGAGGATGGGGTTGGGATAATGAGACAGGGCAATGAGCAAATTCACAACAGATAAAGACCTAGAGCTGGATAAAACTGCTCTAGGAGCAGCAAGGAGAGCAAAGAACAAGCATCCAAAGAAGCATGGCTAGCAGGTCAAGGGAGCTGACTCTGCCCCTCCCCACCTGAGCACTGCACCCAGCTCTGTGGGCTGCAGCATCAGAAGGATGTGTACCTGCTGGAGCAAGTCCAGTGGAGAACCACAGAAATCATCAGTGGGATGGAACACCAGTCCTATGAGGAAAAGCTGAAATAGCTATGGTTCTTCAGCCTGGAAAAGAGAAGGCTCTAGGGAGACCTTGCCTTCTAGTTCCTAAAGGAGGTTTGCAAGAAAGATGGGGACAGACTTTTTTTAAAAGTCAGGCTCGTATCCATAGGACAGGGGGCAAACTAAAAGAGGGTAGATTTAACATAAGGAAGAAATTTTTTTATGGTGTGGGTAAAGAGAAACTAGAACAGATTTTCAAGAGCATCTGTGGATGCCTCATCATTCTAAGTGTTCGAAGCCAGGCTGGATGGAGCTCTGAGAAACCTCACCTAAGCTGAAGATGTCACTGCTTATTGCAGGGGGGTTTGGACTGGATGACTTCTAAAGGTCCCTTTCAACCCAAGCTATTCCGTGCTTTCATGATTCTACCTAACATATGTAATACATATACAGCAGATTTGACATGGAATTATAGACCCATGAAAAAAGACCACAGTATAAAGGGTGTTAGGAAAAAAATAAGAATTGCTTCAATGGACTCCAAATTGAGGAGAAGTAAACCACCAATGTCTACATCGCATTCACCCTGGAAAAGGGAAGAAACCCTCACAATCAGCATAATATTTACCTTGATGATGAGTTTGAGGTGTCTGGGATGGATCTGAAGAGGTTTTGGAAGAGTAACTCTAAGAACAGAAAAAGGGGCAAGTACTAGGAAGACATAACAGTTGTAACTATTACTCTGCAGACTTTTTATGTAATACTGTTCCTTTTTCTCCTCCTATAATATTTTGACTGATATTAAAAACTAGTCAGTTGTTAGATTGGTAAGATTTTGTTTACCTTAACAAAAAAGTTTTGTCTTTGCACAAAAAGTCTGCTCATTTTTCATCTTGACAATTAATTGAGAGCAACTTTATCACATTGTAGATGGGAGATGGATGCTAGCTATTTCCCAGCTCAGTGCTTTGTGCACTAGACTGTCTCTCTTGTGGTGGTTTTTTTTTTTTTGTTTTAGTTTTCCTTTTCTTTGATCAGATGGACTTTGGGCAGAATATTAAGGAGAATCTATTTTCAAGGGCTAATTTCTCCATGGCTACTTTAAGGATAGAAATAATTTTCTAGGCCCCAGATTGAAATTTGTTTTAAAAAATTCCCAAATGCTGTAACAATACAACAGCATGTGTGAGTTTAACATTACTGAATGTGGCAGCACACGTTATTTCAGCCTATAGGAGAAAGACCAGACCACTCTGAAATGCCACTTTTGGATCAACACTGGGTTGCTGGGTCTACATCTAAACCAGAAGACTATGGAATAGATGCAGGAAAGTGCCAGTGGGTAGGGGAGGAGGAAACTGGTGGGTAGTGGATAAAAAAATAGAAAGATTTTCAGGAGAGAGGCAAAATACAGCTTTTTAGCTACAGTTCACTTAAAAACACTTGTTTTTCTTAATAGATTCTGGTCTTTCAAAGTAATGCTTCCCTGCACTTTCATTTCAAAAATGACCATAATTTTTTAGAAAAATAAGGTATTTTGAAACTGCAAAGTTAAGTGTTAAAATATAACATTTCTGCATCAGAAAAAAGTCCATATTTTTCTGTCCATTGAATTCAGCAGATGAGTTTGCTTACTCTTTTTCATATTATGGAAAACAATGGCTTGGCTTGAATTAAAGTTCTCATTTCCTGCTCCTTACAGCACCCTCAGTCTGGGAAGCACGTTATACAGATGTGAGACTTTCAGGTACACCAACTCATACAAAAAGGTTACTTCACTCCTTAAAATAACATCAGGCTGATATTTCAAAAACCTAAGGCAGCATGTCAAGGCACCAAAAATTTCTTATGGAGGTTTTCCTCACTTGGAGATTCACTGTCATATCCTTGTAATCATGGTAGGATTTGTTACATTAAAGCAAATTTCTAGTACTGCATGTTGTATTCAAACATTTCTAATATTGCATTCTAGTATACAAAAGAACGTATCTTTTGTAACATTGCCAGTCTTTGGATTATCTCAGTAGAGGATGGATATGTTTCGTTTCAAGATTAAGGACTGGAAACTATGATATAACAGTAATATTATTTGCATGTAAATAAAATCCAAATTTTTTTCTCAAAATTATTTTCTTCCTCTTCCGCTTTTTTATTTTTTTCACTCAGAAGGTTTTATTGCTTGAAATCTTCCAGGCAATCTGTCAGTTCCTTAAGCAGAAAAAAGTTTCCTGCTTCTTTAGGAGTCTGAATGCCCACAATTCCTGAATATAACTCTCTGGGATACTATTATCATATACATATGACACCAGCCCCCAGTGGATGGATACACATGCACATAAAAACTTGGTGGCAGATTTTAGGAATACAGACCTCTCTGGCATTGCTACTGTAATTTAAAGAAAATTAATTTTTATTCTAGATAAAGATGCCTTCTTAATACTTTTCTTGCTAGTATTCATTGTAAGATAAATAAATGTAAGCCACCTTGCTATCACACCAGAAACAAACAATGCATAAAATGTGGTCTTTGGGACCATATATTTGCAGTAATAAACAAATAACCTTTAATATCAATCCATCCAAAGTTTTATCCTGCAGTCCATGCATACATCAGCTTTTACCTGGCAAAGAAGACATTTTCCTTTAAAATATGGCAAAAAGAGAAAGCCCATGGTTTCACTTTCCATTGGTTACATCCACTGAACTTCTTTCCCTGAAGCACCTCTTTGTAGATACTTTAGAAATATGAAAATATAAATTACTTGATTAACTAATGGCATCTTCTGTAATCTTAGTGAGATGCCAGCTACCAAATTAAAGAGAAGACATTAAGGCCTCACTCTGTGGTGCAGGTGAGTAAGCATGACAAGGTCAGTAGAGCTTTCTTTACTATCCAGCTAGCAGATCATCCTTATGACTTCTGCAAGTTACAAAACGAAAACATTTCCACTGTGTGTGGCATCAGGATAACCTCACCTGGGATTACTTCTCACATGATGCCATGGAAAATACAATGAAAATGGCAATTTTTGCGTATGTTGTACTTCCAGTTCTCACCTACATCTCCTTGGTTTAAAAAAACCTAGACAGATCATACATTGGTACCCCATGGCAAGAAGGAGGCTATCAATAGCTCCCATCAAAGCTAGTAACGCAGTCCAAAATATGACAATGGCACTTCCAGCTGTAAATGTTACAATAGGGAAGAAGCTGTTCCAGATGTGGAGTTAGCCTATGATCTGGCAATCTCCGCCTTCTGTGTGTTAACTCTCCCGTGGTCATGGTCATCTAGGAGACAGCCCTGGGCTGTGAGGGACAAGAGCACTGGAAATGATGCACAGCAGGCAGAAAACTCATATTAAGACACAGACATTAAGAAGAAAGTTACAGTGGTGATGTGAAACCCTAGCCTACTGCAGGGCTGATGCATTGTGGGGTTATGGTGCTTCCCCAAAGGATGGAAAGAAATGTTTATTAATGAGAAATTTAAAGTGATACATTGAATACAACACATTTCTAGAGGTCTGCCAAAATGAGCTCTGCTGAACACATTTCAGTGCAATGTTTGTTGATATTCCGGTCCCTGATTTCCACCAGACTTTTATCTTGAATATAGTCACACTACTTTTAAAGGCAGATGCAGCCCAGTGCGCTTCTGGATAGCTTAAGGAAGCACCTTAATACAGTTAATTTTAGTTGTTGATTACTCATGTTGACTTGGCTCATTAAAAACATTTTTAATTAAGGAATGCATTAAAAATATGATTAAGCCTGGCAGAAACCTGTGCTGACGCTGCCTCTTGACCTGGGGCCATGTGCAGCACACCATGCTGGTGCAGTCTTTGCAGGCTGCCAGGCAGCGGGGTGTGTCAGCAGGGCACTGCATTCTCCCTCAGGCAGGGAGCAGCAGCATTTTTTGGTGAGCTGGATGCTCAGCACATCGCTGCAGCCTTTCCCACGCCACACTGACCGGTAGCTGACCTGTGTGTCCCACATCCAAAAATAGATGCAATATACAGCCTCCTTCTAGCTGAGGAAGTGAGGAATGTAAAAGTACTTTTCTGTGGTAAAATTGAACCTTCCCAATTATTCCCTTCCCAGGGATAATTCCTAATGGTTGTAAACAGCTATCCACTTCTCTGGGGTGGGATCTTGACATTATTCCATGAAAACTTGGTTATATAAGCCCCAGTACTTTACTTAACTCTTTCTATTTTGGACGCTCCAGTCAGGTTCTAGTCTCCAGTATTAAAAAAAAAAAAAAAAAAAAAAGCAAAAAACATATACTTTGACATTATGATTACATTTTCATTGGGAAGCAGTCAGGCTGATGCTGGCCCTTTCCATGTGTCCTCAGAAGGGGCTATACTGAGAAATATTCCACACAAGAAATGCTCTAGGATTTTGTTATTCTCAACTTAAAATGAGCAGTGATGGAGGGTGATGTGTTTAGATAGAAAACCACTATGCAGAAATAAACAAAGACATGTAAGAGGTAGTCAGGCAGTGGTACTCAAAGGAGAGGTGACCTGATAGCATTTAGGACAGGAGCCTCTAGACAACGCCAACACCATCCCACTACAGTAAATTCCCAGTACCATTCTTGGTTGGCCTATTGGCTTGCAGATTGTAGGACACAACCTTGTGAAGCAGCACCTCCTCTTTTCATGTTTGGGACACCACACATTCTCCTCATTCTTAACATGAAACATGGCAGGAGAGCTAGTCTATGTTCTGCTTTTGAGACAGGACAGAACAGGAAGCAGAAGTCATTGCTGAAGACCCACCCTGTGAAGATGACTTCTCTGGAAGTGATGCCTTAGATTTTAAGTTTTATATTTTTCACATCCTATATTGCTTAGTGTGTAACTCTGAAGTGTCTTGTAGCCTGTTAGCTGCTGTTCTCTCATGCTAGATAGACATAACAAAGCCTGTCCGGGCTTGCTCTTCAAGGACACTCAGATTGTCCTAGGCCCAAAAGGTGTAAACTAGGGCCTCTAGAGAGGTGGAGAAATTGAAGAAATTACATCATTAGCTGAAGTTTTAATTGGTGAATTTATGCTGATATGCAAATGAACCAAACCTATAAAAGTGTGAAGAACTTGTGACTCGTTGCCCATCTTGGGGTCCATTTTGGCAGTAGCCTCTGGACTCCCCAGGGTGTACATTTGAAGGCCGTTCAAAAAAATACATACCTTTATTCCCTTACTCCTGTCCAGTGTCTGTTTCTAGGTAGCCACTCAAGGCACCAGAGGGGGGAAGCCTTGCCATACCTGAGTGGCTGCTGAGTGGTCCTGCGTGCTGCTGGAGACCACAGCGCTGACACGGCACAAAGTCGGGAATGCCAAACACATGTCTGGGAACTGGAAGGCAGCCTAGTGAGAGGATGAATAAGGGCAAGAAGGAACAGGAGTAGAGAAGGCATTTTCACATCTCCATGCTGCAATTGATGATTGATGGGATCAATCACAGTTACACTATTGCTAAAAGGAGAGGGAACAGACCAGCTAAGAAGCACCACGGTACCTGGCCATGGTGACCAGAAACAGCAGGAAGAGGGCGGAACTCCCCTCCTGGCTCCAGTACTGACACCTCTTGGGTCCCTTTCCATGAGGTGGCTGTCCTGTCTGTACCAGCAACAGGCCGTGGGGCAGGATCACCTGGTGCTGCACGTGAAGAGGATGGGCACCAGCGAGGTGCTGAGGCACCGCTGCTGTGACAGCACATGAGGGAAGGCAACAACAGCTTGCCTATGACAAGATTAATGGTATCTTATAGGTCAGGAAAGTAGCCTAATAAATTCCCTGTTGCCTTGGGTGTTTAACATGCTGTATCAATAGCAGAGATGGTAAGATGCTTTTGGCGATTCTTAGCAGAAATATGGAAGATATGAAATGAAGAGATATAACAAACCACCGAAGGGAAGTACAATACTCTCAGGACACATTTGTATGGAGCAACTGTTGTGACAGAAAATACATATATTTGATTCTCTTTGCAGATACAATGTAAAAAATAATTGCTAAACAATTCTGAAGCATTTATATGCAATATTGAGCAGTTGTTTTGTTTCACCCTGGGAATGATGTTTTATTTCCCTGACCATAGATTATTTTTCTGTCTTTGCTTAGAACTATATACCATTTTGACATTTGTGGGGGTTAAAGGACACTGAAAAATTATGGCATATGGTTGATGATTTCCCTGAGAAATATTACTCCTTTGGAAAACACTGACTTAATTAAATGTAAAATGTTTATGGGAATTTGTCTATTTCATTATAATCTGACAGGAAATTATCTCAATATTTTGTTTCCATGAAGCAGAAACATTTGCTTTTTACATTACCATTTAACAGATAAAAACAGATAAAAGTGTTCCAGTGTCAATGCTGGGAATGTTTTAGTCTTATCAAAATGAATGTTTCCAGGAGGTCAGACAAATAATATTAATTCCCCTCTTTCATAATATTTTTGATAAACTTATTTTTTCTCTGTATTTGAGATAGAGTTGAAGTTTTAAAGTCTCAGAATTTTGTGTAAGATAAGAATTTCTAGTTATGAACCATTCAAGTCCTCACTTTATGCTACAGCTTCTTTTATAGCTTCAGCTTCTCATAGTCTTGTTCTCTAAGGTGCACAGAGTCTAAAATTCATGCCTTCTCTTCCTCTTCACAGATGTCTATTCCAGCTCTAATGACAAAGCATGAAAATCCAGAGTCTATTTCAGACAAGTGAAACAATGTAAAATTATTTGGAGAGCAAAACCGAAACTCTGAATATAAACCAGAAGATATATTTATACCTTCAAATAAGAACTCTGAAACAAGTGACTCCAACACAGAAATATTTTGCCAGCTGCTGAGAAGAGGGGGAGTGGAAAGAAAACTCTATCATCATTTCAAGCAGTTGTACTGGGAGCTGGGTGGCTGCTTTGCACTGGTAGTCCATCCAGTTCTGTGCCTGGCATTAGCTGTTTCTAGATATTTCATGGAAACAGACCAAAAATTCAGTGTTGGCTTACATATAGGAAAGTTTCTTCCTTACCTAAAACACAAGAAGCTGGCTTTGTTCTACACTGTAAGAGCCAACAGCCTGTCCCAAGCACTAATTTAATCTGTTAATCCCTGGAGACATTGCCTTGTATTTTCCAAAATACACCACTGTATGAGTTTACAAGTGCAGCAAGATGACTGATCATAATGCAAAAAATTTGGGGTTCCCCCATACCCACATTTTGAATGTCCTGGTTTTGGTTTCACAATCTGTCATTTGCTCTAGTGAAAAGCAGTTCCTGTTCTCACTTCTCTGTTTCATTTCCATATATACTTAGCACTTCCCTTCTCCAAGAGAATTACAGAAACAGAAAATAGTGCAGCCCTCCCTCCTATATCAAGTATCTCAACAAAGTGGTCAAGCTTCATCCTGAAATTGTCCAGGAGCAGAGATCTCCTGTGGCAATTGACAATCTACTCCAGTGCTTCAACATGCTCACTCTTGAAAAAGGTCTGCAGGAGAAATACTTGATTATTTTCTTAAAGGTCTGGCCTTCTGGCATTTTAATCCCACTTCTCTCGTGTTTGGAATTTATTTCCCTCATCTTTATAGGTATTTTCAAATTGAAACCCATTGTTTCAAATTGAAACACATTGATAAATTGAACATATTATCGTGTCCCTGTTCAACTTCCTTTTCCTAAAATAGCTTTCTTTTGCAAGTTACTGGTCTTTGTTATCAGAAAGAGGGAGAAAAGTCTATGACTGGCTGGAAGCAAGTGCTGAACCCCAGTGGCCCGGGAGAAGGGGTCCGGGCAGTCCTTGGGTGCAGACTGTGTTGGCTGAACTAGCATTGCACCTGGTGACTGTTTCTGACCTCATCTCATAGACCTGAAATGAGGGACCCTCCATGGCCTCTTCAGTGCTTCACTGTCCTGATCGCTGGAAGGATTTCCCTAATGAATTTCCATTGCCAATACTTAATTTCAGTAGTTGTTGTCCCTTCTACCGTGAACACAAAGAACCCGTTATTCTTTTCCATTGAAATGGCTGATGAAGTATTTGAAGACCTACTCTCTGCATTAGACTGAGCACTCTTTCCTTGTAGACCATGCGCCTCAACCATCTTCTCCTCCTGATTTTCTGGTAGTCTGAACTGTACTTCCAGCGCAATTGTAATCTCAACTGCACATTAATCCAAGTGAGGCCTTACTAATGATCAGCAGAGTATTCTTTTATGTTTCATTACCTACATACCAAAGCGTCTTTATAGCACAAAATCCTTGACTCATGTCCAGCTTCATATTCAACCTAATTCCCACATGTTTTTGAGAGAATTGGGCTGACTGCCACAGCCCACCCTGTCTCCACAGTTGGCTATGCCTGCCCAAAGGCAAAATTTTGCATTTTCCTTCTATTGCATTTTTAGGATCATCTCTGATTTGCAATTACCATACTGTTCTTCACCATGTGCCCCCAGATTTGATGTTGTCTTCAAGTTTAATAAACAGAGTGTCTGCTCACAAACCTTCTCATCGCCTACAGTGTTATGAGAAGATGAAATGGTATAAGAACCAGCACAGAATCTATCAAAACTTTTCCCTTTATTTTTGTCTGAACAGTTTCTTACCAGTATTGCATCTGTCTTAGACAAGTTTTCTCCAAACCATATTTCTGCCACTGCATTATAAAAGTATCAAAGTCTCCTTCCTGTTAAGGTAAATGGCATCCTCAACTGACATGGTCTGCTAGGTGCCTGTCAAGGAACCTGGGTTTCTTGGCAGGCCTTATTTGATAAATTCAAGTTGTTTATAAATTACTATGTATCCTCCTATAGAACCCCATGTACTCCTCTAAGGAATGAAATTAGGTTGGTATCCCCTAACTCCTCTTTTCCCTGCCCCCTTGGTAAAGTTAAGAATGACATTTGCTTTTCCTATGAACATCTCTTTTCAAGATCTCGAAGGGACAAGACTCTGAGGTGGTTTCAGCCAGATGTCCAGTTTGGGGATGGATCTCACCATGCTCAAGTGATCTAAAACCGGTCTGATTTGCCCCAGTATTCTTCATCTTGTTTTTCCTGACTCTGCTCCAGATATGTACCTGGTGCAACTGCACTTCTTGCCCAATTGCAGCACACCTTTTCAGTGAAGACTGAAGAACAAAACAACACTCTTATCTCAGTGTCATCTGCCATCTTTCCTCTATGTAGAACAGGAGATTAGCATTTTCCTTTGCTTTCTCTCTACCCGTAACACTACCACAGAATAATTTCCTATTGTGGTACAGAGCACATTATGCCTCTGCCTTTTTGGCTTTTGTCCTCACCTGCTTTTGCAACTGTTTCAAGTTATGCTTAGCAATCTGAACTAATTTCCATTTTCTGTGACCTTTTGTCTTTGCTTAATGCCAAGGAAAAGCCAGTGATTTAGTGCAGTGAGTCTGGTCCTACACCGCCTATCTTTCCTCTGGGCCAGTTTGTGCTTTTATGGTCATTCACCCTGTGTAACTCCCCTATCCATCAAAGCTTTCAGCTATGAAATCTTGGGTTTATTGAAATCTGCCTACCCCAAATGCATTATTTTAAATTTATTTTTCCATTTGTGTGTCACAGATTCTGTAATTTCATTGTCATCCTAGGGTGTCCGTAACCTTTAATTTTTGTGGGGTTTCACTACAGACTAACCATTCTGCAGGAATTCCTTGTTCTGAATAGTTGGCTGGAAGAGATATTCATGCTCCAAAGATTTGCTTCCCTGGGTAGGGTGAGGTTAAGATGGTTAATACTCTTTTTAAAATAAGCATAGTTTTTAAATTACTTTCTCTTCTTGTAAGTGTACCTTCCACTGGACTTGTCAGGGAATATTACTATTTAAATGAATTTGAGAGTGGTGATTGAGTCTTAGAATTTTTTCCAGTATCATTAGGATAACCTAGATGCTTTTGGTTAGGAGAAAATTAACATGCAAAAGCTATTCTTCTCTCAGTCAAATCACAGCTTCCTTTTAGATAAGCAAACAGCGAAGCTACAAGAATGCTAATCAATGTGGGACACAAAGAACAAAGACTTTCGCTCTCTTCTGAAAATCTACCCTCCCACTTAATTAAAAAATAGTCTTCCTAGGAGGATAATGAGGAAAAAGAGGGGAGCAGGGAGCAGATGTAGTGCGAAGCAGAGGAGAACCTGTGCTGAAACAGAAGGTATAATTTTGACAGTTCCTGATTCCTTCTGGAATTAAAGAGTCACCCCATCACCCTGTGACTTATTTTTTTCTGGATTAATAGGACTGACCTTTTCTGGATTAATAGGACTGACATTTTCTGGATTAATAGGATCTGATTAATAGTCCAACCCTCTCCAACCATTCTCACACAGGCTGAGCAACGCCTGAGGATCATCAAGGCCTGTGCTCAGGGAGCATGGATGGCACACCTGACACAGGTCCGCAACACCGCCAAGCAAAATTCCTGTGCACAGGTTTGCAAATCCTCCCATTTGCATCCCCTGGAATAAAAGGAGGCAAAGAAACTAGGGCTAAAGCCTGGAAAGTTTCTTCCCCAGCTCCCTCTCCACTGGAGTGGCAAAAGCATTCCTGTCTGTTCCTCCTGCCCTGGAGAGAAGCAGGTAGTGAGGAATGATGGAACCACACCACTGATGAGTGCAGAGGAAAAGGAGGGTTTCATCATGGAGCCATGTCACGTTGCTGTTCAGAGTGAAAAGGGAATTTGGTCACAAAAGAGGAGACTGGGAACCCAAATGTTGTCTATAGACCTGGCTGCCTGCCTTGAAGACTGTCTGTACGGCAGGTCACTTTACTGAGATGTGACAGGAGAGGAATCTGCAAAAATTGTTGTTTCCCAGAAACCCTTTGCCATATTGAAGAAGCTACCAAACTCTTTAATAAAACAGAAACAAGAGGCTTGGGAGTAGGGGAAAAGACGGATATGAATAGCATTTAAGAGAGAAAGCTGTGGGAGCTGTTAAACTCCAGCAGCTTTAATAGCCAAGACAGCTTTAAATCCTTACAATTCATCCTACCAATGAAGTCCACCTAAGTGCAGCAAAAAAAGGAATGCCTCTCTGTTGGTTCCCCTTCCTTTCATTTTTCCTGGCTGATGGGGGAGAAGAGGGACTATTAATATTTTATCATCGAATGAATAACTGGTTGCGTGGTCCTTAGGCTAATGTTTCTTACAAACAATATACACTGTATGAAATGAGAAGTGCAGCTAACCACTACAGAGGAGCTACTTTATTTAAATGAAATTTTTAACAGAACAGCAATGAGAGCTGCTGGAGTACTTTTGGTGATTTTGAAGGCGATGCTTTATCACTTCACCTTGATTCTCTGTGGGAAGCTATCCTCTCTACCTGCCAAGGTTTCCCAGTTCTTTATTAAAAGTTTTCATCCAGCAAAAACTGGTCTCCCATTCTCCAGGAAAAGCTGGAGAAAATGGATTTTTCAAAACCTTCATTATGCAAACCCTCTCAGAATAGTCTCACAAACACGATTCAGCATCCCTGGGGCAAACAGACACATTAACACACTTTGTACACTCTGGGCTATTTCCCAGCTAGCATTCCTCCCATGGTAGACACAAAACACTATTATTTGTTTTGAAGACACTTTCCTATGAAGGAAAGAAAATCCTTCAAAGAATTACGTAAGATTGGACCATGTTCAAAAGACACGTGGTTCTGATGAAAAAAATCATTCCTTCAGAAATATTCAGCTCTACAAATTGTTCTCAGTACATAGAACAGCATGAACTTTTCACCAGTAAAATTGTAAAACAAGAAAATTAGGTAAAACAAAGATGTTCCATGTCCTATTTTAGTGTCTAGTTACTATCAGGAAAAGCTTCCATTACCAAAAAAATCAGATTAATCCAACATAGATTTGCATTATGGTTAATTTGTCCCAAATATCTAGGGGCAAAATCAGTGTATTACTGACTACTACAGCTTCTGAGAATCTCTCTATATAATTTTTGTGTAAAAAAAAAAGAGTCACATATTTAATTTTTGAAAGAAAAATTTCCGATATCCATAGTATATGTTGCTTCCATAATAATTGTTTTTTGAATGAAGGTTATTCCTATTTAGAGAAAGGAGTTTGAAAGCCCACTTGCAACCCATTTTCAGCTTTGTTCATGCACAGTACTTTCAGATATCTACATATCTAACAAAGCAACAAGCAGTTCAGTCAGAGATTACTAAATACAATCTACCTCTTCCCTAATCAAACACTAGCTATCAGTATTTCTTTCCCTTATTGCACTGAATCCTTTCCAGCTCAGCAGCAGGTAAAGCAAAGACTAATGAGGAAGGAATCACCTTTCAGAAATGCTGGGTCATTGCATCAGGTTTTTCAAATGTCTTCTCTTTTGGGAGATGAGGTGGCTCAGCGGGGGCCGCTAAGATGGAAAAATATCAATGTATTACTCATCTTATTCAAGCTGCCAGTATGATGCAGTCTCTACTGATGCAATAAGCGGTAAGACAAGCCACCTAATGAAGCTGTGAAATGATTAAATACCACCACTCTTAACAAGAAAAAAGACATTTCCAGGATAGGTAATTTTGCAGCTTTGCCCTACAGACACTTCATATGGCAAAATAAGCACTGGAAATAAGGAAGGAATATCAGACACCCTACTTTGCCTGAGTCATCATGTTTCACAGTCATTGTTGATCTGTTAATCTTCCAAAAGAAAAGCTGTATTATCTTGTTTGCAATTGAGGCAAGTCAAGAACAGCTCCACTGAAGCAAGCAAGTTTGTGATTTAACTGTGAAAAACCAACGGCACTCCAGTGCCACATAAAGCCAACCTGTTTCCCAAGGGATGTCTGCTGGTGTTTCGTGGAGGGCCTGATAATGCACAGCTCCACCAAGGAGCCACCTGTAAGAGTCATCCTGTTCATTACAGGTCTTCATTTGTCACATGCCCCATTTAAGCAGGAGTTTTCGCTTCCCAAGAACCACAGTGCATTCTCCTGGCCTCCATTTACATTCAAGAGGGAGAAACTGTGGCTGTTCCATTCCCCTTCCTTGAAATGCCTGAAGAGTGAAACGATTGCCTACAAAATGCAGTGCAACAGCAGCCTTGCAAAAAGTAATGTGTAGTAACTTACACTGCAGGCAAAAAATCTCATTGGTCCTGGGATCCATGGACACTGTAAGCCAGGACATCAGGATGTGGCTCTCATGTGTGCTGCTAATTGTTTGCAGGTATCAAAGCATTTGTCAGCTATTACAATCCCATTCTGAAGAGGGGAAAAAGTTGAGGCACAGATGAAGAATTCACATGGTGGACAATAGTCTGATTTGGTAATATTTTCTGTTCATGCACTGTAAATTTTAAATAAAAGAATTTAACGAACCAGTGTAACAGAGTGTCTCTCTGCTATACCTGAGGTCTTGTATTGCCTTAGGTGGCATCATTTGGATTATATCAGTCCCTGTTAATTGAAGGTCTCTGGGGAGAAACAATGTATTACAAACATTAAGAAAAAAATAGCTAGTAAGAAGAACACAGATTCTCAAAACTTGTTTATGTGAAGCCGACTTCAATTACTGGAACCTGTTTTGAATTAATCGTTCCAGGGAATCTGTACCATTTTCAGCGACTGCTGTCCAGACCAAGCTGGACTCTTTACCCGACCTTTGATGCCACACATGCATGAAAGAACCTCCCTGATAGCCTCAACAGGACTAGGAAAACAGGATGATTTTTCTGTGACATAGCTTCAATATGATTGATGATTTGCATTTGTAAAGCTGATTTTAAGTAGCAAAGAGCAGAGAGTTACATGGGGGTTTTGAATGTAAGCTGGTTGCTCCTGAAATTACTTGACTAAAAGATGATAAAAGGAGTGTTGACCACTGCTGCCTGCCTGGAAGACTACAAAACATTGCCCATAGCCTTAAAACTCGGCTTTCAATGACCATATGTGTGACACAATAAGTTACATCTGATGCGATGGTTACTTCCAGCCTTTGGCAGGCAGAAAATTTTAGATTGTGTTTAAGTGAAAGTACAGTTATTTCAGAAGAAGAAAACAGAGCTAAGGATCACCATGTTCTTGGCATGGTGACACCCTGCAGTTCTCCACAGCTCTTCCCAGAAGGTGATTCCAATGGGGTAAGGGCTCAAAGGCATGAGGCATTTCCCTTGCATGTTTTGGGGCATAATCAGGGTACACATGTAAATCCTGTGGTATCTTCACTATTTTCTCCTGCTGCAACATTTCCTAAAGTCAGAATGATGTTATTTTGGCTTTTATTTTCTCAGCTGAAAATCCTATGGCATCAAAACTGGACTGCCAGTGTAACAAATATGAACCACTCCCGTGTATCAGAAGTGATGTCTTATTGCGGGGCATAACTTCTGACAGTGAGCTGGATTGTCCTTGCAGGACCAAATCAATGGCTAGCCCGGTGCAACCCCTCTGGAACAGCGCTTGGAGGGTGACCTGACTACTCTGGTTTCCCCACCTGGGTGCTGCAAGCAAGATGAGGCTTACATGCCCTGCTCTACTGGTGACACATTGGTGCTCTGCAGCAGCTGATGCCTGCAGTGCATTTCTAAGTTTAGGAACCTTCTGCCTTCCTGGGCTTATTCCAGGTGTGCCAAGTCACAAAGCTCAGAGGTCATCCGACAAGTTAGAATACCCTCAGCCTTTTGCTGTAACTTAGTAGTATTTCATATTCCCCTTCTATTCTTTTGGAACTAAGAGCTTCATCTTCAACTGAAAGTCTCAGCAAATCTTACCTGGGTTACTAAGACTGTTCCTTTATCTAACGGAGCTACAGAAAAACATCTTACTGCAAACCAGACTTCCAGCCCATTTCCTGATTGCAGTGTGGGTTCTTGGGAGGATCACTTGTGTGAAATTCACCATCCTGATTAAAAGGTACCTTTACATATAAAGAAATGAGGCTAAAGATGAACTCATTCCAGGAAACAGTATTTGCAATTTTCTAAGTATGTTTTTAAAAATGCACAAAATTAAAACTGAATGGAAAACTTCTAGCATAAGGCTATGGCTCCAAGACTTAATTATAAGTTATTTTCTCTGATCACTTATGTGACTTGAGTGTTACACGTTCCCCTACCATATGCCTACGCATTACCAGTAATCCATGTTTATTGGGAATATCTCTCTATTCACACTTTGTGCAGTTAAGATTCTGTAGGCAAGTTCATGTTTCCCAAATGGGCTTCCTACAAATGAAAAGTTCTTTAAATAACCCAGCAATAACTCCACCATTTAGGACATTTTCCCTGAGCTGTTGTCAAAGACGCCAGGGTCTGAGCTGGAATTCCTTTTTCTCTCTGGTATCTGTTTGCAGACAACAAGCATTTCTTCTGATGTTAAAGATCTATGTTACAATTTGAGTCCACCATCTGGTTGTAGACTTGGCTTATCTACACGACACATCACTCAAGCTTGGAAAACCTAGGCTCTAGTCCATGCTTCTCGTCCCCACTTCCTTTTCTAGTCACTGCTTGCCTTGATGACATGCATATAAAGTCTTTGCAGCAAAGAGTGTAATACTACTGTGCACAGCACTCGGTGGGGTGATGCAACCCACCTGGAGATCCAGTAGGAATCCTGGATTCCTGACTTAGTGCCTACAGAGAGTGACAGCAGGAGGAAAAGAAGAAATAAAACAAGCCCAGTGGCTAGTGGGCAAAGATAAGAAAAACACCATCACATTAAAGAGATCAATCAGTTGTTTGGGAGCTGGACTTTGACAGCTGAATTAAAGAATAAAACTCCTTTAGGAATTTTCAACAATAGCTACCCATTTAATTATGCAGGTGTGTCACACCATGGGCCTGAGGCACCTCAAGCCATACCTTCAGTAGCACCAGATCTCAGCTGCCACTGCAGAGTAAGAGAGAAACGTGAAGAATTCTGAAGAGCAAAAATTCTCTCAGTATTCCAAGGGGCACCAGTGAAGTTCTCTTCACAGACTGAGAAGCAATTCCTGTACCATGGAGCTCAGTTCACATCGTGCTAAGTATGTGGGAAAGATAATTGCACAAATGAACACCAGAGTATGAGATGTGGAAGAACTGCTGAAGTACCTTTCTTCAAATAATACAAGAAGTCTTTGGTAGAGGCAAGAGTTTAACCCAGGGGTAATTCTGCACTTCATACTCTCATGGCTGATTTCTTTCCTTGAGGCAATTCCCAGAGACACACTCTGCACCACCTACATTGTCTAGACAAATGCAGGATGCAAAGACTCGGTCCCCGTGACTCTCTCCCCTATCACTGACTGCAAACTTTCCTACTGATGTGCTGGTTTTGCCTAGAGGGCAGGTTATTATGAAAAACATTTTATTTCAGTATGTTTTCTAGTAGAGAGTTAAGTACATGGCTACAATAACCTCTGCCTGTAGAACTCACTCCATTTAAGTGTCCATACTTTTTGCTGATAAAAGCAGCAATCCACAAAGGGAAGCTCTGCCTGTGTAGCTGCATTAGTAAAAATATTCTAGCACAGAGTTGGCACAATTTAATGAACTTTCACAGGGAAGACTAAATGCATTCTCTTGGGAATGGGACAACATGAAGCTGGTGTTGCTTTGCCAGGTCTTCCAGACCACTTACAATCTAAAAAATGTTTTCACAGCTTTTTGAAGTTTCACCAGTTATCCAGTTATTCAGAATCACCTTCATCTCTTTCAGAGCATCTTTGCCCTGGCAGGTACTTTGTTTTGGAACTTACTTGCCTTCTTAGGACCCTAGTCCTGTATTTAGATGAATTTGTCCTGATGTAGACTCACAGCTACAGAAAAGGGAGAACAGATCCCTGCTGAAGCCCCAGAAGACCCATGTTGCTGGCACCTAGAGCACATCAGTCCACAGATTATTTTACATGGGTAGTATCCAGGTGGACCAATTTGTGTATATACCTCTCTTCCACTGTCTCATAGCTATGACTCCTTGCATATCAGATAGTCTTCACTGGCTGAAGGACTTCTGAAAAGAAGCATGAATATTGTCCAAGTCTGATTCCAATACTTTGTAAACTGGAATTTACCTTTCACTCCAGATATTCTTTCTAAGCCATTAATGAAATTCTAAAGTCATAATTCAATACTCCAATTGCTTGACCTCACTGACCAAACTTTGCAACACACAACATGCTTTGTTCTGGAGTCCTAATTGCGGCTCTGGGTATTGATTACATGGAAATCCTTGGTAAAGCTCTGCTTTACGAATTTTTTATGTTGCTGGTTTTGCAAAATTTTTGAGTTTTCCTTCTTTCCTCCCTCTCCCCCCCTCCTCTGTTACTTGGCAGTACTCCTGACATCTCTGTTAAGTCCTTTTTCCCCTGTGGCCACAACAGGTCACAGCAGATTCCATGCAAATCTTACTGAAATGGTTTTAATCCGTGTGCATTTGTTGTACGAAGTCTCTCGCTGTCTCCACTTATTAGTCCCTATCTCTCCCCCACAGGTTTTGCTGCCCCTGTGCACATATGTCATACCAAGTCAGTTTTCTACTTTGAGTTCTTATAGCAACCTGGTGCTAGGGCCTGATTCCTCAGTATCTTACACTGTAGAGCCATATACCATTTCAGCCTACAAACCCGTATTTGTACATGGCAGTGAGCATGTTTTACCTTTGTAACATGCTGGTCCAAGTGCTCTGAATGTTCCTTGTTGTTACTTTGACCACATCAGTCACGCCTCGTACTCTTGGATGTCTACAATTTTTTTCCAGATGCATTCAGCTTGTCTGTTACAGCTTATTCACTTTTTTATAGTGAGACCATGATACATGTGCAAGCAGATTATTGTCTGTTCCTGAACATGCCTCCTTGGGACTTTTCTTTTTTAACTGCAAATTCTCAATGAAATTTATTACATGTGTCTCTTTCTTACCAATCAGGATTCCTTACTGCGCATCCAGTCTTACTTTGCCTTCAGTGGACCATCATCAGGGATTTGCATTACTTTTTGCCTTGGGATTCACATACTGCAGGAGTTAAAATGCTCTACAGAGAAGGTGACACGCTTTTCAGACTGCAGATTTTTTAAAACCAAGGCTCAGACTGCCAGTGCCCACTGGGTGGCTCCAGACACTGCACCTTGCCCCACCTCCACCTGCTCAGCTCCAGCCCAGCTCTGCAGAAGTACATGTCAGTGTTGACGACCAGCAAGAGTGACAGGGCAGAGCCTGGGGTCACAAACAGGTGGTGCACTGTGCACATAAGTAATGGTTATTGGTGAATATTTGCATCACGGCAGTGCCCAGAGGCCCAGTAGAGGGTGCCTGGGCAGGAAGCAACATCAAGGCTTAAATTCCACACATTGCCCTTGAGACACTTAACTGAGGCAGCTGAACTCAAGAGAGAGAGGCTTACACAGGCCACAGAGGTGATGCTGTTCCCTCACTGACTGCATGGGGGGCCAAATGAGATGATGACCCCATGTAGGTGACTTATTTAAACTCCTGGAACTCAACAGGATGAACCTGGCCCTTGGGGACAAGGGAATATTGAGGATCAGAACTGCAGCTGTGTCTTCCCTGGCTCTGTGACCACATGTGTGTGTGTACACTGCATGTCCCAATCTCAGAATTTTGTGTACACACATGTGTACACTGCATGTACTGGCCTCTTTATGTCCAGCACATAAAGAGTGGTTTGGCAGGGAAGAGAGAAGTCCTCCAATTTAATTTGGAGAGGGACTAACGATCCTGTAAAGCAATAAAAAACAAATTCATGCTGTTGTCTAACTCTCTGCCTTCTCTTTCTAAACACACTCCTGGTTTGTCATGTCTTTCAGGATTACGCACATGTAGGTTCACACAAACTTGTCTTCCTGTTACAAAATTTCCGCAGCTTTATTTTTTAACATCTACCAAGTGCTATATGAACCAACTGTATGTAAGGAGCTATTTCACCTGCAGTACCCTGTGTTAAGGCTGGTACACCAGGAAAGCAGACCAACCAGCCAACCCCAACAAAAGTAAGCATAACAAGGAAGGGGATGAAGACTAGTCAGTTTTGTTTTACTCCAGGTAACAATCCCATTTGAACCATGACTAGTATTTAATTTGGACATAATGAAGTTCACCAGTTCCCACTTTTCATGCTATAATACAGTTTCCTGCTTTAGGAAACCCCTTGCAGTTTTACTAGGCTTAAAAGAAGTGTGAGTATCTAAGACGGCTTTGCATCTGTAGTGATTCAATACATAAGATAACACATGCGTAATGAAGAGATTTCCCCATATTGCTAACACCATCACACTGAGAGATGTGCACCTTTTAACTTTGAAACGTTAAAGCCAAGGAGACTCTGGAGTTTTTCACTTGATAATATTTCACTATGTCTCATCTAGTATGGAGACAGAAATCCAGCTTTATACAAAATGTCCATTTTATTGAAAGGCTGCTGCTATCAAAATTGCATTTTTCTTGCTGAACCTGGCCTAGAGGTATTGCCCTTTTCACAAGGCGGTGCAGCATGTGATCTAGTGTTAATTTATATAGAAACTGATGGCACTTTGCAAGTGTTATCTTGCCTAAAAAGATGCATCCTTGTGTGGTGGTTTTAAGCCCAGCTGGAGATGAAACACCACGAGAAGAAATTAACTCTACCTTAGCTGAAGCCAGGACACCTTTACAACCTGCTTCTGTTCTCATGGAACATGTCTCTATAGCACACTGACATGGGGGAAGTGTCAGAAGCACTAGAGCTGGAAAATCCCTTGCAATGTACAGGCAGGGTTTTGGGACTTCTTTTACATCTGGCTCTCAAATTAGGCAAATGGGTGTCTTTATCAAGGTCTGTATATGGTACGCATATTTAAGGAGAGCAGACATAGGTGATGTGGAGGGAGTCTGTGCTCCAATTGAAGAGCCTTTCCTTTTCTCCATTCTGTAAGACACATAGAAATCATTAAGTTATTACAAGCGAGCAATGCCTAGGAGTTGTGGAAGGTCCAGAGATTGCTACTATTAAACCCAGCACACCAGCATTTAAGCAACTGTTATGACACTGGCATGTCATTCTGCTATTTTAAGTATGAGTTGAGTTTCAGAGCTGAAGTAGTATGCTGTGTTATTATTTTTAGTGTTGGCTTGTTGTTTCTTTTTTTCAGTGTTACATCTGAATATATTATACCATAAGAAAAAACCTCAAATCCATTGCCACCCAGGAACTCTTAGCTCATTGCTTTTCTTACATCATCATGCTAGTTCTGAGAAATTCTCTAATCACACTGCAGAGCAGGTTCCTTTGAAAACCTGAGATTTCCTGTTGTTGAGGATTTTTGCCTGGTTTTGTTTTGGTGTCTGTTTTCCTAAGAAATGTATCACATATGAAAATAAACCCCAGCAAGAGCTCAATGGGAGGTGAAGTTTGGGCTCTTTTGGAAACTGCAGTTCCGAGGGGTTGCTGAAATTGGAATCTGCAGACCTTCTTGGAAGCTGTGCTTCTCCTGCACTTCCTCTCATTAGGCACCTTTCACTCTGAGATGGAAGCTGCTGGGAGGGAAGGAATTCTTGCACACGTTTACTGCCTGCTCACATCAGCAAGACAGCAACAGCCAGCAAGGATATGCTTGTCCCAGGAAAGAGCTTATGCCCTATGGGCCAAAGCACAGACCCTCCCGTCATTAACACTGGAGCTCTCCCTCCATGCTGGACCACCATGGAAAAGCTTTCTCCTGGAAGTGACACAGCAGTGGCTTATCACCAGCATGCAGAAAGGTGAAGCATTTCACAACTCCAAAGGGCTTTTGCAAACATTAGGAGCTTGGATGTGCTGACAGATGAGTAGTCCTGAGCAAAGAACAAGGGATCCACATACACCTTGGCCTCTGTCCTGCACTGCTTCACCCCCAAGAGCTGTCACAGTGCCAAAGTGCCACATGTGGCTCGTGTGCATTTTGGGGATCCAGAATCCACCGTTTTAAGCTGTCTGCCTGGTCCACATGTCCAAAATGGTTATAATAATAATTTGTCACTCCTTGGAGTTGTTTGGCACCTCCTCATCCAAGGTGAACAGATGCCCTGTTGATTACTGGAGGGACATGCCACTTTGCTGAATATTTATTTCACTGGGTTTTTTACTCTAGGAACCACAACGAGTCCAGTCCTGATATTTCACGCAAGTGTTCATCATCAAGTAGGGAGATACAGAGTATTTCTTGTTTCCATGCTACCCAAAAGCTTCAGAGCAACAAAAACCCTTCACCTTTTGTAGTAGACACATGCCACAGAACTATAATTTAATCTAATCTAACAAAATAATTTTGGGAGCATTTGAAATGCTGTGAAGGAATAGCAGGCTTTGGGTGGGCTGCTCTGTTCTATGAATACTACCTATTAATACTCAGATGTCAAATGCCAACTTTCCATTCACTGCTGCAAAAATCCCAGACCGTCTTGTGGTAAATAAAACAAACCACGGGAGGCACGCAACACATTGCAGCGTTTGTTTTACCTACAACACACTACCAAAAATATGTCTGTTAAAGTTGACTGGGAATCGCTATCAATGCTATCCCAAACAATATGTTTCAGGTTTGGGATTTGGAGAGTAAGTTTAAAGGAAGGGAAATGCTTTTCATTCATTTTTCGCTCCTTTACTATCATTTACTCCAAATCTAAGGTAGCTGCAAAAAACAGGAGATCACTTTTGCACTGTGTAACAATGGGAAAGAAACTCAGAAATGTCCGCTTTCCTCTAACACTGACCCAAGATCTTTACAGGAACATAAGAAAACTAAATAGCTTTAAAGTTTATGCCTAAGAGCAGTTTGTGTCAAGAGATATCCATGTCTGTGTTCACTCTGACATTGATACACTGATGCCACCAATCTTCCAGCCAGGTTTCAAACATTTAACAATGTCATCCCACTACTGGCAGACACCCAGTCTTCTTAAGACTCAATGAATGTTGCATAAGGGGTTCAGTCTTCTTGTTAAGCCCATTGGACCAACCACTTTTTTTTAAAGAAATGCAAGAGACAATGGATTTTTACATGGGGCATCTTGTCTTACTCTAAAGACTGAAGTCAGGTAAGCAGGAGGGCTGGAAATCCAAGCCCAAAATTAATTCAGCTCTTTTGACTCCTTGACTTTCACTTTGCGTTCTTGGTTACAGGGTTTCTAAACATACTAAACTAATCCCAACTTTCTGTAATCCACGGTTACACTGTTCATATGCCTGCATCTTGTCCTCATCTTGCACTCCCTGTTTTTTAACTTACATGTACATCATGTACTTCTATGCCCTCCTGGTGTTAACTACCAGCATAATAATAGCGCTAAATTATTTACATTGCATTATTTGTTCCGCTTTATTCCTCTTCTTTGATGCTGATATTTTTTCCATTGCTTAACATGAAGTGTACAAAAATGCTGAGTAATGTAGGCATTCTTCTTCAAAATGCTTTTGCAGATGAGGAAGCTCATTAAATCATTTCACTTACTCATGTCTAAGTTGAGTCATATGCACATATCCTTGCAAGCTACAAACTGAAATATATGATTTCCCGTATCATGATAAAATAACATAGAAGTCTAATAAATAAGAAGCAGTCTGTACACTTATGCATTTTTACTGCCTCAGTTGAAATTAAACACTTCCCACACAAAGGAGAACTGGTTACACTAGCTTAAGAATAAACATTAGAAGCATGTTTACGTCTTGCAAAACGTATAATTTTAGTGAGAAAGTCACTTAAAACTGAACCAGAGTGAGCGACACTCAACAAAAGCATTTGTGTGATGTGAAAGGCCTTAAAGACCATCTACAAACTCAGTGCTAGCCCTACTGTTTCTTCAAGAGGTACTGGTCTTTTCTGTACAGCACACATCCTCATGAGCCCACCAGCTACATAAGCCCACCCACATGAGGCCATATCCTCATTTAGGAATGTCTGTCTAGTCTCAAACACTCTAATTTTTTTGTTCTAAGTGCCACAGCACTCAGTTTGTCAGACCTACTCTTTACAGCTGGCCTGCAAATAACGGTGGATACTTCTCTTTTACCACAGCTATTCACGTAGTAAAAGCAGAGGTATGAGAAAGGAACCTTTTTGAGTGCTTCAGTGTGTGTAGAAGAAATACTGCTCTCTGTCACGATGATGGCATGCTCTGCTGCAAGAGGAAAGGGATGACTGCACATTCCCCCTTGTTAAAGCAGGGTCATGGCTACTGGCTGCCAGCAGGCACTGGACATTGCCCCTCACAAATAAGCTTCACCCTGATCTGAGAGGAAATCCAAAAGTTATATATTTTAAATATATTATATATTTTTATATATATTTTCCAGTATGTGTGTCACAAGACTTTTTCACAGATATATTGATACTGCAGCTGCTCTGTGCTTGCACATATGATGCAGTGTGACACTAATGAATATGCAAGACCCGTGGCACTGTGGTTTTACAGTCCTGCAGAATCAGTCTTAGAGCTGGTCTTGAATTATTTTTCTATATTCCTGGTGAACCAGCTTAGTCTGTCCTCTGTCACTCTTGTTGAGAGGGTTCAGACTTCCAAAGGGCCATTGATCCTCTGCAAATATGAACAGATGAACGATACCCCTGTAATCCTCCCCCTTTGTTTCTCTCCCGGGAATGCAGAGGGAAAATGTAGTGCACAGGCAGCAAGAAAAATACTTTCAGGATGAGTTCATTCCACTTCACTCCTCAGGATAATATGCTTGACATTGCCACTCTTCTTCTTCCCCCTTCTACAGCCCCTTACCTTCTCAGCCTATTTTGATGGGCTCTGGATATGTCATATTGTCATATATGTAAACTGTAATTAGAGTAATAGCCTCAACCTCTGCTGTCTAATCTTTACAGTTCAGACATAATATTTTCTCACTTAAATGAAAACACTTTTTACTGTCTTTGGAATTCCCTTGGAAAGACAACAGGGAATTAAATGTGTTAGTGAGGCTGTCACAGAAATGTCTTCAACTCAGGAGAAAGCAGCTGACCTGTCATTTGACAGGTGGTCACAGAAAAAGAGAGCTCCATTACTTTCAAATACTCAAATATTTGATTTCATGGCTGCAGTTAAGGAAGTTAAAAAGCAAACCATAGAGGAAAGGTTTTACACAGTCCTTCATCCTACACTTTGAACTAATTAAGCAAAGAGGTTTCACTGCCTTCAGTGGTGGTACTCACATAGCTGAAATTAGCCACTCTCTGATGTGTTTGCTGGATGGGGTCAGAGCTCTTAGCACCTTGCAGCATTCAGCTCTTGATGAAACATGTATTATAGGACATATTTCTGAAGCACTGTCCACGTATTCTTTCCTTATACTTCATTAATTTATGAAGTAAAACTTCAGGTATCATATGAAATCTAAAATCATATGAAATCTAAAAAAAGTTTTCTTGCCCTAAGTTACCACAAACGTAAACGAACAATATACGTTCTCAGTTTCAATTAACATGAATCACAGGACAAAGACCAGAAGCATGACAGAACTCTTACATTCACGCTGATCTACATCTTCCACATAGTAGCCATTTAGCATTGTCCAAGCTTAGGGTAGGTCTGCTTGTGTATATACCCAAAGAAATATTCTCATTGACTTCTCCAAGAAATTTCACAAGAAACCTGCCATAAGACAAATTGAGTTCACCAGATCCTAAGTCAATACATCAGCCCTTGGAGTACCGGTCCTGTTCCCTTTTTCTCTGTTGTAGTCTCAGCTGACATATTTGTAAAAGTTGTGTTGCCAAGTTTTACCAGCTTTTGCCAGCTGAAAAAACTCTACATTTACAGAGCCTAAATGGTAGAAACAGCTCTGGAATTTGCTCTGTGAGGATTAAAAGCACTCTCTTTACACGCTTTAGAGACCTTTGTAACAAAACAAGGGAAAACGCAAAAAAGAGGACAAATATCAACTCAGACTGCCATGGGAAACTGAAACAGTTCTAACACCCAAACCTTGCTTCTGAAAACAGTAGGTATTTGATCTGCTGGTGGCATCTGCTGTTGCATTTCAAAAAAGTCATTTGCACCAGTGAAGTGAGTGCAAATGGATGCTCTCCCTCTTTGAACTCATTTTCGCTGTAGGAGGTGTAAAGGAATGGAGAATCTCTTGAGTGTTGATCAAGTCACACACATGCATCTGAAGGGGCCCTCTTTTTAGCTACCTCATGAAAGAAATGCATGAAAGTCCATTAAACACAAAGATAACACAATGACTATCTTGCACAACATGGACATCTAGGAGACAAATGCTGGGCATATTTGGCTGTGTGTGTGACTGCCTTTTACAGTCTTGCCTGGGCAGCTGCCATCAGCTGCTGCCAGAGATGGGGACCTTGGCAAGGAAAATCTCCAGCCTTAATGGGAGTGACTGCTCTTAGGCAAAGCTGAAGGAAGCTGTCCCTACCTGTGTATGTTTTCTTCCAGCTTTTTCACCTTCAGCTCATCCTCTTCTGACTGCTTCCTTCTGGCTTCTTCCTCTTCTGCAGAGCCAGCAGGAATTCCCTGTAGCAGCCATTTTTCCCGAAGAGCTTTTGACTGTAATGTAAAAAAAATCCCATGTCTTAGGTACAGACTGAACAAAAACTATCTGAAGATTGAGAATAAGCTGTCTTTGTTTTTGAATATTAGACTGTCCCACTGAATTTCTGCTTACTGCTTCAGACAGTTGATAACAGCCAAATGATTAGCTGTTTATCCAGACGTCAAGTCTTCCACCTTGAGGAGTGTTAGTTTTACAGTATGCAGTTTATTTACCATCAATGGCTTAATATGAAGTTATTTTTAGTTCCTAATAAAACCAAGAGTTTAAAATTAGCTAATTAGCATGTCCTGCAAGAACTGAAATTTTTGAACCGAAGTGTGGATTTCTTGTGAATGATAAGGCATGTGCTGGAAGGACTAAAGTCATAAACTTCCTAAAGCTTGAAAAACAGAAGATCAGTGTGCTCTAAATGTGATGTTTTTCATGGAGTATAAAAATAGTCTGCTCTTAAATCAATCAAAGCTGTAGGTTTTTTTATTTATACAACAGATGTGTCTCCATATATTTACAGGCAGACAGACAGACACATGTATACAAAAACAAGAGCACACACATAATCTCTTGGGCATACACAAATCAGAACAAATACACAGAAGTCTTCCAGAAATCGTGGACAACCCAGGACACAGAAACACTGTTGCAAAAAGCATCAACACCCTTCACCCAATAGAAATATTCCTGGGAGTTTTGTTGTGTGTTCTACACCGAAAATGTGGCTATAGCCTCACCTGATCCCTGTTTAAAACAGCTTCAGCTTATCCAGGGTAGTTTACCCGTGGAGGTGCACTGGTTGAAAGCCATGCTTTACACAGCATATATGCCTGTGTTCCTTGTCTGGCCCAAATCCAACAGAGGGATGCAGCAGATAGGATGAGGAAGATCAGGAGCCCAAAGTCCTGAGCAGGACTTTGCCCCTTGGCAAGAAGAAAATGGAGATGGTGGAAAAAATGGTTGGCCAGGGGGCCAACCAAACTTTCCCTTGCACTGATCAGTAAAGGGGAGCCTTGGTTTTGAATTTGCAAAGTGATTGGCAATGCTAGTTCAAGAAACCAGCTCCTCTTCTGCAAGGAGGAGTTAATCAGGAAATCATCAGTTCAAGGAAACTGGATTTCAGAGGCAGCCCAAACATGCCATATGTGTCTTTTCAATGCCATGCTTGTTGCTGGAATGGAACATGACTTGTGCAAACTATGTATAAAGGGAAAACATTTACCACCAAAAGTAAGCTTCAAACCTTGCCCAAAATAGAAAGATTTTTGACATGACAGACAAGGCTTTCTTGCTAGTTTTTGAGTGTGTGTATATATATAGACATAGTATCTATGCACAAACTATTTTTGTCACTCCATGACCTATTTGATGTCAGGCAATTAGATTTTAGTAAGGCAGCAGACATAAAGCAATGCACACACAAATTATACTTCATAAATTACTCAAGCTTTCACTGGCTTTAACTGTGCTGTGCATGAGAGGATGTCTAGGCAGATTTAAAGTTATTTCTACGTGAATTAGTACTTCTCCCTAACAGAAAAAGTCTCATGCTCTTGTACCATGCAGTCAAGCTCAATAGTCAGACCCGCTGATGCTGGTGACATGCTTTACCTGGCCAAATTCAGGTTTGCTCATGGCCTCCAATGTGTTAGTTGCTGAAACAATACAGGTGGCTATCTCCAGCCACAATTTCTGCAGTTTGCTACTCCTTGTTCTGGCACTACCATCTACTAGTGCTTCCTGCCACATTTAATGGGCTGGTAGTGAAATTTTTGTGTTCAACCAAGCTGATTACTGGCCAGAATTTTCATTACCTCATACAGACTCACTGTGCTATAGAAACGTCCCCTCAGCAGAGGACTCCCAAGTCATCACATGTACGAAGAAACAAAGTGAGACAGTCAAAGACGGATTTACAGGTCTTGAGGGGCTAAACATTTAACAATCTGTGCTTGGCTTTTAAAGTCTCAATAGCACAGCTCAGTGGGTACCTGCTGGGCTAAATCCGGTGCAAAGCCTAGTGAAGGCTGACTGCTCTTTAGCAAATTGCTGCCTTTTCTTTTAAATGTGGACCAGCTGCATGAGGAACTATGTTGCTGCATGTATCATATTCAGATTCATGTGGTCTTGAATCTGAAATCCCGAGAGACACTCATTTGGAAAAAAACCCCAAAGTTTCTAAAGACCAAACTCTAAAGATGAAGGCAGCCTTCTCTGCTCTAAACCTGTTTTAGATATGGCACCAGCAAAACCAAATAAATAAATAAAGCCTTTGAAAAAGTGCTGCTCGGACAGCACTGGCACTGAAGACATTAAATTAACAGTCACTCCTCTCCTACTCCAGGAGGACAGATAGAACCCAGGCTTTTTTCAATGTGCTTTTACAGAGTCTCCATGCTGATGCTCACACAGGGAGAAGCCAGTCCCTTCAGTACAACGGCTGTACACTAAAAGGAAGGTATTTTGTACAGCCTTTGTTTTGGTCTTTGTTTATAGGAAACACTTAAGCTACAAAATCACATGGTTTCTTTCTCCCAGATTTTTTTCCCTTTAACCTATTAATAGCATGAATTTGAAACTGGAAAGCATCAATGGGAATTTTTAAAAGACATATTTAGAGACAGGAATGCTATGATCTACTAAAAATCCTCCCTCTTGGGTGAAATGTCAGCATATTTTATCTAAAACAGGAAAACCGGAAGCTTTGATGTTTCTGGCTCTCCTTTTTAAGATGAAAATTAAGGCATTTGTTAAATACTATACTGAGGAATTCAGACAAGAAGACTGAGAAATGGAAACATTTATAAATGCATTTCTTACACTGCAGACAGTCTATTTGCCAAGCTGCTGAGGTTGTGTGTATTTATACACCCGCTGCAGATACAATAGGCTAGCAGGCAGGCATACACCAGGGGATGCTGATCACACATCTTGCTGTGCAGGAAGCATTTTCTCCCTGGCCAGATAACTGGTGTAGGGGTGAAGCAGTGGCAGGGGTGGAAGAATCTCTCACCTGCTTTAAGCATTTCCCAAGGAGGCATTTTCATCACAAACACGTAGGGAAGGCCTTGGTACACATGATGAGACCAAGGGTGGGTAGTGAGGCAGTGGTAGAGCTGTGCTGGGTGCTTAGGCACAGCTCCTGGATATGAGATAGTCTAGTGAGGCAGCCCACATCAAAGCAACCCAGACAGATGCAGACCAGAGCCAGATGCAGATTGGAAACAAAAGAGAGTTTGCTGCCATCTGTCCTCCATAGCAATGAATTTTGGGTTATGCTTCTTAAAAAAATCTTGCAAAATCTTATCCCAGGAAGAATAGGAAGTGTTTCTCAAACGTGCTAAAAGAAAGTTTGCATGAGGATGGAATCCTGAAATACCCACCTGTATGAGCTACCCCTGCTCAACAATATTGTGCAGGGGTAGCTTAACAGCCTGTGCTTAAAGTGGCCACAAGCTAGTATTTCAGCATTGTTTCTCCTTCATTGTCTGCTATGAGCTTTAACCCTCTACTGCATTTTAGAGCTTTATGCACCAAAGTTGTGCTGTATGATTAGATGTCGTCAAAATGACAAAGAGCTCTTAGAGCGGCCAGATACACTACTGTAAAAATACAGGTCATGTATGGCTCATTGCCATACTGGAATATGTGAATGTTGTGAATATTCTGAATACAGTGAATATGCTGTATTTTCAGAAGGAACCACTTCACTGACAGAGCAACAGCTATGCCGTGTACTGTTTGGTATAAGTATTCCTTCATTTACTGTGAGAAAACAATTTCTTCAGGGCTAAATCCCTCACCAGAAATTAGATCATGTCATTAAAAAGGCTCTGTTACTGATGTGGAAAGGGCACAAGGACTTGCGATCCTGTAGGTTGCCACTGCTCTCAAGTGATTTGGCTTGTCTGCACAGAATTGAGAATTGAGATTGTACAAATAACTGGCAGCTTCACTTGGTTTAGTTTGTTCAGGCATAGGAAAACAGAGTGACTTCTGCACCATGCAAAAAAGGAAAAAATCAGGTCACAATTATGTGAACAGATCATAGTGAGGACAGAAATAAGTGAACAAATGTTGGACAGGACAGAAAGAAATTGTGCCAAATGTCTCAATGCAGCAGACACAGTGATGGCCATAAAAGTGGTGCACAGCAATCTTATGTGTTATTTATTCCAGTTTCATGCTTCAGGACAGTGAAGCCTGAGGGCTTTAAGTTGGTTACATTTAGTGCTAGCAAGGAAATAATGCATAGCTTCTCAAGTGCACACAGTAGAATTAATGCTGTATATGCAAAGAAAACCTTTCCTTTTAGTGCTGCATTTTGCTTTAATGTTGCATCAAAAGTTTAAGTATCGGAGGACATTTTATTACAGCAAGTAAAGTTTTTAGCATCCTTTTCATAAATCATTATGCCTATTCCACGCCACCTCTGCACTCCCTGCTTTGTGGATGCTGATTAGTTCCAACCATCAGTCTTGCTGATTTTGAAACAACTTCCATAAACTTTGTTCATAAGAATAACACATTTCCAGTCCCACGTGCATTGTAACAGCGTCTTAACCTGAGGCCCAGACATCTGCCAGACTTGTCATGACTTTTTAGGACAAGAGAAAAGCCCCAGTCCTTGCTGTGCTGCTACCTTCTGAGGTAGTTCCTTAAACAAGCTTTGTGTGCTTTTTGTACTTGCAAAGGGTTAGGGGGCAATCAGTACTATCTCTCCTTGAAAACAGTTCTTGCTGAAGCGGAGCACTCTTCTGTCTCCCGAGTTCAAGGAAGATGATAACCCTGAGAAGAAACCAAAGTCCAAAGCTGACCCAAGAGAGCCTTCTTCAGTAAAATGTGCCTGCTCTTGTGAAACACTTCTGGATGTGGACTATTCTGGGTAATTATGGTCTTCTGTGCCCCAGAAAACAGCCACTAATGATCCCTGGTGTAATTCCACTGAAATCAGCAGGGCTACATCAAAGGCACTTTTAGTGAAATCTTTGCCAAATCGAAGTTTTGCCAAAAGTCTTTGCATTTTGAGGCTTGAAGACCATGAGACATTAACATTTTTGAGCTGAAGTTATTTATTAAGATGAAATTATTTTTTCCCTCTATCCATTCAGTATTTGTGCCAAGGAAAAACACGAATGCAAAAGGTTGGTTTCCCAGGTTCTCAAACCTACATATAACCAGCCCATGGCTTACTAAAAGAGTGCAATGAACATCTTCTTTTGCGTGTCACTGTGAGTCAGATATTACCCCCAAACACTCCCATTAGGATGCTAGCATAACTGGCTGCATTTCAGATTTGCTCTCTGCATTTCAGAAAGTTACCTCAGTACAAAAAGGGTGAAGTTTGCAGGCAGATCTGGAGCTCTGGAGGCAGCAATGAGTCTGACTTTGCTGTTTGGCAGCTACCTGGAGGCCCCCTGTCACCCTGTGGATCAGCTGCAAGAGGGAAAGCCTCACAGAGCAGCAAAGCCTGTTCTGCTTGTGCATGCTCCCAAGCATCTGCCTGGGTTGATAAAACTGAGTTTCTAAGAGACACAAGTGCAAGAACGACCACTGTCAAAACTCCTCTGGGATTCCTCCTTTGTCCTGCCTACCCTCTTTCCGTAGCCTCTCCAAACACCGCATTTCTTGCTGTCGTATTCTTGTGCAGCTTCCTCAGCCATTCCCCTGGCTCTAACCCAGCTAGTACAGGCTACCCAGCATGTCTGGGTCTGGCCTGCTGGTGCACAGCACTGTTGCCAGCGTTAGCAAAGAGGTTACTGGGACATGAGGTACTGAGATTATAGAAAGACTTGTTCCTTTGCCAGCAGGCCTTCCCTTGCCTTTCAAAAAAGGAAAAAAAAGATAATTCACATGCCTGTAGTGTGAGCAGGCACGTTAATATTAGATGCCCTTAAATATTTGTGAATAAATATGCAAATGCAGAAAGGGTCTGTAGACATAAGCTGTATGACAGGTAAGTCCATCTGGAAATAAGCAGCTTCTTGGAATGTATTCCTGAGTGATGCTGTAGTATTTAATTTTCCATTAGGCAAATGAAAAAGTCTGACTCTGCTCAGACTAATGGAGAGTTTTCCTGTGTGGGTTTTCAGTGTGAGAGAATCTACTTGCAGAACAAAGGAGAGGTGTGGTCCCCAGTAAACACAAGAGATTCTACACTGCTCTGCTGCAAGATGGTTGTGGCCTTGTATGGTATGACTGTCCCTGGAGCAGGACAAGCAGCCCTTTCCAGCTTGCTGGTACGATCTGGTTTTATACAGCAGCAAAACTTTTTGTTGCCTTTCCAGTTATCTAAGACACTTGCTTTAGCCCAAGGAGCATGTGTGCATGATAGATGATTCAAGCACTGCCCAGATTAGGGAATTAAGCCAAGCTGAAAAACTTGCAGCTTGATTGTAGTCTCTACTTGAATCACATTGTCATAGCTTCCATATGTATGATTCAACAAAAAAAAAAACCATCCTAGCTGGTGAAGCTTAGCAAGCTCAAGAGCAAACAGCATGTTTATAAAGAAGATTAAACATTATCCTTTGAAGTTGCCAGTTTGTTGTTGTTATTCTTTGTTCAGGAAATGAACAAAACATTTCTTAGAAGTATCTTAAGGAAGAGATGTCTAAATGTTTTTTTAAGGAGGTTACATTTAATTCAAGAGTTGCGAAGGTTGTCCAACAGTCGGTTAATGTGTATGCATCACGCAGAACATTAAAACACATTAACTTAATTTTTTCCATTGTGTTTAGACCTGTCCACTGTAATTGACAAGCTTTTGTGACCAGGCACTGGAGACTGATTGCATAACCTCTTTCTAAGTTTCTTCTCAGCCACACAGGTATGGGTAATTTGCCTGAGTTTTTCCTTTTCATAAAATCCTTACTGCAGTGGACCACTGAGGCCAGGATCTCCAAGGCAGTCTGCTCACCAAAGGGACTGGTGCTCTGCCTGTCCCCAAAAAGCATGTCTCCTCTTTCCCTGCAGCTCCTGGAGTAACAGAATTTTGCTACAGCACCAGTGAGCCACCAGGCTGTGGGTGTAAGGGGGGTACATGTGGGGGGGATGAGAAAATAAATAATAAAAGAAGCAAGTAAATAAGTAAATAAAAATAAACAATGGACACTATTATAAGCCCCACCTGGAATCATGGCAGCCAAAAGACTTTGCAGAGATTATCTTTCCCCCATGTTTGCTTGCTGTAGCAGGTACATTTCACTGTCCTTCAGCTCCTCTGAGTATTTACACAGCCACTGCTTTTTCTCAAAGCACACGTTCAGCACAGCAAGAGAGCAGACAGGAACATGTGAAACAGTGCAACATGACTGCAGAAAGGGGTGAAGGAAGACTGAGATGGCTGGCATTATTTGTGCTCACTCGGGGAAGGGCTGCATCTCGACTTGGTGCCCCCACGACAAGGCAAGGGGCTGTAACAGCACGGCTTCAGTGTGAGCCGTGTGCAACTGGAGCTGCAGATGCATGGAGAAAGCATGTCTATGGCAAAGGACCTGAGGGATGGGTAGGATGATAGCTATAGATGGCTTCTTCGTGAAGGTCTCATGCTTTGTCTGTTTAAAAACCTCAGAGGAACAGAAATTGCAGGTATACAGATAGAGGCCCTATTGGGAATGATTTTGGGGGAAAAAAGCACCAGTCAGTTTATACCCTCAGAGTAAGCTTCCCATTCATTAGCAAGATCACCAGTGTAAATATTCTGAGTACACTGCTTTTAAATTGTTCAGGTCCCATTTATTTAACTTTGTAAATCAAGTAGACAGTTGTTTCCAGTCAAAGATGAAGAAGACGAACTAAAACCTGAGCTCTTTTAGCTCCAAGGAAACCCACCACAGCAAGAGATCGTCAAGACTCTACAGGAGCAGACACAAAGTTTGTTTCTCTCCCGTTCACATCATTCACCAGCTGCAGAGCACTGGCCTGTACAGACCAGTCTCACTGGCAGGGATCACAGGTATGGCCCAATACAAGGGAAGTGTTTGTGACATTCATTAAAGACTTGAGATGACATTGAGATGAAACACAATGAACAATAAGATGACAGTTAAGTCAAGCACATAAGTCTTTTCCACATATATTTTCTAAGCATCCAGTCTACCAGAAAGTTCTGCTTGAAGTAACAAGATACCTCTTCTGGAGAGTTGTATTTTTGGCTGGAGAGTTAGGGTTTATTTTTCAGTATCTCTCTTTAGAAAGTCTATTTAAAATTTCAGACTTTTTCATTGCAGGATGATAGTGATGGCTCTGTTAAATTGTTTAATATTTCACTGTGGCAAGGTTAAGCACCGTAACAAGAATAAACTATAAACAAGTGCCAGTGGCTGCTGCAGAGGTGAGGGGAGGGATGAGGAGACCAGGCTGCCCCGGCAGGCACACACCATCAGGGACATAGCTTGCAAAAGGGGATGCTACAATGAGGTCCCACATGGCCCAACCTGGGAGCAAGTCTCCAGGGGGTGGGGCATGGGATTCTGCCCTGGTCAAGAATCTAAATGCATTGGGATGAAGATGGGCATGGAACAAACCTGCTCCTGTCGGCAGGAGCACAAGGAGATCTCCAGGGTTCCTTCACACATAAACTACTTTTTAAATCCATGAGAACATCTCTGATTCCCAGGGAATTTTGGAGCTGGAATAAAAAACAGTTGCAAGCTAGCTGATGTTTCTGGCCTTCATGCAGTTGGACTGAAAAGACTGAACAAGACCCCCTCTTAAAGATACACACATGAAAAGAGTGACCACAGTTTTATCTCCTGGCGCCAGAAATTTAGGTATGCTTTGGTTTTCCCTATGAATACTCACTCCATGTTTACAAAGCAAGTGAAGTGTACTGTGAAAGAAGTGAAAATTATTAAAAAAGAAAATCTTTTTGGAATAGTTAACAATCTGAGATTTTGAAAACTGTCAAACCTCTCCCCCCAAAGCAAATAGGCTTTGCCAGTTATTATTACTACAGACCCACAGTTGTTTTCACTCTTATCTCCCAAAAGAATAATTTCCTCTCTATATTCAGTCTCTCCTTGGCTTCAGTTTATCACTCCTTCCCACATACACACATCAGTCAAAAGAGGCAAAAAGAAAAGCTATGTTTCAGAGGTTCCCTTCTTTTCTAGTCTTAGAAGTTCTTATACTCATTATTTTAAAAGCTGGGTTCAGGTGATGTGAATTTGTTTTTGAACATGTTTAAGGTCATCGGGAGGGGCTGAGGTTGCAGAGAGCTGTAAGCGTCCTTGAGCTACACCGACACAGTCTGGCTAAAACAAAATCTGCTGGAGTGGCCATGAGGTGCTTGAAGAACCTTGTTCCTGCTTGAAACCCGAATGCTAATTTTGATGTGTTTCAAGGAAGTTCTGCCTCTATGGTATGTTTATTTACATGGTCATCCCAGGATAACTCTGCCTTGGTTCAAAGCACAACTCACACATAATATTTTTCCTGAATAAAAGCACAACTCGTAGAGGGATCATACCAGAATAATTACAGCTGTGTTTCAATGATGTGCAAGCAGATAAGGAACATGAGCTAGAGGACTAAAGCTCTCATCTCTCTGTGATAGTCAATAGTTTATCACTCGATAAACTATTTTATTTTTTTATTCTATTTTATTCTTTTATTACTAAAAGATTTTTTAACTGAGTGTTTTCTGATTACTTGAAAAGAAAATCATATAAGGTTTTTTGGAACTTCTCCTTTCAAAATGCTACTTCTCAGCAAGGATATCCAAGGTTTCATACTCTGTAAACAATTCAGACAGAGTAGTGCCCTAAATACTTACACTGCGCGGGCCTATTCCATCTCCCACTCCCTTTCTGGCCTAATGAATCTGGATTTCTCTTCTGGATCATAAAACAGGTTAGTAGAGCGGAAGAGAGCCTCTTGATTCTCAGTTTAAATCCTGGTGGGAGACAAACTTCTCAGGATAAGGTGAGCATCAGCCCAAAGCTGCTAATACACAGAATGAGATGAAGAGCTGTCCCCTGTGCTCTCGAAATGGAAATTTCTCTCTGAGTTAGTTCTTAACCTCTCCATGCCCCAAAATTGCTGAGGCTCTCTACAGACAGTTAAAAGTGAACTCATGTTCACAAGACCTGTTCCTCATGGGGGACTTCAACAACCCTCATGTCTTTTGGAGGGACAACAGAAGGGCATAAGCAATCCAGGAGGTTCCTGGAGTGCCATGATGATAACTTCCTTCTCCAAGTCATAGAGGAGCCAAGGAGATGCATTATGCTGGATCTTGGGCTCACCAGCAAGGAGGGGCTGGTGGGGAATGTGAAGCTCAAGGGCAGCCTCAACTGCAAGTACCATAAAATGGAGTTTGAGATCCTTAGGGCAGCAAGGAAGGTGAACAGAAAGCTCACTACCCTGCACTTCAGGAGAGCAGTCTCTGGCCTCCTCAGGGATCTGCTTTTTAGACTATCACAGGATAAAGCCCTGGAGGGAAGAGGGGCCCAAGAAAGCTGGTTGATATTCAAGGATCGCCTCCTCCAAGCTCAGGAGTGATTATCCCAACAAAGAGGAAGCCAGGCAAATATGCCAGGAGGCCTGTGTGGATGAAAAGGGATCTCCTGGAAAAACTCGAACATGTAAAGAAAGCCTACAGAGTGTGAAAGCAAGGATAAGTTGTGAAAGCAATTCTCCAAGTGAGGAATACAAAGGGATTGCTCAAGCAGCCAGGGATCAGGTCAGGAAATCTAAAGCCTTGATAGGCTTAAATATGGCCAAAGACATCAAAGACAAGAAAAAAAGCTTCTATAGATATGTTGGTGATAAAAAGAAGACTGGGGAAAATGTTCAGTCTCTCCAGGAAGAAAAAGGAGACCTGGTTACCTGGGACATGGAGAAGGCTGAGGTACTCAATGATATTTTTGGCTCAGCCTTCACCAGCAAGTGCTCCAGCCACACTGCCTGAGATGCAGAAGGCAAAGGCAGGGACTGGGAGAGGGTAGAACCACCCACTGTAGTAGAACATCAGGTTCAAGACCATCTAAGGAGCCTGAAGGTGCACAAGACCATGGGACCTGATGAGAGAACTGGCAGAGCAGGCGGCTAAGCCATTATTCACTTTATTTGGGAAGTTATGGCAGACTGGTAAAGTTCCCAGTGACTGGAAAAGCGGGAGCACATGCCCCACTTTTAAAAAGGAAAGAAAAGGAAGACCTGTGCAATGACAGGCCAATCAGTCCCATCCCCCTCAGTGCCTGGCAAGATCATGGAGCAGGATCCTCCTGGAAACTATGCTAAACCACATGAAAAACAAGGAGATGATTGGTGACAGCCAAAATGGCTTCACTGAGGTCAAACCATGTCTGACAGATTTGGTGGCCTTCTATGATGAAGCCATGAATCATTGGTGGATAAAGGAAGAGCAATAGATATCATCTTCCTGGGCTTGTGCAAGGCATCTGACACTGTTCTACAAGATATCCTTATCTCTGAACTCGGTTTTGGAAATATTGCACTTACCCTGCAGGGAATGGAGACTGTATGAAACCATGAAACATTTTTTGTGTGCTTGGCTGAGTTGCCATTTGCTTTAAGGAGTAATTTACTTGAAAATCATAAAGGGATTTTCTATAAAGAAATAGCAAGATTCCTTCCTTTGCAAAAGTTATCTCTGTTTTTCCACAGTGTTGTACATATATCGAGAGAGAGACAGACATATCTATTTATATTTTCTGACAGCAATTATTTTAAGAATAGATTAAATTCAGGACAGCAATATAACTGAAACTATAAAATTAAAATTTATTTATAGATGAGATAGTTTCAGCTAAAACCATACCCCAACAAAATCTCTATAACAACGTAAAAAGACTTTCCTTTCCTTCAGAGTAAAGATATAATTATGTTACAGATTGTGCTCATGAACTGCAGTCTTTAAGAAGCAGATGTTAAAAAAATAGGTCCCTAATATTTCTACCACTCCAGAACTAAAATAACTGTGGAAAAGGGATTTATTGTAATTGTAATAGTTCAAGTAGCAGCAGAGAAGTAATTTTTCATTCAATTAGGAGGTTTTGTTCTGTTTATTTTATTACCATTGGCCACCAAACAGAGCTACAGTAAACAATTATAGAAATTCTATTCAACTAACTACAGAGGCAGTCAGATTTTGGAAGAAATACTGCTACCCTGGAGTTTATTTGAAATAGTAAACATCTTTGTTAAAACAGGCTGGCCCAACTGCTGCCTAGCTGAACAAGTTCTTAAAAGAAGTTATTACTTGTAGGTTGTATTGTCCAGTTCAACAGAGAAACCGAAATAAATTTTAGTCTTTTTCCAGAAACCAAATAATTTTGATGGATACTGCACAAAAAGTGTTTCGTGTAAGGTGAATTTGACCACTTCTCTGATTTCAAACTCTAGAAGCTGCTAACACCTCCAGTTCCCATGGACAAGGAAGCCCCATTTGTAGGCATATGGCCAAGAAACTGTTGTGGCATGATACTTAAACTCCATCTATTTTAAAAACCACAACAATATTGACCTTGTATTAAATGGAAGAAGAAATATAATTTTTGTATTAAGAATTGGAGTAGCTGTGAGGTTAGGGGAGCCGTTGTAAATTGCCTCTTATTAAAGCAAAAGAGCATGTTCAATCTCAAAAAATGGGGCTTCAAAGCATCTTTATACCTGTTCCAACACCAAAGGCCTTTCCAATGAAGACATCTGATTGTAATGTAGACAAATACACCTCCTGCCTTCAACAGAGAGCCCAAATGGCCCCAAGGTACTACACAGTCAGTCTGTGCCACCAATGTCCTTACTTTGCAGCGATTCACAGAAGAGAGGATATGTTTTCAATGTCAGCAAAAGGGAATTCAGCTTTTAGAGCCTATACTACTCTAGACTCTCTCCTACTCCAGATTTTCACATTTGAAGGGTTTCGCTTGATTAACTCTGAATCTCACAGAGACCATTAATAGCTGAGCCACGCTTTTGTTCTGATGTCCTCAGCACTGACTTCATTCTCAGGAGTCTTTGTAAAAGGTGTTGCCAAAGCCTTGTTCACATTCAGTGCTAACTTTTACTAGGTCTAGTGTTTGCTGGGTTGCTCTGCCTAAAGCAGTGGGACAGCACCTGCTGCTGCTTTATTTTCAGTCAGATATGTGACAAGGGAAAAATGAATGAACTGGTAGTAAAGTCATTTTGTCAGGGGTCTAATTGGCATCAGCAACTTGAAAACTGTAGGTAATTCAGCATAAACATTTGCAATAAACTATTTTTATTAGATATTTTCCCAATGTGAATAAAATTTTCTGAAATTAACAGAAACCCTGTAGCTTCCAGAACCCTTATTAGGTAACCAAACATGCTATTTTACACAGTGCATTTAAAAAAGAAAATTACTCTGACACTGCACAAAAATGAAGCAAACCCACTGAATACCGGCATGAATGTCTTTATGTGAATTCAAGCTGTTATGCTTGTGGGATCAACCCAGATACTGCAGACACAGGATTAACCTAGATTTCATTTTCAAAGGTTTCTTCACAGCAGATTTTAATGAACATTGATACAAAATCCTTGCACTCTATATGGACATCAACAGCCTCACAGCATTTTAAGTAAATACAGCGGCTTCCTAGGAAAGCCTGGTCTTTTAACCTGGATTTATGCCTTGCACAAAACTAGATAAAATCCACATAATTCAGGAAACGAATCATGTTCTACTTAGCACTCTGAGGGAGAGTATATGCACTTATTTTGGTCTGGTGTGTCAGACTGGGGAGCGATATCAGACTGAGGGACTATATGGGTATCAGACTTGGAGATCCTGACTTGGAGAGGCTCAGGACAAGCAGGGAGAGGTGAGGGAGAGCACTGGGGAGATGGGAGGGGGATATACAGTTTTGCAGATGAGCAAGTCAAACTGGCAGGCAAAATACAATGTTGGTCAGCACTCCACTAAGCAACCAGAACACCGAACAATGTATGAAACAAAAATGCAGTTTTCTTTGTCTGTCTCCAAAGAGAAACAGAAATACTACCAGCCAGTGCCTCTATCTTAATTTTTAATTTTTTTTATTATTTTAATTTAACAAAGGTTCTAGCAGCAATGAGGATGAACTCTGCAATCCCAGTTAGACCTCTGCTATCACCTCATACAGGTCTCCCAGCAGACAGTTGCTTGGTGGTACAGGCAGCTCCTAGAGCAGCAGTCACCATGACCACTCCTGTAAAAGCAGCACAGTTTTCCTCTGGTGACAAGTGATGCCACTGAATGAAGAGGTAGGGAAGATCTTATTATATCCTGATGCTCATCCTTGCACACAGCATAACAGACCTTAAGTCTGGCTGTGATTTTAGCTGAGAAAGGTGCCATTTTAAATGTCTCTGCCATTAAATTTCTGTGCTCTGATCTCCCATTAGCTTCCTGTATGATTACTGCTCTTGCTCCAGCCTGTGGGATAAAAAATAAAGGGATGCAGCTATTTTTCCGGTGTGTCACTGAAAAAATCCTTGCAGCAAAACTGAACCTCCACTAGCGGCAATCAACATAGCAGGGCTGAAGTCAATGCCAGTCTACATCAGCTGAGGGGCTGATCCCACTGCACCACCTCGAGGGGTTTTACTTTTTCTATGGATGATGATAAAATACATTTTAGCAACAGCTATATCAAAGTAAAACAGATGAAGCAGAAAATTGAGGGAAGTGTCTATCCAAAAGGCTCTGCTTAAAGAATTTCACGAATAATCATAATGCAGTTAGCTTGGAAACAGTTAACATGCTAAAAGGGGTTGTCAGCTTGGTAGCAAAAAGGAAAAAAGCAAGCAGTACCTTACTGCTCTGCTGCAGTACCCTACAGTTATCAGAAGAAATTCTCCCCTGCCTGTAGGCAATGGCAGCCTGAACAAAATGGCAACTCCTGTTGCCCCACAGAAATGCAATCACATCTTTGACTGGAAACATCAATGTGTGACATCCACAGACTAGTGATAAACCTGATGGGGCATTTGTGTAGGCTGATAGCAGTTACTTGGGCTTAACTGCGTTGTGTTTACCAGAAAAGGAGGAATAGTTTGCAGAACATGACTGCAGGATCTTGGAGAGGCAGGAGAAAGATCCTGCCTGTAGCATAACTTGCTACAGTCTGGTCTACAAGTGCGTGTGTGGGCAGAGATATTCTGCACATCATCTCCCAATGCAGGTGCACTGTTCAAAAGCACATACACACATACACTTATTTCACAAGCAACCTAAATATCTTAACGTTAAAAACACGGCTCAACTCATTTGCTGTGAGGATAAACTGTCCAGTTCTAATCATCTTTCTCAGACATTTTAATCACTGAAATTCCTCAGGCTCCCCTACTGAACTAATATAACAAGATCTGACCCACAAATGCTCATCAGTTACAAAAAGATCACATGCATGTTTTTGTTCTTATCTTTGCTATGCACAAATATGCTACTGACAGGAGGGAGAAATGATAGAAATAGCACGGATGGCTTTCAAATGATGCTATCTGCAGCTGTCATGGAGACCAACAAGGACTGGGATTACTCGGCACCCTGTTAAATATCAAGGCGCTTCTCCATGCAGACACACACATATGCATCAACACCTTCCCTACATGTACATACATGCCCATTTTATAATGCCATGCATGCCTAATAACTTCATCCTACAATGAAATCTTTACACACATACACAGATGCATGCTAACTAACACTCCTTCTGCAACACACACACACACAAAACCTAATGACAGGCACCAGAGAAATCCAACGCAGCTCTGCAGGCAGAAAGTGCTGGCTGAAGCCATGCAGTGCACACCCAATCCACAGTGATTGGTGTCTTATCATTATGTATAATAAATAACAGCATTTAATAATAACAGCACCGCTGTGCCGCCTGCACTCACACCCTCCCGACTCCATGCTCCTAAACCATTCAAACAACATGGTCCTGTGCACGAAACACACAGAATGAAAAGCAGGCAGGACATGATCACTGCAAGAGATAGGCTCCGGCAGTGAAAGCTGCTTCATGTCAGAGTGGGCTTTTCCCAGCTTTCAGACGTGTGATCTGCATGTCTAATAATGAACAGATTTAGTCAATCCATCATTTCTGGCATCAGTCCCTTACCTTGAAATGCTGCAGCTGAAGTATCTGGTCCTCAAGCTGTTGTCTCTTGCCTTCTATTTCTGTCTGCCTTTTCCTTTTCTCCTTGGAAAAATAATTTTGAGAGAAAGAGAGAGAGGGAGAGAGGGGGGAAGAGAGAGAGAGAGATCTCGTCAGAGAAACGGAGGCTTTAAGGGTAGCAGATTCGTAACAGCATGTAAGCAGTCAAACACATCTGTACAGATGTCACCAGTCCCATTTCACCTGCTCCTCTGCCTGCTGGTATGCAAACGGCAGCGTTCTGGGAAGATGCCAGCCCCAGACTGGCTGGTTACTTGCCAGTAGGAGAAATTCTCCTCGCTTGCTCCCGGCAGCCGGAGCAGCAACAGAGTGCACAGTCCCAGAGGAGGGGAGAAAACAGGCATTACAGATGATAGAAAAGTTAAAGGGACAAAGATGTGATTTTGCATTTGAGATGCTGGGGCCAAAACCATGGATAGCGTGGTGCAATTGTGTGACAGCAAGGTGTCACAAGAGCAGGGGGTGGCATCACGGAGGAAGGGAGCTGCTTGCAGACCTCATTTTTCCCCAGCAAGGTTGGTGGTAAGGCTTTCCCTGGACTCAACAGGGAGAAGATGTCTCAGCCAGATTGCATAGGATTTACCTACAAAGTAAATGGGATTGTTAACCTCCAGCTGGCCGTGTTTAAAATTCAAGCCACCAGCACACACCAGCAGCTGGCCATTACCAGGTCCCTGAAGCTGGACTGACCAAGTGGTGCCAAGGACAGCAAGGTCCTTTCCACAGCTGAGTTGTTACAGCCCTGTCCACTGGCACTCGCCCGTGCCCAGGCTGCTCCCTTCAGCAGGCAGCAGACTCTCAGGTGTTTCAAGAGGAGAACTGCTTTTCCCCCACACACCTTCCTGTTAAGATGGTCAACTGTTTGCCTTTTTCAGTCTTCTGCACCTTCTGGAGAGCATTTCTCCTCACCCATCCATCCCCATCCTGGAACAAGTTCCCTCTCCTGAAGGTCTTTTCTCATTTGAGTTTTTGTAGTGAAGACAGAAATACTGAGTAATAAATGAAGGCAGTCAGTAAGCACTCCAGCCTCTGTTTTTATTGAAACAATGGTTTTTATTCTTAACTGCAAAAACCTTTTTTTTTAATTTCAGTATTTCAGTAGCTGTAAGGTTGGGTTTGAAGACATTTGGGGATTCCTTAAATCCATGAAGTAGTTTTTCTTACTTCTTTCTAGGAGCCCTACTGATGCTCTGGGAATTCTCCGCTTTCCAGGGATTTCAAACCTTCATGCCTTGTCCTCAAGGAGTGTAAGGTAAGATTCTGCCCTTGCAGAGATTAATCATCCTTATATTGGACATCAAACAGGGCATTTTGAGGGACAACATTTCACTTACAAGGAAGATCAGGAAATTTTTCCAAAAAAATTTATTAGTTAATGTCAAACTCACTAAAAACAAAGCAAAACACGGAGGTAGAAAACTGCCTGGACCAGTTCTGCTGAAGAGTTAGACATCAGAATGGTGATGGAAAGGCTGGAGTAATGAACCCAGAAGAAGCAAAGTAGCTAAATGTTGCATATGTCAACCAGTTCTGTAATGTTTTGCACACTCTTATATGCTGATTATTCTTGTATATCTACATTTATACACACACTCCCCATTGTCTGAAGTAGGTAAGAATACTACTGCTGAACAAAAATATCCTCATAGAACAGAATCATAGAATGGTCTGGGTTGGAAGGGACCTTTCCAAACAACCTGCCAGGGACAGGGTCACCTTTCACCAGACCATGTTGCTCAGAGCCCCGTCCAATGTGACCTTAAACAACCCCAGGGCATCCAAAACTTTCAGGCAACCTGTTCTAGTACCTCACCACCCTCATAGTAAAGAATTTCTTCCTAGTGTCTAATCTAAAGCTGCTGTCTTTCAGTTTGAATCCATTCCCCCCTTGTCCTGTCTCTAAACGCTCTTGTCAAAAGTCCCTCTCCTATGTTTTTTGTAGGGTCCCTTCAGGTTCTAGAAGGCTACAATTAGGTCACTCCTTCTCTTTCTCAGGTTGAAAATCCCAGTTCTCTCAGCTTTCTCCTAGGAGAGGTGCTCCATCTCTCTAACCATCCTGTTGGCCCTTCTCTTCCTCAGACAGGTTCCCCGAAGTTGTTTTAGAGTAGGAAAACCAGCATTTTTAGTAACTAAAATGTCACAAACAGCGCCTATCTTGACATCTCACTGGTCTCTGCACACAGAAGACAGTTTGCATTTATGCACATACAGGTATACAGAATTTACGTGTGCACCTTTAAAAATCCTTCTGATATAGAGTTGGGATCTATGGATCATCACTCCTATCCTCCAGTCTGCATTAGCCCTTTGCATTCTTGGAACAAATAAGGTAGTAGACGGTTCAGGGACTAAAAACCCCAATATTATTCAGGGACATCTCTTGCCATTTTTTTTCATTCTGTGATACTAACAGCGTACATGGAGTCTGAAAAACAGAATTTGTTCTTTGCTATTTCCTCAAACAGCTGGTCAGCCATGAACCAGAATAAAGTAGTTCTAAAAGTGGTTCCAGTTAATGGCCTAATATTCTTGGAATAAGGGTAATTCTGCCCTTTTGTGTCAAGCTGGCAAGATGAAAAAATACTGGATTTCACATATGTAGGCATTAACACCCCACACTTGACACTCCATAGGCCAGCATAAGGCACATACATGTTCACTGTTAAGTGATCTAGATTTATGAGTGCATCTATATATAGATACGTCTGTTTATATAAAAATGTGTATACACACACACACATATATATATGTATACACATACACACACGTATATATGTATGTATTCTACCTTCCACAGAAACCTTGTCACTAAAACATGTGATGGAAGCCTCCACAATCCTTTGGCTGGTTGTGTCATGCTGTATAATGGATGTGACAAGACAGCCTCATAAAAGATAGATGAAAACTCCTTTTCTTTTTGAGAAAGGGAAAGCACTTAGAGTATTTTCCCTGTAGGCAGCAACACAGCAAGCACTAAAATACTTTAACTGCTTACTAACTAGTGGATTTCTGTGGAGTTAAATTGAAATATTGCTCACGTTTCTATTTCACTGGCACTCAGACAGCCTGAGTGTATGCCAATACCCTCCAATTTTGCACAAGCTATGGGTGAGGAATACGGGTTATAGAAAGCACTTTTTTTTTTCTCCCTAAAGATTGTGTGAATGAGCTATCAGGACTTTCCACCTTCAGGTCACTATATAACTTTCTGTTTAGGTTTATGCCAGTCACTGAAGGTTGGGACTATATGTGAACCTGGTTTACATAAGCAGGTTCTGGAAAAGTGTGGTAGAAGACTGGACTGGACGACAAAAAACCCACCAAAACCATCACGTCAAGGATTTTAGACAAAGGATTTAGTCAAGGATTCCAGCCTCCACTTAAACAGTACTTTATGAAAACATGGGATTTGAAGCACATGCTTAACTTGAGCATTTGTTAAGGCACTTTTCTATGAGTAAGCCAGTAAATGTTCTCATTACTTTGTCCATCTACTTAGAGATAACTTTTTTTAAAATATTCCTGATAAATTACAAATTTCAAAGGGTCCTGGCACCAAGAAAATAAAAGTGCTTACTTTAAACAAAAGGTTTACTCCCGAAACTGGATTGAAGAGAGGCGGAAAAGACTGGAACTAATTTTACTGTGATTGTGGCATGTTTAGAGGAAAGCATTTATATCTTTCTGAGGTATATCTATCTATGCTGCTTTTGTAAGAATACAGACAGCCATCACGGATGGTTACCCTTCCAAAATGGTAGAGGAGTACCATTTGGGAGGTAGTCTCAGGGCACTCTGAATATTTGAGATATTAACGAGTAAAATGGGATTTAAGCTTTGCATCTCTCCCTTCACCAAATTACAAGAAAAATGGGAAAGTTAAAATACTTTATTTTTTTTTACTCAGACCTAAATGGGGGGAAAAGAACATAGGTCAAGCAACAAGGTGACTCACGTTGTGGAAAAATGAGATTTGTATGCAGGCGTTCATACGTGGATGCGCAACATGTAAGCCATAAACTTATTTCCAAGAAGCTAGATTTTGGAAAGGATGAAATTCTTAGCACTAAAGTTGGTCAGTGCCATGTTCCTATTTCTGAAAACCAAATATATCAGATACTCAGTAAGAACCCTTGCACTTGGAAGAACAAGAGGCATTGGGAGGATCACATACAGATCTGTAAAATCACAGAAATAGCCAGTGGACATCTACTGCTCACTGTGTCTTCCAGGAAAAAAAGGGGCATCAAGTGAAACTGGATGGGGCGGGTTTGAAGCTAATGCGAAGGTCTGCTGTGGAAATCATTGCCTCAGGATGCTGTGGGTTCTAGAAGGTGATGGATGTCCCAGGGTAGCCTGGGGACAGTCAGAGAGAAGGAATACTGTGAGGATGGTTACTACAGAAACTGAAATACATCTGGTTCAGGCAGACCCTGAACAACATATGATTTTATGATTTTAAGGACTTCTGCTAAGTTTCTGTATGCTTTTGTCCTTCGCTCATTGTTAATCCTAACAACTGCTGACTTTTTTGTCTGAATGGTGTTACACTGATCAAAATAACCTACAGTTTAGTATCACACTTCTCAAACGGTTCCAGTCAAAACAACTCAAACAGCCACAAACCATTGCCACCAACTGCAAAAAAAATCAAACCCAAAGCAAACCTCAAACCCAAAGCAAGTAAAAGATCTTGAAGAAAACAAGTTATACCAAAACAATTCCCTACAACACTGCAATCACAGAATACTTCATTTTTCCATTACAAAGTCATTTTTGTTCTTGTTTAGAAATCTGCTTGCAGAGCGTGGGAAGTGATACAGAGATTACTCAGCCCACCAAGCCATAAGCGTCTGTGGAGAGACATGCAGCTCTAGCAATCCTTGGGGCAGTAAAGACTTGAAAAAACCCTTTGGTCTACTTGCACTGGCAGAAGGACCTGAATTCTTTGTGTTAAAGCCAGTTCAGACCTGTGGAGAAAGCACACCATGAAGTGGCACAGAAGCTAAGCTCTATTTGATTGACCTCACTGTGAAAATACACGCCTAAAATTGATGTCAGGCTAAGGCTTATGGTACAAGTATCCAAAATATTATGCTGGAATTAAAGAAAACATCCCCAGCTCAACAGAAAATCCATCAAGGATCATGTGAACCTTGAGGAGAAGGGTGGCATATCACTGGAGGAGCTACCATCAGTGGTTTCAGAGGTTTCCCATTGGAATCATCTTTCATGCCAAGCAAGTGTCCAGCCTGACACAGAGGTTGTGACAACGCAAATGTTGTGACAATACTTGCCTGTTGTGACAATGCAAAACAGATGCACCCAAAAATGACACAAGTGGAGGAAAACTATAGTCTGCTCCAAAGCAAGGAAGACAGCTACAAAGAATTGTCTTCAAAGAATTACATTAATTTCTTCAGCAAGTGATTATTTTCTCGACTCTGCCCAGTTGACAGATGTTATTCCCCCTGTATTTAAAACTCACATATTTTTAGGGCAGGAAGTAAGGAAAAAAAACCAAGCAAAAAAGTTGCTGACATTTCATTTTTTCTGTTGCCAGTTTGGAGACATCCAGAACTCTGGGGGAAAAGGAGCATCTGAGTTCTGTAAAAAATTTCAACCTGTAGTTCTCATAATCCCAAGAAACCACTCCTCAGGGAAACTGAAACTTTCACCAGGGTGGTTGTTTAAATGACCATTTTCACTGTGGTGAGTGCATGTCTCTCATAAAAGAAATCAAATATGTATATTTGTTTCCTCTTTTGCTGTTCAGCAGCAATGGTTCCCAGGAAAGAAAATATTAAGAGAGACAGGAGGCTATTTTTCTGCCTTTTTTTTTCTCTTCTCTCTTTTCCCCCTACTTTTTTCATTCATGGCTGGTCACCTCTTTATTTTCCTCTTGTGTCCGAAGAGAAGGAAGCTCTTGTGAGAGCGACCATCCCTACCAGTTGCAATGATACAGCCCAATATCGGCAGCGCTTCACAGGCTCCAGTTCTGAATGTTATCTGCTGTTGTGAACAGCATGCAGCACAAATCACAGCACCAGAAGAGGCAGGATGCAGAACTGAAGCAGAGACACTGTTACATCAGAATAAATACACCTCAAAGGAGAGTGGCAGGGATGCCCGCTCCTTTTGGATCATCAATGCCCACTTTCATTATTTGCTGTCAATTGTCCTGCAGGACCATGCTTGGTGAAAATCCCGTTGTTACTGGTAGCCATGCAGACTCTGTAACTGCAAGCTGGAGACTTGTCTGGTCTCCTGTTTTGAGCACTGGGAAAAATACGTGTTGTTTCCAGTCATGGGAAATGATTCTTCCTGCAGCTCCTCTCCTACCGTGCTCCAAGCAGAATCAAGCTGTGCTTCTCTTGAGATCAGTTTTTCCTCTGCAATTACACCATCAACAAGACACAAATGTAAGCTACTGGCTTTACTCCCTTGGGCATTTTCCTGCAAGACCCTCTCTGCTCCAGTTCCCTGAAATCCCATGGACACCTCACTAAGCTTTGTTTCACTTAAAACCTGAGCCAGGGACAACTTCCCTGGAATCCAGCTTCTGAACTTCAGAGAACTGCACTCTCTGCTTCTATGTAGCATCTAAGAGACCGAGACCCTTCTTCACTCACAGTTCTGCCATGCAGAAGGCTCATTTCCTAAAGCACAGATTGATTATTTCAAGTGTCCTAAGTGCCTAAGACCTTGGTAGCCCACCTTATCTGACCTCCTCCATACCTAATTGGAGCAAATTGTATGTTGGAAAGTTCTAGATGGGATGCAGGGATAGCAGGAGTACAGCCTGCTGCCGCAATGATTTTCATTATCTTCCATATACCCACATACTTTATGATAAAGCTGTGTCCATTTCCATTACTCCAAGCAAGAAGCAGATGGGTTATTGAGGAATAAGCAAGAGGAGTTCCCAACCGCACAAGTGCAGCAGATAAATGCCTGAGGGGTGCAAGTGAAACCCACCTAAAAGGTAAGGGCTGGGTTTAGCTCCCTTCCTCATGCCTGCTCTTTCCACAGTTGTATACACAACCGGAAGCAAAGCTGAGGTTGGAGACAAGGTGAACAATTCATGATAAGGTATGCCCTCCACCTCTTCTCTTGTGAAACTGGTATAAAGTGGAGATTACTGTTGCAAGGGTTGATTCCCATTAAACACACAGCTTGCCACAGCACGCAAGAAATGACTTGACATGTTTGATTAGGAAACAAAATAAACCTAATTCACTGAGGCAGAACCTGGTAAGGGAGTAACTAGAAGAGCCTGAAGTTATGGAAATGTTTGTTTCTAGTATATTGAACAGGGCCCTGCTACGGGTAAGGCAGAACTAATTGCAAAGAGGTGACCCTCAAGATGAAGAAATAACACACCGTCAGGCAGAAATACACTGGCTTTCACTGCAACTTTGCATCTAAAAGTTAGGCTACTCTTGCACTATGCCAAAGGATGGGTTTCTCCTGTGCTGACCTGCTAAAGCAAATCGAATAGCTCTGCTTCCACGCGCGCATTGCCCTCAACATAGTGTTTGAGTAGGAGACCTGAAATAGTCATCCCTATTTGTCTGGGATATCAGAGGAGGAGTTAGTTCACATGGAGCCTGGTAAGACTAACTGCTTCTCAGGACTTCTGAGTTATGAACGTTTCCTGACTGCCACAAAACCACTGCCAGTGTCATAGTTGAGACTATCCGAGTCAAAACTGTCCAAGAGGAGAAAGGATCATCTTTGGTGAAGACAGCAATTCCCACAATCCTCTAAAGGGTTGCAGCAAAAATTTCAGCTGCCCTGTGTGCTTGTAATTATAGCTCTCTGGTCACTAAAGGCAACCACCACGATGCACATACACAATGACTGCTTAATTAAAATCACCACGCATCTCAAACAACAAATAAAAGGATGGCACTACTCCCAGAACAACAGCCCTTGCTGAAAACTGATGAACATGGGAAAGAATTTCCTTTTTAAAAATTCCCTCATTAGCAATTTTGAAAGGGGACATAATGGAAAAATGTCTCACTGAGATGATGAAGTAAAAATATTTGGAAAGAAAACACAGTTCCTCTAGTATCCTGTGGGGAAATGCCCACTTTGACGGAGCAGTAATACCCATTTCCATGCAACCCAGATTTTATATGCAAATCTTCCTTTCACTGAATGCTACTGGGTCAGTGGAAGCAGCTTCAGGTCTAACACAATCCATGTGCATTTTTGACTGGGCCACCACCACAACAAGTCCTTGAAGTATGAAAAGTTTCAGTCAACTTCCCTTCTTTCCTCCCATTTCTGAAGTGAACATGGGCTGACACCCACAGATGCTGCTTCCCTTCACTTGCTGACAGAAAAAAAGCCACACTTTCCTATGCATTTACAATTTGGTCACAGGTGTCAGGCTCTTCAGTGGCTGCTGAGAGGTGACCAGGGTCATTGGGGTCTGAGTACCTTTTCTGTGAGATGTGACAACGAAGCAAACAATTACCATAAAAATGTCAGATTCCCACTCCCTATCAATTCCACATCAGCATGTCTGCCAGAACTTTGAAGTTTTTACACTAACCCTGAAAATGGGTAAGAGCTCAGGGTCGCCTGGGTCCAGGAGCAACCTTCTCTGCAACATCAATTATTTCTGGAAAGTGCTCAAAAAACTGTATAGAGCCTGTTAGTATAAATCATGAAATAGAATGATTTATCCATTATTCTGGATAATCCTTAATAGCACTGTGTTATAAATGACAGGCAACTACACTTCATTACCTAGTGCCTACTACAGCTAACCTCCAAGATGATGTGTATAGCTTGCTAGCATTGACTTTCTCCTACTGCAGCCTGAGCTAGATGAAAAACTCTGTCTTCATCTAGTAAATTGCCTTTCTTCCTAAAAATAAGGTGAATTTTCTAGATAATATCACATAGAAGAAATTCTGAAACTTCTACTTTCTCTAGACAAGAGAAAAGTAGAAAGAAGCTACTTTTTAATCAAGTACCTTTTCTCTGTATTTTTCTTAAAAATATATTTTGGATAAGGAATGTTAAGCAGACTTTACATTTTCATTCACAAAAGTATACAATAAGGAGTTTTCTTTAGCCTGAGTAGGTTATTTGTAGAAAATCAGTTCATTCAATTTCCCTACTCTCATATTGCTATTAACTGGCTTTGGTTTAAATCCATGCCATTCAATGTCTATCCTTTCACTGTCTGCTGCTGAAAAGGAGAAAGCCAGGATTTGGTCTGTGGGCATAATTTAATCACATTTCCACAGCTTCAAATAAAAGTCTCTTGTTTACCCTCATGCCCCATACACTCCTTAAATACCTCTTTATGCTGCCAATGAGGCTATTGTAAAGCCTCATTGTAAAGGTGGAAACACTTCTGATCACAGCTGAATGTGCAGAGAAACACCTATACAAGGTTTATCTAGAAATGAAAAATAAATCACAAAGATTTTAAGGCATCCAAGCTGAAGCTCTGATTGCTTATGCTGGTTTTTCCCTAAGCACATGTCTGGTGAGGATCTCCATGCATTATTTTTCACTTGGTGAGAACTTAGATTAGAATTACCAAGACTGGGATTTCAGCAAAATTTGTTTTCCCTCTTTATACATTTTAATTGCACATATGACAGATATATTCACCTCAAGAAACTTAAAATTTCTCCAGGAAATTTTCCTCCAGGGAAGAGGAAACTGGATTTTCTGCTGTGGAAAGGGAACAAACTGATCTGGCTGGTCAGCACAGAGCAATGGCCAGGATCCACAGGGACAACCAGTGCTAATTCTGGTACTTGAATCATATCCAGCTTTTTGCTTGTTATTTTCAAAGCACTGGTAGAAAAGACCCAAATGAAGGAATTAATACATAGAGTTGGGCTTTGTGTTTTAATCCTTACATTCTGGCTGGATTAGCAAATTGTTTCGGAGTCTCAATGCCTCACATCAAAATGTTCTTACTGAGGCTTCCTCCCTTTGCCTTGTGTGTGTGGCAGCTCGCCTGCTGATGCCGAGGCTTTCGGCGCTGACCTGCGCGGCATCCCACCCGACCTCCTCGTTTTGCAGGGCTCTGCTTGGCAGTTGTACCGTGCAGGGCTCCTAGGCTGCTGAAAAGCGCTTCTTGTCATTTGTGAGAGAAAACTATTGGCTCAAACCCTTTTCTTTAAGCTTTTGTCCAGTGTTGGTCATGAGCTAAGGATACTTACACTGTCTGATGCTCAGGGATCTGCTAACACGTGTGGCAGTTGCTGGTGTGTTTGAATCCTAACTTCTACATTCAGGAAGAATGTAATTCTACATTCATGCCTGGTTTTACAGAGGAAAGAAAGAGGGAGAGAACCTTCCCTACGAGCACAGTGTGATGCAATCCAAAGTTTGAGACTTGCCACCTTCTATCTGCCAGTAACCTTCCAAACTGGTGATGCTAATGAGACAATACACCAGCTCACAAACCACCATTCTGTCTAAGTTTTCCTTTCTTTCTGAAGAGGCTGTAGAGGGCTGGGTTCCTCTTGCTTTTTGACCTGCCCTGGAGATCTTATACATTTACACCTTGTGAAGAGCCACAAAGGCCTGGGAGGGCATGAGTGCCCCTCTTCAGTTAGGGGGTAACTCCCTGCTGAGTCCCAGAGACTGATGGGGCTGCTGGACATGCCATTTCTGCCTCCTCTCCAGTTAATCACAGGAATCACATTACTCCAACACAAGAACACAGAGAGACCATTGACCATAAATGAAGAACTTGATCATGACTGGGAGAATAGATACATCTATGTGCTTGCTGTGACCCAGGTATGCTAAAAATCCTACCCAGCCTTGGCCTTGGCATCTAGCCTTTGTAACACATAAAAGAACTGGCTTCATCTCCAGCCAGCTTACTTCTGGAAAGCTTATTTAATTTGACAGGTGTAGGATCACATGCCTCAGCACCGAACCTTAGCAGTATGTGGGAGAAATGACTGCTATGTCATTCCTTTAGGTCAGGCATCCCAATGCTTTCTATGTGAATAGGAACAGCTGGGACATTACACTACTTATTGCCTACCAAATTCATCTGCTGGCCTTCTCCCTTCACCATCAAAGGCAAAGACCACCCTGATCCTGGCAACACAAGGAGACCCCCAACGCAGCTTTTCATCGCCATCTGGCCACATCAAGTAAGGAGGAATCAGTAAGCACACGAAACCTGTGACATGTTCCTGACTGCTCTCCAGGGATGGATTAGCTGCAGATCCTCAAGACAGGGTGCTCATGGCTGCAGGCCATGGGCAGGATGCAGAGGAGGGCACAGTGTCCATCTGCTGCACTGATGGTGGAGACCCTGGGCAGTGCAACAGATAAACACAGCCTGGATCTCACCACCTTAATGCTTGGATCCAGAACCCAAATTGATGTAGAGATGGCAAATTTTTGCTGTTCCATCAAAGGTTTGTCCCCTTCAGAAAACTGTCTGCATTTTTCTGTGATTTGCATCCCTGCTGTGAAGAGTATCTAGGAATTCACAGCTTCAAGGTCATCTCAGTGACCTGTATGCCTGTGGTATGGTTGTCTGCCCAGGTGCTCAGGGTTTGGTGAGATCTGAAACAGCAAAGCCTGTATAATTTAGAGAAATTTCACACTTAGCTGACACACACACCTGATAGGTTTATAAAACTGTGAACCATTTGAACAGCTTATTAGACAGCAAACAGTGTACTAAAAAAACCCAAAGCCAAACCATGCAGGTAACAAAAGAAACTTCAGGGATGTCAGTTGATTCCTGCCTCTTCCTGCCCACCTCCTCCAGTCAGAGTAATGTGGCCTCTGCTACTGAATGCCAACAAGCTGTCATGCATGTCCTGTTTAACTACTCCTGTGCAAGTCCTCTGTCTTTGTCTGGGTGTCCTGCAGACCTCTGCACAAAGGAGGTCTTACTATTCTATACTATCAGATTTTGAAACCAATCCTCCTTCCATGGAGTATCTCCATCAGTTTTGCTCTTCTGTTAACTTGAAAATGCATCTCTGCAGCAATTCCTTCTATGAAGCTGGAGGAGGGAGAGGATGCAACTGCAGACACATCCCTTCTCAAAAGTCATATTCCTTCTTCCTTCTACTGTTGCTCCATCCTGACATAATAGGACACATTATTTTGCACACATGAACATTGTCAAGGAAGGTCAGATCCTTCTCTGAGGCTGCCTCAGGAGGCTTAGCACTCTTCCTCAATGCTTTGTCTTTTTGAGTAGCTTAATCACCTCCAGGGATTCAGACAAAATGAAGTCAGTGATAGTCATCATCTGCTGCAGTCTTCAATATGATGCTCTGCACATCCCTGTAGGAGTCCCTGTTGAAGGATCTTTTTTAATTCAGGTCTGTGTGAAATGTGTGTTTCTCTTTACTCAGCAACTGGACTAAGGTGAAAAATACAGCAATTTGCTGTATTTTATATGGTTTGTAAACTCTGATTTCCTTCAGGAGCTTGTAGAAAAAGTGAAGGTCTCAATTCTTAAGCTGGCTGCGCTGTTGAAACCATGACAGAAGCCATGACAGCTTGCAGCAGAGCAGCAGATTCCAAGGAGTGTACACCATCACCTTGGCCTGTAGACTCTCTTCCAACTGGAAGACATCCACAAGCAAGATCTCTGACCTTTTAAATGGAAAGACCTTAAGAAACATGCTCAAAAGGCAAAAGATGCTTAAGTACATTGGCCAAAAGTGATGCAATGCACCACTTAAATTGAAGCACCTGCCTCTCATGCCACAGTGTAAAGTTACTTTGTGAGAATTCAACACTGTATTTGCTCCATGCTTGTGCTAAACTAAATCAAAAACCATTATCTATACTTTCTGCATGGTAATAAATCTGGAAGTAAAAAGCTACCTTAAACTGTAATTAAGGGGTTCTGCTCTTGCTGACCAGACTGCTCCACGGTTTCTCAGGGGATGCTACCTTTGCCTTAGCAGAACTAACTCTGCTGGCTTATGAGCAGAGAGATATAACTTCCGGACATGTTACTGGCAAAGGTGGTCAGAGATACTGTATTGCATTGATAAAGTGATTATAGTGTCTTTTTCTACCTAGAAGTAAAGGAAAATGAGAGAGTTAGAGAGACAACAGCTCCCCACCTAGCTAGTGAAGGAATTTTCCAGAGTAAGGTGAAAACCAAACCTCCTATTTTTATTTGTTTCAAACCAAGCTAAAATTAGCTTTTTTAGCTTTTCTTCACTTTTTAAAGAAAACTGCTGGCCTTCCATTCAACTGCTTACATCTTCCACACAAATCTCTTTTCAGCTTGATGGCTATGCTGCTACCTGAAAAACTGGACCACTTCAGAGCCCAAATGGGATAAAATTACAGGCTTGGGTATGATGCCTCACACGGCTGAATCACTTGTCTTAGCAGAGACCTGCAGAAGACCTGCAGAAGAGCATGTAAAGCCAGGACCCAAGGTCCATTAAGAAATACCCAAGATTTTTTCAGGGATGGCAGGAGAGTCTAGGAGGAATGCTGGGAATTTATTTACTGGTACAGAAGAGGGGCTGAAAAATCCCTCTCGTCTGTGCATTAACACTTGTGTGATACGTAGTCAGTTACCCCTCACAATGAAGGAATTCATGGGAAGTTTTTCAGGGTCTGAATGTTAGAGGACCAGTCACCCTGCACAGGCAGTAGCTGCTGACTTCTATACAAAATCCAGATCCCACAGCTCAAGTCAGCACCACATTTGGCTGCAAGTCCCCATACAGGAGTGGACCAAACAATTCAAATGAGGATAGGACTTAGAAACCTCAGTAAAGTCTGGTTAGAAAGATATTTTAGTTTTTGCTTACAGTTGGGCAAACCAGGATTGGGCTCCAGAAAGTGTATGGAATATTAAAATATTCACTTTTTGTTAGATCATTTAAGAAGAGAAATATCTCCATCCTTGACCGCTCCTGATGATCACGGCTGTTTGTGTGGTGGTCCCTCTCAGTCTCTCAGTCCACGTCAGAGACAACACAACCCACTGTACCTTGATTGGGCTTCCAACTGGTCTGCCACCAGAGACAGGAAACTTTATTTAGACTGCAAACTCTTTGTGGCAGACACAGACTCTCTGTTCTGTAATTGCACAAAATCTAATCGCAAGAGGTATTAATTCCTGCCTGGGATTGTTGTGTTATGACAGAAACAGTCTCACAGCCAGACCTAAGCACTATGAACAGGAATTTTGTGTAAACTATACGGATTCCCAAATCCTGAGGCTGGATGGATCAAAACCTTGCATTTTGTGAATTTTTGTGTCTCAGATCCCCTGACAGGTATCTTGCAGAGATGTAGTGTTGTGTTCCTCCAGGAAGGAACAAACAGGACTTACCTCAACTTTTCCTCCTGTCACATTTCGCTATGTGAGTACAAGCACAGTGGAAGCTCAAGGAAGAGCACATAGTGCTTGTCAATAAGCCCTAACTGTATTCAGCAGCATTATAGATGAACACACAAATTCAGGATGCTTTCTAACTGTCAGACAAAAAGTTTCTTGAGGCAGTGGCTCATAAAAGCAGGGAGAAATTATTTTCCACAAAGAGCTACTTAGGATTTATAACTTATTCAAATGCTTCAAGCTTCCTTTTTTGTTTGTTTTTTGTTGTTGTTGTTGTTTAAAAATAGGAGTTTGACATACTACCAAGCTCTCACTATAAGTGCTAAAGAAAACTTTGAGAATATTATCACTGGGATTTTCAAACGTCTTCACCCATTATCTTTAATATTAACAGAATAAGGTCACTTTGTGCACATCTGCAGTGCATGCTCTTCCAGTGCATCGGAATAAACTTTACAGACTACATCACTGATCTGGCAAGCATCTGTCTCCTGTACCACTGAAATCATCTGCAGTCCACTTCTGACAAGGGTCAGCTTGCCTGCAGAACCACTGCTCTGCACAGCCCCTAGAAATAACAGATTTTCCCCATCAGAGCAACTAAAATGTTAAAGATGACAAGCTGCAAGACTGGATACACACCACAAAAGAGGGCACAACACTAACGTCTTACAGCAAGCTGAGTTTTGCTTGACACAGCATGCACAGTGCCACTATGATCAGACCACAGCAAACCAGCGAGTAGTGACACTATCAAAGCTCCTGTCCCTGAAATACTGACTGTTTCCTAGGTACCCCTCCAGCCAAGCAAGGATAAATTGACAGAAGTGCTCCAGCCTGTAGACAGTTCACAGCGAATCCACTGCGAAGTACATTGCTCTGTGAAGTGAAGGATGTAGCCTGAAGGGGAGGTGCTACTGATCAGTACAAGCCACTCTACCTGTGCTCTCCACAGTCCCCTGAAAATCAAATGTACAAAACTGCCTGTTGCCAAGCAGAGACGGGAAGAGGGAGACCTGCATCCCCTTTTTGCTAGCAGATAGCCTACAACAGCTTCCAAGATGGACACCTGAAGTTCAGGATTGCCATCCAGAGGGACCTGGATAAACTCAAGTGGGCCCATGGGAATCTCAAGAGGTTTAACAAGACCAGGTGCAAGGTGCTGCACCTGGTCTTGTCAGGACACTCCCAGTATCAACACAGGCTGGGGATGAACAGATTGAGAGCAGCCCTGTGAGAAGGACTGGGGGGTGCTGGTGGGGGAGAGGCTGGACATGACCCGGCCATGAGCACCCACAGCCCAGAAAGCCAAACGTGTCCTGGGCTGCATCCAAAGCAGCGTGGGCAGCAGGGGAGGGAGGGGATTCTGCCCCTCTGCTCTGCTCTGTGAGACCCCACCTGGAACACTGCATCCAGCTCTGGGGTCCCAGCACAGGAAGGACATGGACCTGTTGGAGTGAGTCCAGAGGAGGCCACCAAGATGCTTAGAAGGATGGAGCACCTCTCCTATAAGAAAAGGCTGAGGGGAGGGAATTGGAATTGTTCAGCCTGGAAAAGAGGAGGCTGGAGGGTGACCTAATTGCAGCCTATCAATACCTGAAGGGAGCTGTCAAGAAACATAGAGAGGGACTTTTGACAACAGTGTGTGGAGACAGGACAAGGGGGAATGGCTTCAAACTGAAATAGAGTAGCTTTAGATTAGATATTAGGAAGAAACTATTTACTGTGAGAAGTTGTCTAGAAGTTCTGGATGTCCCAGCCCTGGGAGTGTTCAAGGTCAGGCTGGATGGGGCTCTGAGCAACCTGGTCTGGTAAAAAGTGCCCTTGGCATGGTGACTGGGATGAGATGGTCTTTAGGGTCCCTTCCAACCCAAGCCATTCTACAAGTCTATGATTCTAGGGCTCCCATGAGCATGAGTGAGGGTAGGATGTGCTGGTAACAAGCAGTAATATTACAAGCTCATTAATAATTCCAATGTCTGAAGTGGCAAACTGCTGGATTCCACGACACGATAAAGCATTTCATCTGCAGATGGCCACATTTTCTATGTCTAAGTTTGGTGGGAAGAACAACACCCAACTTCTTGCCACCCTCCAAACAATCCAAACTCAAAATATCTTCCGTTTAGCTTTTGCTAGTGAAAATAAAATCTAAATCATCATATTCCTCTGACTAATGTGCTATGTAGGCAAAAATGCAATTTGTAATTTAGGCTAGTACTAAATACCACCTGAAGGAAGAGTCTGAAGAGAAAAAGACCTTTGAGTCTGCTTTTGCCAGATGTCATAGAAAGCATCATAGTATCAAGGAGCTCCTTCTGGAGGTTATCTCTACACAAAATCTGGCTTGTGATTCTGTGACTTAAATAAGCCTCTTCCTGCTCACCCTTGTGGTAAGGAAAAGCACTCAAAACCACCACGGATGAAGCGCTTTTGTGGAAAGAAGGGAAAAACCCCCAAATGCCAAAATAGAAGGTACATGTCATAGAAGGAAGACTTTCAGCCAAAGGCTATGAAACCAGTGTTTTTCCACCAGATGCCTCCAGGGCCCAGATCTGCTCTGTTCTGTACTGTGGTAAGCATGAAAAAAAGCAAGACCTTTCCTTGTATATTTCTTTCTGCCCAAGCAATTCTACACAGCCACACATGCTCCCTTACAGGACCTCTTCCTCCAGAACTTGTTAGACATGGCTGTCACGGTCCTTACTTACAAAAAAGGATACTTATTCAGCATAACTCTGCAAAGCACATAGTAAGTCAGTCATTTGTCTCTAAGAAGAGTTACAGGCAGCTGGAACACAACAGCATGTTGTTTGCCACCCACAGAATATATATTTGCTCCCCGTAATCTACTCCTTTTCTTCAGGAACTTCTACTTCAATAGCAGAAAGCCAAGGGACAATCCAGAGCAACCCTTTTTTTATAAATCACACCTTTGCTCCAGTCTTTCAGGCATGAATTGCAGGACATTTTTCAGGCACAGCAGCTGGTAGCAACAGCTGGATCCCATGTCCTTTCCCTGGAGCAGGAGTATATCCCATAGCACAACTGGTCATTTAGCTCTAGATGATACCTTGCCAGGCTGTCATCACGTTGAAGGCAAAGGAGTAAGGGATTGAGGATTCTCTGCTTTTTTGCACAAATTATTCTGGCATTGGGAAGCTGCAAACAGTGAGAAGACCTGCTGATAACCATGCTGAATTCTTTTCGTCACACAGCAGCATGGCTGAAGGGAAATATCCTGAGGTATCAACACCACAGAGAATTTGAGCTCTGAAAGCAGCATTTGATCTCCTAAAATAGGTAACTCAAAAGAAATTCTGATTCCTGGAGTCATGATTTCTTTTCTGGTCTGCCTTTAGAGCCGCACGATGCTATGCTGTTCCCTGCATTATAAGACTGTATGTTAACAAATATAATACATCCATAAAAACAATGAGCGTAATTTGTTCTGAGTCCCTCCCCACATTACTATTCTTTAGGAGCCAAATTAAATAGGTTGGAGTAAATGATGATCCATAGAGTCTGCTTCCTGCTGTTGGTTTATCACTTCTACTATTTTTAGCACTCTTCTGAGAACTGGAAATATGTTTTGATAAAGATACCATCTTCTAGGCAGGGATACAAATAGTGAATCAGTCTATTCATATTAATGTCAAAAGAACGACCACATCCAAGCCAGTATGAGGCAAAAGGTCTCTGCAACGCATGTTTTCTGTTTGTGACCAACAATTTATTCTGTTGGTGTGAGACAATCAAGAGGTCAGGCTAGACTCTCAGGCCATGCACATCACACTTTAATACCGTTGCCAGGGTTTATGCCTCAAGTATGTACTTTACTGGAAGATGCCTGTTTGTTTTCCTGTAACTAGCTGTGGTCAGAGCGGTTTATTCTATAGATCATGTGGCTTGCATTCCTCCTGGAAGTCATTTTGTAAGCTGCAATTTTCAGCAGCAATCTCAAATAAAAATTTCCACGGGCAAAAAATCCTGGTCCTGCTCTGCTCATCTTAATAGATGTCTATTTTACATTAAGTTTTTTGTGTTTGAGGGCCTCCAAGTTTTGCAAATGGTAAGATGGGGAACATTAAAGCACTTTCAAGAACAAAAGATTCAGTATAGACAAAAAAGACCATCAAATACTCTTGGATTAAAAACATCTGCTTTATGGCTCACATTTTAAAATAATATTTTTCCTCAGTCTATACCTCTTCCTACTCTTCAGGCAACCCCTTACCCTAGTAAAGCTGACTAACTGAAGAAAAACTGCCATGGACGGAGACACGTTGCTCTTGAAGAGCAGCACGTGAGAACAGCAAATGAAGAACTGATCAACACATGGCAGATTTCACAGCACCTGTCAATTTTCCCAATGGCCCACACTATAATTCCTTTACTTAAACTAAAATTCCTTTTCAGTATTTATCTCACTGATGCAGCACATGGCAATGGTTCCTGTGTAGCCTGAAGTTTACTACTTCTTTTTTCCTTCCTTCCTTTCCTACCTGAATAAGGTCTTGCCTGTATTTTTTGTTGTTTGCTTGTTTTTTCCCCAGCAGTATGAACAGCTCTAATAAACTTTGCCTCATTTCCTACTGTCATGTGGATATATATGTGTTCATGAACCAATATGTAGATGTCACAAAAGTCCTGTTGCTAAATTGCAGAATTACTGTCCAGCTATATCACACTGCAATATTGGCTTCTTTTTCCCTTTTTCATACGAGCAGAATTAATCCCTGATAATCTGCTTTAAATGCAGAGAAGAATGACTAACACTCTGCAATACAAGATAACTATGCTGACTTCTGAGTACCCACCTTTGCTCAGAGACCACTGAACTGAACTAAACACAGACGAGGACTGAATCCTTTTTTTTGCAAATGGGCCTGTGCTCCCAGTACGTAAAATAATAAGAAAATATGGACCTCTAAAACTCAATGCTTTACTTTTTCCACCATGTATTTTCATCATGGCCCTACTTTGGCTGAAAATGTAATGCATTAGTGTTCCTTGGGGATCATGAAGAGGATTATGGCATTCTTTGTGGGCCACCGGATGGCACTAGTATCCAAAATACTACTGTCAGCCCACCATTTGTTTTGCCAAGGAGAAGACACTGACTTTTAAAAATCAAAACACTCAAAACAGCAGCCCCTTGGCAGCCTGCAACGCTATGTCTACGTCTGCCAAAATTGCACAGGTCACAGGAAAAGCGACATAAACCACTGCAAAATACGTCACTTAATTGTTTGCCATAGCTGCACAGCAGAAATTTGGGCTGCATGAAAGATTTGTGGCCATACTGCTATACTTGAAAAGTCATTTAAGAAATTGATTAATTCTGCTTAGATGTTGGATACATTCAACTCCCTGTGCATTGGGTTAGGGGAGCAAGGAATAAATGAGAGTAGCATGTCACTTTCTTCTTCGGATCCATGCATTAGAAGTGGCCTACCTGCTCCTGCTATATTAGTATTTGGATCAAATCCTGTGGAGTTTGTTTTTTTTTTTTTTTGTAAGCAAAGATGACATTGGAATGTGGTGAAATTATGCAGGACTAAAGAAAGACAAGCAGCCCACCGCTGCCCATGGCCTCAATGGTGTTGATGGAGATGCTCACAGCAAACCATCTCACTTGGATTTGAAGAATGAGGTGCTATACTTTCATTTCGGTATTTTGCCTTAGGAAAGGTGCTTGTTGTCTGACTCAGCTTTGTCCTCAATTTAGAGATAAAATGGGAAATGTGTATTTTAAAATTTGTTTTTTACCCTGCAGCACTGGAGACACACTGGAGACGCTACACCTGGAACACCTCTTTTCAAGGACCAACAAATAGAAACAATTTTAAATGTGGTGTCCGCAAAGCAGTCATGGCTGAGTGGCAAACTTGCTTCAGTACATCAACAGATCAGGGCCTCTGCCAAGTGCTTAAAGCTCTGTGAGAAATCCATTATTTCCAATGAAACTGGAGCCAGTGCAGCAACGTGCCATCCTTTTGTACTCACTCAAAAGGAGTCATTCTTCATTTTCCTTCATATCACAAATAGGGAAAGCTGTCGTAGATTTAACATCATAAGGATAGATGCTAAGCCCAGAAAATGTTACGTTTGAAATAGATAACCTGTCTTTTAGCAATTGCTTTGCCTATAAGGAGCCAAATGTAGGGGCAAAAGGAGAAGGAAGGAATGGTGAAAGAGAAGATGGTAAATAGCAGTTAAAGCAGACAAAAGGGCTCTGTTGCAGAGTGCAAATGAAGCACAGCTGGTCTACAGCTGCACTGTATTCCCCTAGAAGGTAGGGCACTGGGGAAATGCCGTAATGCTTTCGTTACTATCAGGATGGTACAACAGACTGGACGGACTGAATGGCCCTTTTCTCTGATGGCCGTAAAAATGGTCATAAAAAATCCATTAGTTCCCTACCGCCTTGTGCATCCTGAGACAGCCTGTCATGCGTAAGACAGTAGGCAGACTGTTGCTCTGCTTTCAAGGGATTCACAGGCAAAAGTCTTGGAGTAACACCCCAAAATCTGATTTTGAGGACAGACCGGAAGTATTTCAGGCAGGGAATTGAAAGCAAAGATGAAAGTATTACAGCCTGCTGCAAAGCAAGCTGGAACTATTGACAAGCTACCCCTTGACTTCGGTGGACCTGAGCCCAGTCTGCCTGTCATTTTCTTAAGCTCACAGTTTCAAACCTGGCTCTATTCAATTTTTCATCTCTTCCTTCCCTTCCCACCTGATGAACTATTTCATGAGCCTCCTGAAGACTGCACACCAATTTCATCATTATACCTCTCTCTCACTTTTCTTGGCCCACACATTCATGTCAATACTTCTATTTGTCATTTCCTCCTTCCTGTGATTATAATTGAAATTTACTGGGATAAGACGGGATGATTATGAGTTCAAAAGCTTTTAACAAGAAGTACCCTGCTGTTTGTCTGCCCCACTTAAGGAAGCTCTTGTGCATTTGTGTCAGTCCTTCTTGTCTCCCTGAGATAGGTGTCTGGCTGCTATGTGAAATGGGGCCATGGTCTATAAATTACAGTGGCACCAAACCCGAAAGCAAGCGCCCTGTGTATGCGTTTCTTGTCTGAGATGACAAATGAAAAATAGTAACAGTGAACAGTAACTATGCCTCAGACACGAAAGTCATTGCTTATGCAGTGGAGGCAGCAGAGGATTTTAAACTTCTGTATCAGATTGAAGGCTGCAGGCTCCTCCTTTGAGTTATTAAGCCCTTAGCACTATTCCTGATGTGATGCAGTAGTCTCCCTCTAACTAGGATCACATAAGACAAATTCTACCAGCTATAAAAAGCTTCTAAAAGTGACTATGAAACGCAAGAATGTAATTTTTTCTCACCAAGAGTGGGAAAAATCATGAGCCACTCCGAGTATAGATGTCAACAGCTTCTTTGTTGAATTTCTCCCAGAAGACTCAAAGCTGGGAAAAATCAAAAGCACCAGCTTCCTCCTTCTGAAGTTGTTCAAGAGCCTTTGAGGTTTTGCTATTAGCAGCCTCCTTTTGCAAACTGCTTATTCCAAGGAACATTCATTCCCCACACTAAGGTCAACCAAGGGTTTCCTTAAGGCAGCTGAGCCACTGCCATCTCTGCTGGGAGGGCCGAGACAGAGACGCAGCATTGAGATCACTGTCACAGGCATGTGCTGTAGATGTGGCACAAACCCAAAATCTAACTTAGAATGCTGTAGTGCCAAGGGAAGCTCATGTTTGACTCCAAAGGTAAACAGCTGCTTTCTGGTCATTTCCAAAAGCAGGATATCCATCTCTATGCCCCACTAAGCTCACCAGGGAAATAACTGGTTTATTTTCCAACAGGAAGAAGTTGCACATGTGCTAGTAGGTTACACACTTAAGGATGAGCTTGAAGGCTTTTTCCTCTGTGCCTTTAACACACCGCTATAGCTGTTTTTACAACACAATACATGACTTTGCAGGTAGACCTCATGCTTTCCACCACAGCCAGACTTGAACGCTTCCCTGAAAATAGACCTTTTAAACTATATTAATTGATTCTGGAATAATAAAAACCCCAGACCTTTGTTTTTAGTTGCTTCACAAATGAAAACATATAAAGAGATTTCTTTAACTTAATTGCTCTGTGGCTAGGAATTAACTGACACAGAGCTGGAGGTTTCTGCATGAGGGGAGTGTATGGATGACCTAGATAGTGTTATTACATAGAGATATGATGCACCTGGAGTGAGTCCAGCACAAGGCTACAAAGATGATGAGAGGACTGGAGCACCTGTCTTATGTGGAAGTGCAGAGTGAACTAGTCCTCTTCAGCCTGGAGAAGAGACAACAGGGAAGGGACCTCACCAATGTCTACAAATATCTGAAGGCAGGGTGTCAAGAGGATGGAGCCAGGCTCTGCTCAGTGATGCCAAGCAATAGGATGAGAGGCAACAGGAAGATACAGGAAGGTCCACCTGAACACGTGGAAGAACTTCTTTACTGTGCAGTTGACCAAGCACAGGAACAGGTTGCCCAGAGAGGCTGTTGAGTCTCCCCCACTGGACATACTCAAGTATTATCTGGATGCAATCCAGGGCAATTTGCTCTAGTGGACCCTTCTTGAGTAGGGAGGTTGGGCTAGATGACCTCCAGTGGTCACTTCCATTCTTATCCATTCTGTGATTCTGTGATCAGGGACAGCCACGTGGAATCAGAAAGGCTTGAAATAGACTGTAGATTGACCAACAGTTTCTACACGGATATCATGCAAAGAAGCTGTCCAACAGCTATCTGTGCATGAAACACATTTCTCTATACATAATGATAACGGCAAAGCTCTTTTTGCTATTCAGCCTAAATCTCAGATCTTAAAAATGACAACAAATGAGTGCAGCTACTGGAAAGACAGGGTATCTTTTCTCATCTTCGCTATCAAGCTTCCTTGCTAGTTTACCTTTGCAAATAATTTCCAGCAATCAATCAAAAGAAAAATCTGTGGAACATTATCTTCTGTTTTCCAGATGTTTCTAGTCAAACTAACACTTTAATCTGTCCACCTCCTATTCTCTTGCTAAGTTTTGTTATTTGGGGGAGTCCTACTTATGTTGGGTAAAAGCAGTCACGAAGAGGAACGGCAGATCCACAGATCCTTTAGCAATCATTTGAACTCAATTTTATACTCAAACATACTGATAGCATCCCCACAGAAAAGAAAAACCAAACTCCTATATATAGTTATCTTATAGTTATCATCAAGTATGTAACCTCTCTTTCCTCTTTTCAACTTGTTATATAGGAACAAATGTTATCTATCAAAGAGTTAAATTTTTAAAAGTGAAATTTTTCAGAAGATTTTATAAAAATTTATGCAGTAAATACAGAATATTCCAGACACATTTTGCTTGGAACCTCAGTTCTCACCTGCCAAAGCAATGATCACGTTGCTTGCGATGCACGTGAATGTAAGCACAGGAAGTTGTCTGCTTTCCAAAGGACTTCACTGTTGCAGCAATTACTGCTTTCCAGCTGCTTGCAACTGCCTTCTTTGCAGAGACTACATTACTGTGCAGTTGTATGTTTCTTTGAGGCGTCTTTTGCTGGGCAAAGTCAGCCACATAGGTTTAAATGGAGGAGATGAGTTTTTCATTCCACTAACTGTGGAGGATCTAGCAAAACATTGTCCAGAACATGGCTGTTGTCACCTCCTCTGGTCTGCAGCTGGGTCTGGAGCACCTGATTATATGTCTCTACTCCTACACACTTCAGTTGCATTTGTGTAACATGATATAAAAGCAGTACATGAGGTATTCTTGAAATTGCTGATCTTAATCCAATCCTAGTGTCTATTTGTGGGTCTGCTGGACCTACCACTTGTGTAGGAATTTTCTCCACTTTGGTTCAACTACAAAGATCTTAACCTGTGCTAAGTTTTTCTAATTACCATATTAAAAAAACCAAAACTCTTCTACAGTGCAATATGAGCACAGAGAACATGATCTCCAACCAGTAACTAAGCAATATTGGACTCTCCTTTACAGCACAGATACGTACAACTGTTCAAGGCATGGCTTTCCAGTGTACAAAAGGGGCTTGCTCTTTCCCTCTCACTGTCCCTTTTGAGTGTTTGCATAGTGTGTTCAACCAACAAAGTGATTAAGAGAAAGCAACAGCTGGCCAGCCAACAGGTGCCTGCTCCTAGTGTCTTGCAGAAGCCTTCTGAAACAAGCTGGAGACCACCATCTGACACCATGCATGTCAGCACCTCCAAGAGTAGAGGGGCTTGGGGCATACACAACACAGCTTCTGGTTAGCCAAAATGCAGATGAGATCCTCTAAATACATTTTCATACATCAATTCCTTGGATACCATAAAATGACAAGTCTGCTATTTCTTAATGAATATTGCAGACTTAAAATAATTGAGCTTTCCTCTATTAGCATTCCAGTCTGATCCTATTAAAAATTAAGCAAATTTTATCTTCATTTTGAGTCTGGGATTCATACAAGGTTGGATTCTCTAGCCTGTCTGCCACATTCTTTTAGCAACTGCTAGTTCTTATCTATCAGGAAAGCAAAACTGCATTGGAAAGGAACAGTTTTGGACCTTCAATATCACCAGTATACAAAACATCGTTCATTGTGGGGTTTCTATGCCATTCTGACCCATCATTGCTCACGGCTGGCCAGTCACGATGAGCAACATCTTCACCAGACCTGATGGATTTCACTGAGCTATGAGATAGTTGTATGTAGCTACTTTTAAGGTCTGTCTTAGAGTCTGTGTCCCCCTTAGGAGACACCTGCTACAGCAGACCTGCAAAGCAAGATGGCCTGTGGGTGACATGCAGCCCACAAATCCAATTCTCCATTTCATTATATGGTTCTTGCACAGTAGGGCAATTACCTATGTGTCCCTTTTATAAGATGGGCTGACAATGAAGAGCTATTAATGAACACACAGTATGACTAAAGTGGGGGCCACTGTAGGAAATAAAAATTAACATTTTAATTTTTAAGCTATTCCATAAGGTATGTTTGTGTTTCACATCTAATCAACACTATCTACTCAAATATTAATGAGAAATAAAGAAATTATTTTTAATGGTAAAATATTTCATCAGATTAAAAAGAATGATGAACTTTTACTTTTTGGATGAAGTGTTTCTTCTTCATTTTTGAAAGGACACTTCGGAGTTTTTGAAATCTTGTGGAGTGAGAGGAATTCTTGCCCTCTTACCATGTCTAGTCACCAGACCACACATTTTAGTTCAAGAACGCACATAAATTACACCCTTTCCTGCAGCTGCCCAGAATAATAAAAGGAGCTGCAAAAAATAATTTGTTCACTTTTCCACAGATTCTCAGAAAGCACAGATTTTTTTCCCCCAGCCAATTACAAAATTTTGTCTGCTATACATTCTTCCCTACAGAAACACCTCCTTTCTCTGCTTTCTGACAGATCACTTGGCTGTTTGTGCATTGCTAATATTCTCTTATGGTGGCTTCTAAAACCCAGCCAGCCAGCTGTGAATGACAGTGACTTAACTGGTTCAACACACGAAGAAACAACCCCGAACAGTCAAATTTGCTGAACTGCATGTTACATCCTTTTGTGCCATGACTGCTTGCCCCTGTGATAGTTCCTCAGGCTTTCCAAGACCTCTGTACCTGGCATAGATACCTTGGCAAAACTCTTTGGTACTTGCAGAAGTGCTAGGATGGGGATTACGAAAACCACTATTATGTGTTAACAGGTGGCTGGAAGAGGTTGCTGACGGCAGGAATCCTCAGCCAAGAGTCAGTTTGCAGTGGTCAACCATTCACACTCAGCACAATGAGTTGTATTTACTGAAGGAGCAGCGCACCTTGGCTCTGTACTAGTAGTCAGTCAAAGGAAGTGCTCTTAGAGGATTTTTAGGCTGTCTTTTGAGTATTCTCAGGGTAGGTGAGCAGTCAGTCACTTCAATTCTCTGTGACAGATAGTTCTTAAGAATGGTCTAGCTTTTAAACAACAAGGCTTTACATCCACACAGAAACTTAAGTGGTGGTGCCCACCATTTTCAGTAGGAACAGAGAGCTGTGAGACCTTTGTGGGGCTGGATATGAAAGCATACACACAAGGGTAAGTTGGTCTTACTGCCCAGTGGTCTCCAAATGTTGCGAAGTTCACCTTCCAACATGGTGTGCCTACCATCTTGATGTCACTGACCTAGTGCTACCCAGGTCTGGCAGGGAGGGGAACATTGAGGATAAGAATACTCACTTGAAGTGTTAGGTAACACCACCCTAACACCACCCTCTTTGACTTGAGTGATATGTTGCCCAACAAAGTATTCTTAGCCTCTTTGATCATTGACACTTCAGGTAAAATTCATACCTGAGCACTTCTGCTACACCATCTCCCTCCTGTTTATCCTGGATAAATCAAAATACCACAATTTCTGCCTGTCTCTGTGCTCTGTTACTGTCAAATCCTGCAGATTGTGGATGGTACCACGCTTTACAGGACAGCTTAGAAACACTGCATGGTTGGAAGTTGTCTGTCTTTCCATTTCACCATTCTGCCTTACAGCAATGCTCAGAGGACTCTCAAAACCAGAAAACAGAATTGCCCAGTTACCCAAAATCTCTTACAGACAGCAGGCTGTACTTTCCTAGAGCCCCTTAAATGCAATGAAACAAGGCTTGCAAGCCCAAAAAACATTTAGACCGAAATTTGTTCTGGTTTTAGAACAATGTGATTTTTCTATGGGGCATATGAAAACACAATGCTTATTCCCACTACCTTCATCTCCCTTCCCAAATAAGCAGATGTCATGCGGTATTTTCACAGATGCCAACTTGGAAAACCTTCCCATGCCAATTATCTCAATATTCAAACCACACTTTAATGACAGAGGAGCTGAGGTGCCTTCTCCTGGGGAACAATCATGTGTGTTAAACTAGGAAAGAGTAAATTCTTCCTGAATCATATGTGAAAAGCAGCCACTAGTCTGGGTTAGCTCTATGGATATACAGAGCTGATTTTTTGTAGGCAGCCATTATTTTTCCAGTTCTTCCATATCATTTGTATGTTCCTGCAGAGCCCTGTAAAGAGTGTCACATGCAATGTGGTATCACAACAGCTATTTTCCAAGTCATAGTGCAAGCAAGATCATACTTTTTTCTGCTAAATAAATACTTTGAAAGAGAAAAGTGCATTAACCTGATATGAGATGATAAATAGGAGCAGGGAGCAAAGCGCAGATGTATTAGCTTAACAGGGCGCTGCTAATTTTTATAATCAAACTTATTATCACCATTTAGTCGATGTGCAAGAGAAACAAAGTTTTTATTTTGCATCTAGAAATTCTGAATTACTCTAAAGCAACAATGAAGCTTATGAGTAATAGGTACTTCCATCTGCATTAGAGTAATACCAAGAAGCCCCAGATGAGGAGACAAAACTTCATATTCACGTATATCAACTATCAGTTTTCCACATGAAAACATACAGCAATCTTTGCTCATATGTAACCTCTATAATTGCTGCAATTCAATTTTGCAATTTAATTTTATCCTGACAAAGTCATTGTTGTGGTGGCTAAGTCCACGTTACACCCCCCATGTTGTTACAAAGTGGTCTCTCTCCTGTGTCAGAAAGTTCTCCTTCCCTCAGCACCCCACTGGCCCCTGGTCCTCTCCCCCCTACCCTCCCCTCTTCCATTGGCCCCTGTTATGTCATTCAACCTTAACCCACCCCCCAGCCTTCAGATTATTGGTTACTGATGTTCTGCCTGCCCCTGGTACCCCTCGGGGTGAAACCACCAGTGTGCGATTGTTCCGGGTTCTTTGCCTCTGCCCCCCTTCGGAGCGGTTGTCCGCAGTCCACGCGGACCTAATAAACACCTCAGAATTGCACACAGAGAATCCCTCCTGCTTCTTCATCTCCGGAACGCGCAGAGACTTTGTGTGTGAGTGGCTGCTTGTGTCTACCTGCAAGGGTGAGACTGTGTGCTTGAGTGGGTGCTAGCGAGGCACCGCCAAAGCGTCTCCATGAGGGACACTGTGGCAAAAGCGCGGCATCGGGCCATCGACCCCACGCACCACGTTAAGTCATTTTGTAAGGTGTGGTCACTATGAAAGCAGTCTTTAGTTAATTATAGCTGCAGGCTCTCCATCTTAACTTTTCATCTGCTCTCAGTTTCGGTGTCAAAGGGTAAGTTTCTGATACTTGACTAAACTTCTTGCTAAAAGCAGATCACATCCGCTGCAGATCTGCTAGTAAAAGTCTTAGATGTCGCTGTAGCCAATGCACAGGAGGAATATCAAAAACATTATGGCTAGCTCTGTTTTGCCAACTCTTGTGATTTTGTAACAAGTTTCACAATATTTTCTATTTTTCTTAAAACCTTAGCTGTACCGTTATATGACTACATGGGAATTTTAGCTTTCATATTTAAAAAGGAATTTAGGAGTCCTTATGAATGCAGGGAGGAGGTGGAAGTATGATTGAACTGTGGAAAGCAATTAAACAAGTATATAAAATATTGCAGTGGGTTTTTTATTATCTGTATTTTACAAGCCACGTCTCCACTTCATTATGGAATCAACATATAACCATATTCTTCCATGCAAACCGGTAAGAATGAACATCCCTCTTTTACTGCACTGTGATCCTTTTTGTTCTGCCAAGTAGCGGTAATGTTATGACTCCACAGCGCCAGCTGGGCACTTTGGTGTGCATCACAGTGTCAAAGGCAGATAATTTCCGTGAGATGACACTTGTTTTTCTACATTGGTAATATCTTTGCCATCAGCTTAAGCTGATGTCAGTAACACATTGTCATCAGGAAACAAGGATGATAAGTTTAAAGCAATAGAGTTGCCAAGGAAGTGACTGAATGCAAATGAAATCTTAACTCTTGCTCAGATATACATGATTTTCTTTTTCAAGTGTCCATAGCATTTTTACAAGTCTTCTGCATCAGTTTACAATCTAAAGGTGGAGAAAACAGTAGTTCCTACAAAGCTTTCCCTCCCATCTCTTTTTCCTATAACTTTAAGCAGTACTTATAATAGTAAGCTTGCAAAGAATTTCCCTCTGGAATAATTTCCTCTAAAGTGTGATATGAGAAAGATTTATCTAGTAATTGCTATAGATGGTTCTTGTATCTTGTAGTTGATTCTTCAGAAAAAGAGTGTTGTTATGAATGAGTATATAGTATGAAGAGACTGATTTATTGGGGGTAAAAAGTTCAGTGGCCAGTAAGTACAAGACCAATGTATCTTATTTACCCTCTTGACAAAGGAAAACTGAGAGGCAGAGTTTCAAACTCTGGTAAGAGAAACAAGAAAGTTAAGTTTTGAGTTAAAGAAAAATTTGGGAAAAGAGCTGAATTTCAGTCTTGGCATTTGCAGAGACAGACATCAAAGAGGACAAGAAAATGAGAAGCTGGATTAGGGTGTAAGGATGGGTACATTTATAACTTTCTTTTCCTTTAGGTTTCTAAACCATTTTCTTACAGTGTGGAAACAGATGGGATCCACCCACCAGGAGTTTATGTAGACATGTTCACTACATTTAGAGATATATTATGAAAATATAACCCATCCCATACAGAAATGTAAGGGAATGGGGGCACAAGAGAGTCTATATTTTCAAGGGTGCATCTTAAATTGAAACCTTGTCCTATTGTATGATGATTGCTGAATTCTTCTGCAAATCTTGTCAAGAGTTCGCGTTCTGCAGAAAAACTTCAATCCAGGTTGACCATGGAGGAATAAAAGAAACATGGCAAACAGTAAGGATATTGAAAATGTGCAAGTACACCCGTAGAGAGGATGAAACAAGAGCTATACAAGCTCTTCAGTTTTCTTATCAAAAGGAAGGAGAAAACCCTTAAAGAAAGTGTGGTGCTAAACAGTGGATTTTTCCATTATAAGGTAACTTTTGGCCACTGTACATTGCTGCTGGGTGGTTTTTTTGTGCTGCATCAAGCTGGGTCCTGATTGCCATCCAAATATGGCAACCTTTGATAGGCTTGAACCATCAAGCAATACCTGCAAAAGATGACTTTTCTTGTCTCCATCACAGCCAGTTGCCATGCTAGCACACACCACGGGACTGCTACAGTGCTTAGTTCAAAGACATGACAATGTCAGAAGTAAAGAAGAAAAGCAGAAAAAAATCTGATTAAGTCAGTCTGATAATGAAACAAACACAAGTTCAGTCACATCTGCAAACAGTTAAATCTCTGGTGCTTGATAATGATATATCAAATAGAAGACAAAGACTAAATCTGTATGGATTCATTGAAAAGGGTGAAGGTTTAGAAATACTTTTCTGAACAAACTGTTAACAGCATGTCTTGGCCCACATGAAGTATTCAGTGGGAGTGGCAGTAATACTTCTCTCTCCTGTTTATAAGAAACTCTCTGTAACAGAAAGACATATAGAAAAAGAATCTTTCCTGGTGCAACTTTGCCAAGTCAAAGTCTGCCATAATGATCTTTCCTGCTGTCTTGTGCTGAACAATTGGCATTTAGAGAAGATATACATACTAATAAAATATGATAACTTGGTAAAAGAATCATCATGAGAGTGCATCCTTGTTAAACAGCTAGCTGGCTGACAGTCCTGATAATTGCTGGTGTTCGAAAACACTCTCTTCCTGCCATGAGGATTGCTAGGATACTAGTGCCAACACTTTCACCTTTTTGGTTTTCCTCTCTGAATCTTAACAGCCTTAAACCCCTCAAAATTTCCCACCACCTGTCCAAGATCACAGCTTGAAAGTCAGAGGCAAAAATGATCCATTCCACTGCTAAGATTTTTGAAAGTATATGCCACAGTTATGTCATTTGTAATGACTTGGACAGAACAGTTCTGTACAGCTGAAAATACTTTTGCCTATGCTTCTCCTTGCTAAAGTCATTCTTTACTCACAGCCTAAATGTTTTTTTTCTTTCTGAGGGTTATTACTTGCCATGGGGCAGTACCTTTCACTTTGTCTGTGAACTAAAATAGAAAGGGAGAGAAATCAAGATATATCCATAGGTGCTGTTGCTGCAGAGATCGAAGTGCAAGTTTCCTAGGTTGTGCTACTCTGTGAGGGGATGCTCTTGCTTTGCTTCCCTAGAAATAAAAAACCATGGTATTCAGAGAATCATAGAAATGGTTTGGGTTGGAAGGGACCTTACAGATGATCTAGCTCCAACACCTCTGCCAAGTGCAAGGGCACCTTTCACTATACCAGATTGCTCAAAGCGCCACCCAACTTGACCTTGAACACTTCAGGAATGACGCATCCACCGCTTCTCGGGGCAACCTGTGTGGGTGTGTCACCACCCCCACAGTAAAGAATTTATTCCTTATATCCAATCTAAACCCACCCTCTTTCACTTTAAAGCCATACTTCTTGTCCTATTACTACATGCCTTGGTAAAAACTCCCTCCCCAGCTCTCTTCGCCCTTTAGGTACTGGAAAGCGCTATAAAGTCTCCCTGGATCCTTCTCTTCTCCAGGCTGAACACCCTCAATTCTCTCAACCTATCTTCACGGGAGACGTGCTTCAGTCTCCCAGTCCTCTTCATGGCCTCCCCTGGACTTGATCCAACAATTTCATGTCTTTCTTATGTTGGTGGCCCTAGGGCTGGACACAGCACTCCAGATGGGTCTCACCAGAGAGGAGCTGAGGGGCAGAATCCCCTCCCTCGCCCTGCTGGCCACGCTGCTTTGGATGCAGCCCAGGACATGTTTGGCTTTCTGGGCTCTGAGTGCACATTGACAGATCATGTCCAGACCCTGATCCACCAGCAACTCCAAGTCCTTCTGCCAGAGACTGCTCTCAATCTATCCTCTGCCCAGCCTGTACTTGTGCTTGGGACTGCTCCAGCACATGAGCAGGTCACGGCCAAGGCTGCAATATGCATTTTATGTGAGGATTTATCAGCTTCTTAACTCCATCCGTTATTGCAAAGATACTAACAAAACCTGCCCCTATGCCCACCAAATTAGACTAGGCAAATAATTATACTGATCATGAATATGAACAAGAGGGAGAAAAGGCACGTGTGCAGGCTGGATTGAGGTTTCTTCTGGCACCAGGTGTCTCTGTACTGGAGTCGCCAGGCAGACGTTTAATGCAAATTCTGGTCCTCAGACACCTCTGAGGGATCTCTGAAAGTGTGTTATTGGTATGGCTGCTCGCATGCAGGGTGGCAGTAAGGAAGAAAACTGATGGGTTAATTGATAACACATGATGTAGTCACAAAATATACACAACATGGCTGAGGAGCAGCACTGCAGCATATGTAGGAAGACTCAGTCTATTAATGCCAGCTAACCAAAATGCATGAAAGCTTTACAGAAGATGCTCTGCTGAAGTCCTTGCTGGCATGGCCTATGGAGGTGGTGGAGATCTTGGGCACTAAAGGATCAGAGCATCCTGCAGAGAAGAGAGGTAGGACAAGACCCTGTGCCCACGTAAGATCTTTCAGCACCCAAAACAGAAGCAGATCACTGGAGTGTGTGTTTCAGTGTCGGATGGGAACCTTTGACCACAGAAGTTAATGAGGACATGGGCAGTGGGGTTCAGTGTGCAGCCTGCCACTGGATGAGTGAAAAGAGAGTTCAGTTTCCTGAATGTCTTGGGTAAATAATTTCACCTTTTTGTGCTCATTTCTCACCTTCCCTTCTCTGTGTTGTGTTGGAGGCTGACACTGGGCCTCCAACATTCACTGTTTTGCTGGCACAACAGGGTGTAAACCTCAGCTGGCACTGCTCTAATGCCAGTAATGAACAATAGAGATTTATCTTCTCCATTGCCAAAACAGAAAAAAACCCTACTCTGAAACTATTCAGGAGGTGTTTAATGGGGTTTTCTTTGCCTCCTTTGTAGCATCAAGCTTCATCAGCTGCTGGAGACAGAATAATAAAGCTCTGAGAAGCACTTGTGCCTGAAGTTCCATCTTCAAAGCACCATTTAGGCTTGATGTAAATGGCTTTCACACTGCTTCTGTGCCACAGTAAGTATCACAATCTACATTTTGTAGGGAAGAATGGGGCCACAAGTTCAGGTGGCATGAAAAAACCTGTAACTCAGTGACAAACCAAAACTATTAGAGAAGGGGTTTTGATGGGGTTTTTTTGCATGACCAGTGCTGTTGCCTCCAATGTCATGCCTTGTATTCCTTACTACCGAGTAGATTTTGTTTCTCTCCTTCCTTTTATCTGTGTTTTAAAGGAGAAACTGAAACAAATAAATATTGATTTAAAAGCATGAAGACCAAGAATGCAGTCAATGTTAAAAGGACAAGCAGGTGCAAGTTTTTCCTATCACAAACTGTGTGCTGTTGTTCAATTTGCCACTTGTGAAACTGTCACAATGAAGATTTGCTTTGGATTTCTAGTAGATGCAGAAGTCAGATGCACTAAAGTTTCACAATGTCTTTCAGATCAATAAAAGGGGTATTCCGGATATTTGAAGCATTGCACAACAACCTACCTTCTGAAAAACTCAGGCTTTGAAAAGTCTCAGACTGAGTGTCAAGAGTTACTGGATACTTTTGACAATATTGTTCTTACTCATATGTCAGGGAAAAAGTGGATAAATAGCTAGTCCTTGTCAGAACAACAGAAAAAAAAAATAAAGTAACAACTTGAGTTTGTGATGGTGGTTGGTTGGAAAAAGATGTCTGAATAAGGACACTAAGGAGAATAATAAACAACTGTATTGCCTCCTTTCTGAAACAAAAGTTTAGACTTCATGCTGAGTTTACTGAGTAAGGCTCTCTGGCATGTATTCTTGAGTCAGATGGGGAGCTAATGGATGCCATACACCACAGTACAGTGCAGAGACAGCTGTGCTCACCCTAACTGCTCTCTGCTTCCCTCAACTGCTGATCTTGGAGCAAGTTACCAGCTTGTTTCCATTACCTTTGATAGCTGTTGTACATCCCTTCCAGTAATCTGATTTGTTACAATGAGGACATGTTTTGGATACCTAGCAGACCTAAAAGCCAGATGTGCATCTTTGTACAGATGTAGGTACTTCAGTGTACCTCTTAGATATGCTCTAAATGATCGTAATTATTCTTTTAATGTCTTTTAGCCAAGGAAAATATTTCCAACATTTTGTATATGAGATACTCTACATTTACTTCTGAAAGACAATACAATTTGAAAGCTGAATGCCACTTACACCGTGACTTTTTGGAAAGAGATGCACTTCATAGTAGAAAAAAGCTCAACTCTTGGACCGGCCAAACCCAGTCGCTATTTCTCAGATAGCCAAAAGACTGTTTTGTTTAGTTTGTTCGTTAAAGGGAGAAGAACTGGTCTGGAAAGAAGGAGTGGGGTTTTTAAGTCACACACCAATGTAATAGTTGTAACACTCTAAAACATAGGAGGTAATTTCTGCTACAACACAGTAAGAGACTGTCACCAGCTTTGCCACTTTTATTAAGTACCCAATATCTGCAGTTCTGGATTGCACCTGGAAGCATGTCATACTTCAGCAATATATCCATAAGCAAACCAGTTGGTTATTGTTCATGGTTTAAGTGGGGCTTTATTAAGATAAAAAAATCTGCTAAAAAAGGGCAAACAGTTTGAAATGTAGTGCAATATTAACAGCACATCAGCAGTGACAGCTCTCTCTGATCAGTTTCTTAAATATGATGTGAGCTGTCTCAAAACATAGGAATAGGGAAAGATAAACCTGTATGGATGTTATAATCTGAGAACTTGTTGCTTTACCTTAATGCATGGTGAAAGGCTTTCTGCACACACAGGTCAAGATGTAGCCACAAAGAAATTTGACTGAAGTTGACCTTTCTGGAGGCCTTTGACAATTTATTTGCCCTACAGATTATGCACTATATGTTTTCCAGCCCCCAAACAGGTCCTAAGGTGTAGGAAACAGAGGAGTAANAGTGTGAAGTTTTGCATTGTTTTGCAAAAGCAACTCAAAGCCAGTTTGGGTTGGATTAAAAGGAAAACAACAAAATTCTGTCACAGTATTGATGCTTTAATTCTGCTTGCACAAACTGAAGGGTAGGGTTCTCATCCCCTTTGATTTTAGGCTACAGCCTTAGGGAAATTTCAGCCTGCTGAGCCTTCACAGTTTCACACCTTCCAGGATTAACAAAGAAACCACAAACATGGTTTCACTGAAACTGAAAATATCTCATCTTTTAAAATTTTTGTCTCCCCCCCCCGCCTGAACAGAAAAAATAGACAGTACTATCATTAGTATAATTTGGTTTTCTTTATTCCAAACCCCCCTGTCCCCTGCTCCCATTTGTAACATTTCTACCAAGAGAAAGAAGTTCTGTTGAAAAAGATAGTACTGAAAAAGCAGCTCCTTGCAAAGCACAGTTAAAGCATGGGAAGCTAATTCCAGAAAAGGTGTATCTGCACTCTTTATAACATAAAAGGGAAGAAGTCAAAGAGCAGTGGGTATTACGAGAACCAAGCTGTCAAAATTGGCTTTCTCCCGTGGGTGAACAAGAATACATGGAGTTTAAAATCCAGTAAATTTTTTTAACATAAAAAGCTGAACTTTCGATAGGTGAGTTTAGGCACTTTCTAACTGTGCCTCTGTACTGCTGATACGAGCATTTGACAAATGGCAAAGCATGCAACTCTCAAGTTTAGACAAATGGTGAATCTTACTTTCTCTATTCATCCTCATACTTCCTCCTGGAAAGTCTGATTTACATGTCTGAATTGGCACAGATCTGGCATTTTTTGTGATAACAGGGTTAGAAATGGTGTGAATACTTATGAGGATACTATGTGTCTGTTCCTGCTCGCCACTGAAACTAGCAGCAGAATTGCTATAAACTTGATTGGAAGCAGAATAGGGTCCTGCTGCAGAAGAGAATAGGGACTGGTGGTTTTCCTACAGGAAGAAAGGTAATCTTATGTTCTCAAACATGATTAGGTTACCCAACATATCTGAATTCCAGTGCCTGACTACTCACACACTCAGCCTATTCAAAATTCAAAGTAAACCAACCCAGCTTCAGATTTCTGCCCCTTGCAGTTGGGTTAAATTGCTCTTCTGGGTCTGCAAGCATCCATACATCAGCTGCCAAATGTCAGGGAAGGCTTGTGCTTGGCATTGCAAGGAAACTGACTGGCTGCAGAAGAACCCTTTACATGCAGACTAGTTATCACTGGTTGATGGAGAAACATCTGAGAATAAACAAAAATACTGGTGATCCACCCTCAAAGGAATACAGAAGGTTTTTCTACCCTTAAACAAGATCAGCTAAACCTTGGTATTTTCTTCACCAGGCCAGACAATTCTGTCTTCCCTCGGTAGTCATTTTCTTCCACTTCTGATCATTTCCTGACTCTCTTGGACTCTTCTCCATTCTGCCCATGGATTTCTTTCAGACTAACATCCAGCATGGGCCTGACAAAAACACCATTCCACATGCCTAACAAACAGTATTCCAGAATATATATACCAACACTTTATGTGTGTGTTTGTACGTATATACACATATATACACACACAATGCCTTTTCCATGATAGATGAGACTGCTGAGTACTGTTCACAGCATTATCCACTATCCCTTTTTCTTCAGAACCACTATCCAGCAGTTGTTAAGTACTAGGTGCTAAGAATCCGTGTTTCAAAGACATCACGTGAAAAAGGCTAGTAATATGCCAGTATCATTTTAAACTCTCTTTATCACTTCAGTGGCACATGGATGAGCTTGGTCAAATCACTCTCCAACCCACACAGATAGTAACAGTATATAATCACCATCTTTCCACTAGTCACCTATGACTTGCCCACAGTCACATGGTTAATGTTATCCACTTCAGTGTAAATTTGACTTATTTTACCAATGAGCATGTGTTTTCAAACTAACAGAGACCAAAGACTATTTTTGTTTTCTTGTATGTTTAAGCCAGGATGGAGGCTTGCCCTAAAATATCACAGACCAAAATGTAGCAGAAACTGTAGCTGTAGATACTTGGACCACCAAAATACCAGTGTTTTTTTTCCCTTACATCTGTATTTCGAGGCTGCTTACATGGGCAGTGAGTTTGCAGACAGTGTAGTCCTGAGATACAGGGGCCAAATCCAGAGGGGAATTCACCCATGATGTTCTCTGAGATTTGTGGCAGAGCTGTAAAAGTCAACTCCTACTAGCTTTCTCCAGTTCAGCAGGATTTTCCATCTGCTCCCTTCAGAAGTGGAATAATCTTTAGAACACTCCTTGTCTTCAGAATTATGAATTATTACATTATATTAAAAGCCCAGGAAAAAAAAATGTAAAGAGTTGCCTACATTGTAAGCTTTCTTGATTCTGGAACAACTCCTCTGGAATACTGTGAATTACTGACAGATTCACAGAGGAGGAGGTCTGTGACACATCAGTCTCACCAAAATCTTGTATCAGCATCATAAGAAATGTCACACATGATAACGAAAACAATACTCATAACCACTTAAATGCTATTATTTTTCCTCAAGAAACCAGGAAGTTAGCAATCTGATAATCTAAAGCTAAAGCATGAAAAGTGTGAACAGGTCTCTATTTCACGGATGAGTTTCAGACATCCTATATAGTCTACATCCTGTAGTGTGTATCTTATTTTAGTCTAAATCTTGTACATTTTGAAACTTCAGCAATAACAACTGTAAATTTAGCACAAAGAACCAGTACTTCTCACTGTTGTACGGATTCAGGGACACAGTTCTTAGAAGTGTTACGTTTAGGCTGCTCTTTATCTTATTTTTTGAAAACTATCGATTTTTTTCCTATCTGATTAGAAGTTACTTCCTTAAGCAGAACAATTTGCTAAGATCTCAGTGATGCTGGGATGAGTTTACGTACATTCCTAATACAGCAGGTATCCCCACCACAAGGAGCAGTCTTAAAGATGCAGCTTTCAATGCTGAATCAGACTTCTGCTGGAGCCTGTTTCTCTAAAATGCAGCAAGTGCTTGCATATGCTTATATTTATTAAGAACAAATACATGACTAACAACTGAGCCTTAGTTTTTATGTCAATGTAGTTAAGGATTCAAAAGAAATAAGGGATTAACTCTCAAATACTATCTGCACAGAGCTGCCAGAACTGGCCAACACATTCAAGACAGCAATTTTGTACCAACGCCAGCACATGAGACAATGCAGTCCCCTGTGCTGCAGTTATCATAAATTTAGTGACACCCTGGATGCCAAACGCTTGCTTTATGTTCCAAACGGGAAACAGTTGGATGACTAGGGATCCTTAAAAAACCCATGGTTGTCAGCAGGCTCTTTTCCAAGGACCTGGCACGTGGCGAAGAGCAGAGGTGTTCCTCGAGAGGTTAACAAGGAGGGGGTGTGTACGTGCTTGCATACCCTTTCCCTCTGGGACACGCCAGTCATTCCGCAGTGGCACTCAGCTGGTTAATTAATGGCCAGGTGCTCGTACCCGCTCCGAGCCATCTCAGCCCTGTGCTAGCTCCCGCTGCTGCTGTGCCGTAACGAGACTGCAGCTGTGTGACTGCAGCCAGTTCCACGGGCTGCTCAGCTCTCCCTCCTTCAGCAATAAATTACATGGCAACCTGGCTTCCAATTTCTGTCTGCAATAGTCAGCCTCTTAAAAGGGTCTCCTCAGCCATTACTTGCCCGGGTTACTTCCCTCTACTGCACTGCTGCTTGTAACTCTGCATGGCAAAGGAACATGGCTGAAGCAGAGGAGCTGACAATGACATAGCCCCAAAAAGCTGCAAAGCACCTTTTATTTAGTCCTCTACTGTTAAAATGAGGGCTTTCTTTCAAGGTATGTAATTTTTTTGAAACACATCTCTGGTGTCCCAAATCTCCAGCTGATTGCCAGTGACTGCTATTATTAGGAACTGCAGAGGGGCTGAGCCCCACCCTGCTGCCTGTTGTCTGTGGATCCTGACAAATTACGCTGGCAGCTCAAATTAAAACAGTCTGAGCACTGCCTAAATCAACAACCTGAGCTCTGTGTGTCTGGAAGTGGCAGCAACTCATAGATGAGGGCAGGTCTGTCTCCTTCCAAAAAGAGTTCTCCGAACTGCATTGGTTGCTGGCCTTTTTTTTGTGCACAGAGAGCATTTGTTTTTACTGGCGAAGAGGAAGAAAGCTTTACGCGCCTCCAGCATCCAACCTCTCTGGAAGTCAGCTAAGTAACAAAAAGCATCTGTGTGTCAAGAACTACACAGGTATGGTGTGCATTTGCCAAAAGGCCATACCTATTTCACTGCCACCCCACTTGTTGGGTGATGTTAACCCTTGCCACCACATGGCTTTCCCTGATCAGAATTTGCAACAGAAAATGCTTTTCTGCTCTAGGAAATTAGGGACAAAGACAGCTGTAGCATCCCTTTGGTTTCAAGTCCTGCTTCTGAAAGACATCCTCAGTCCAACCAGTGCCTCAGCACACACAGGCTCAGCACATGCTCATGTGCCATTTCAGAGAGGGCAAGGTAATAATTAATAATTTACTAGAGGTGCATAGTCCAATACTTTCCCAAATACACTTGGCAGATGAACCATCTTGCTGGTTACTGTGCTTTGCAAGAAGGATACACTTCATTCTGTGCAAGAATAAAACAGTATTTGTAAAGCAGGTAAGGAGTTAGATACAAAGAGTGATTCCTGAAAGAGCAGGACTGCTCAAGGAGAGGCTGAGTATCACTGTGCCACCCCTTCCAGGCCTATCCCACCTTCAACCTAGCTACCCAGCTATCCATTACTTTAAGCATGGCATGTAAATCCCACAGTCTGACTTCAGATGAACAGCTACCCCACTAATACCACAGTATGGGAAATCTGTCCTTGAAGTTACATTCCAGGCCAGAGCTGTTCAATAGTTTCCAAAAATGTAGATCTTTCACAACTATTTTATTTAACCAGAAACTTAACAACAAAAAAATCACAAAACCTTTTCACCCATTTTCAACTTCTTTTTCAAAATATAATTTGAAAGGCACAAAACAAAATCCAGTATCTCAGCTTTCTTGTCTGTGCTCAAGAGATGTTGGTGATGTGTTAAGGGCTAGGAATGTGCTGTGGAAACAATTCTAAATTTAAACAGTTGAGTTTGAGTAAGTCTGCAAACTGTCTAGAAATTTCTCAAGAGCAAGTTGGTTTCTGGTTTCTCTAGTTTTCTACCTAGTTTTTACTGATACTTTGACAGAAATATTTTTTCATCATAATTCTGCTTCTCTTGCTGTCACCTAAACATTCCTAAAGCAAAAATACAGATAAAACTTGAGAAGGTAATTTTAGTTTCCAGACACTTTAGGCATTTTTGTTTGACTTTTGGCTAAGAATAGGTAAAGGCTGTAACATTTCACACACTGTGCATGAACTCCCAGTGCTTTATATGCTCCAAAAGTAAAGGCAAGACAAAACTTTGCTTGCATGTGTTTCTCTGTGTACGGTCTGCCATGAAGATGACTCACGGTACTGCTGCAGTCCAGAGTAGGGTTGCAGATCTGTGTGCAGGGAAACCTCTCTTCATCCTTTACAGCAATGCAAATGTAATTTCTCTCCTCTGGCTGATTTGCACTGAGGTTCACAGGAATCTCAGAGATTCGTGTCATGCTCACAATACAGACCTAATTTAGATTTAGTTTGTGCCATCCCCTAGTTGACTCCTGCTGAATCCATCCCTGGAAATATTTGCAGCAGGATGCAGACTCAACTCTGCCAGGTCTTCCTCACCAGACTACTCTGGAATTATGACAAGGTCTCACTAGCCCTCAAGTCTTTTAGCTCAATGTAAAAGGAGGAGAGGTGCAGCTACAGGAGGATTTTTCCTGTTTCAGGTGATTGGATGTTGGGACCACTGAGAAATGAGATGGCAGAGCAATGGTTGTGATTAATCAGGGCCATAAATATGATAAGTAAGCTATGATAAATATGAGATGATAAATATTATAAGAGCAAATAAGATAATGAGGGGAAAAATGGGAATGGGAAAATTGGATTAAATTATGTAGCAATACTGAATGAGATTGAATTCAAATGAGTATTGCAAAGGGGGCTTTCTCTAGTGTCAAAACTTGGAGATTTGGTTACTCCAGGAAGGTGTTTGAGTACACAGGATGGCTGCACTTCATCAGGACATCTAGCCCATGCTTCACAGTGCCTAAAGCAGAACCAGGAGCATGGCAAACAGATAAAAACTTCTCTGCCAGCCTCTAGTAATTTGCAACTCAAAAATTGCTTCTAATGAGAAAGTGCTTTATGGATTCCACTTTCATGAGCATGGCTGGTTTGTTCTCAAGCCCAAGTGCACTCTTCAGCATCCACCACATCCTGGAGAATGGGGCTCTACAGTTTAACAACTCATTATAGGGAGAACATTTTTTTGGGTTTGTTTTGTCCACAACTGTTACCTTCCTTAGATACCTACTAATCCTTGCGCCAAAACATTTAAGTAGTATTTACTTATCCTCTCTCTCCACAACACTCATGCCTCCTGCAGATTCTTCTCACTCTCCTGTTTTCCAAGCAGAAAAGTCACAGCTGGCTTACTTTTTCTGTATCTTGCTGCATTTTTATTTTTCCCTGCAGTCTTTAGGCCTGAAGACAACTGGATGCAGACGGATTTGATCCCATGCTTAACTTTGAGGACAAATGCATTACTTCCTAAATGAAGGCATTGGAAACTAGTGTATTAAGCTATCACAACAATAGTAAACTGTTGATTAAATGAATTTGCCACATCTTTCTAGGTGGTTCTCAACACCAGTTCCTAGTTTTCATGACAATGATCTGTGGAAGGACTCATAGAAATTGTGGAGCAATGTTACAGGAAAATGACCCTGCGTATGATGTACTAGTCATGGGTTTTCATTTTGTGGAGTAATAGCTATTTGGGGGAGGAAGGGTGAGAAGAGGCAGAAGGGATACTGACTTTTCTGTCAATAAATTTTCTGAAATCTTTGGACACCACATGATCCTCACTGCAGTTGCTGAGTGTCCAACCCAGAAATACAGAATGCTTAGCTTACCAGCAACTGTGATACTGAAACGATACCAGTACTGTCTTTCCAAAAGATTTTATTACTATTCTAATTGTATTGGTATTCTCAAACACCTAATGAGAAATCAGTGCCGTGCTATATGTAAACATGAATGCACCTAGCTCCTCTTTGGGAGGACTCTCAAATCTCACCTGGTATAGGCTTAACTGGTGTGAAACTAATCTCCTGTGCAGGACGAGTATCCACCTCCTTGCCCCTGTTGAATTACCTCCCGCACTGGCTCTTGTTTCTTGTGAAAGGCAGCACTGCTCAGACTGCAGAGCCCCCTTCTGTGGTGCTAGCCCCATACTACCTTAAATCTGGATGCACAAACCCATACCAGCCTCTCTTAATGCCAGCCGGACACAAGTGTGAAGTACCTCTTTAAATGGAAGATCCAGTTTACCAAATAATCCAACTTGTAGTATATCCAACTCCTCCACCAATCTTTATGTTACCTGCACATCAGCAATTTTCACTTATATCACATTACAACTAGGGAATGCCTTCAAATCTTTAAAAGCTGCCTGCTCTAAGTTCTCCCCTGCCTTTGCTCTCAAGGAACGGCAGTCTCCTGCACAAATAGCAACTTTTTGAGACCTGTCAGAAAGCCAGTCCTTAAACCATGTAAGGTAGACCACACTGATACAGGAGGGGGCTATTTTTAAACACCACTGTCCTGCCATAGTAAGTCAACCCCCTGTTGACATCTAAGTAATGTTAGATTCAGCTCAACAAATGTATCATCTCATAGAAAAAGCAAGAATGGTCTTGATTGACAGGAGGTATCTTTGATGTGGCTAATTGAATGTCAGTGATACTTTAATTGAGCTGCTGGTTCTCTGAGCTGGGCACTTGTAAGTAAGGGACCATCATGGCTGTTGTTTATATCTGCTAAGGAATCAGTACAGTAGCTCCCCACTTCAGTCTGTAGGCTGGACATCTCTCGAACGTGGAAACCTCTTCCAACTCCTGCGCTGGTTGTTGCTTTAGTTGACAGTTTCTCCTCAGTACTGCCCCTCAGTGATTGCATTTAATCCACTTGATGTGTGGATAACACATGTTCACTGCATCATACGTGCATTCGTATCCCAGCTGCACCGATTGATACTCAACACCCTACTTCCCAGCTTTGTGATTGCTACATAAGGGACAGAAAACACTTATGTTTTGTAAATGCTTGTATGTTTAGATCACTATCTTGTGGGGCTCTCTACAGTCATAGAGAAGGGGCTGTATAACAAATTTTAGGGCCACACACATTATTTATCCAAAATAAGATAAATTAAGTCAGCTCACCTGTCCCCAGGCCACCGAGTCTGGGACTATTTACATTCCCAACTTCTGAGCAACTTGCAGCCAGCATATGTTTTAAAGCCACAAAAATGCTTCCTTTTTTCACCCAAAATTTTACCCACCAATCCCCTTCAGGGAACAAGCAGATGCAAACACTAAAGTGCTCTGTACAGGAACAAGCTCAGACAGAAGATGGCTTCAGTCCTCCTCTTTTAACCTCTTGTGTGCCTCCTGATGGCATCTACCTACAGCATTAAGAGTGGGTACCACTCAGCTCCATTGCTGTTAGAGCAGCAGATGGATGCTGTGGTGATTCAGGCTCGGGCAGATGTTAAGAGCAGCGTGTCATGGCAGAAAAATTTACCACTATCGTAGCACACATGACATACAAGTTGGAAGATGTGATGTGACCTCTGCTGAAGTCAGGATCAGAAAACCAATCGCTCCTAGTCATCATAGAACCTCTCCAGGACACAAAGTTTGTCTTCCTCTCAGAGAGAACTGGGTTCCACTTTTTAGTAGTTGTCTCACATCTTCCTACTTCTCAAACCAGATTTGCACAGTGCTCTGAGTCTTGCCACAGTCAGTGTGTGAATTTTAGGCACTTCAGAAAGATCTGAAAATCACAGCTTAAGCATTTCAATGACATTGAAACATACACATTTGAAGCTTCTCTGGTTTTAGAATCACAAATTCTATTTTTTGAAGACTTATGTAGCTATTTCTTGCCCTGGTAAATCATGGCATCCAAGTACAGCTCAATCTTGCATGCACCCCTAACAGCACCCTAAGACAAGGGCAAAGTCAATTATTCACAGTTTACAGATAGAACATGAATGCATAGAGAAGCTAAGCACTTGCTGCAGACAAAACAAGTGGCTAACTCACGTTCACTGAGGTTTAGATTAATGTCCTAACAGTAGACTCCATCTTTTCCTCTTCCCATGACACTCGCCTCTGTGCCAGAGAAGCATATATTAAAACTGTGATAAGTCAAGGTAACAAAGTATAAAATCAAAATGCTTCAAAACCACTCAGCTTTCTGGTGTAAAAGTTCATATTTCTATTTTTGGATTTTTCTTTAAATATTCAGTGATGCACACTTAAAATTTACTCTGCACATTTCCCAGCAAACTCATTTACCATGGTGATTATAGAAGCAAACGTACAGAGAACAGTGTGTAGAGAACCCATTGGTAAGTGGATTTCTTTCTGTAAGCCTAGCATTCAACCAGCGTGATTGCAGAATGCTGGAGTAAGCTTCTGCTCATCTCAGAGGGATACTGCAGCGTGTTCAAACAGATGAAACACCAAGCTGAACTGAAATGCCATTTCTTTCTTCTTCTGAGACAGGCCATATAACGTTTGAGAATTGACCTTATTTTAGCCGACCAGTGGCAGGAGGGAAATGCCTAACTCGTGTCATGTCACTCATTCTGGTGGAGTAAAGCTTATGCTAGAAATTAACTTCTCTGCATTCTGACAAACATTTGCAGCAGCCCAAGCATAGGAGAAAAGTTACCTAACACGCTTATATGGAAAACCTGTTGCTCTGCAGAGTGGTAAGCAAACAAGTTGGTTCACGGAGCACATTAACGCTTAAAATAAGGCTGAATATTTTTGACGCAGAAGTAAAATTCTTTCAATCTAATTAACTGCATACATTGCTTACTATGTTTTATTTATTGCCAGAAATAGAAACCAAAAAGGAAATATGTAAAGAAAGTGAAGGTCCAGACTCTCAAGGCCTTCTATTAAGCCAGCATAAACTTGCTATAAAAGCTGCAATACACCAGGTGATAATATTGAATCCATAATGGCCTCATTTGTGCTAAATGCAGGGCATTAAGAATCAGAGCACTTGATCTACTTTGGTGAAAGGTTTCAGGACATCATGTGGAAAAGAGTGCTGTCTGGTGTTTTGTTATATAGCAGTCAAAAGAAACAACAATAATGTGAAGATTTTTTTTTTTTTTTAATATGGAGACAGAAGTGTTTCACAGCTATGCACTGCAGCAAAGCACAGAGCATCTCTGCAGTATAGTTTTGCCATAAAGGAGTCCCAAATTACAGTGGTGAGGTTTGCCTCTGGGGGAACATTCCTGGTGTTTCCACTTGAGATATGGTAATGCCTATGTTGATAGAAAACTGAGACCCAGCTTAAAAATATGCATCTGCTTTCCACTGCCTGAAAATTAAACAGTTATTGCTTCCCCCCTCCCCATATCAAATGATACCATTTGCTCTCTTACGGTTAATATTTTAGAAGGAAAAATCCTGTATCTATTTCTTTTAAATCTGGTTATTTTAAACCTCCATGGATCCATCATCAGAACAGTGGACTTCAGAAAAATATCTTGGAACAACAGCAGCAGCAGAAGCAGCAGCAGCCATTCCTGTTACACTACAAAAGAAATCTGTAACCTGTGCCAGCTACAGAAAAATGTAGCATCTGTTGATCACTGGGGGAACTGGGGAAGAGAACTTAAAATCCATGCGGGCTCTGCCGTCTTCTGTTTCCCTTCAGACCTCCAGGTGTGTGGTCCCCGGCACGGACCGTGCCATCCGTCTGGGACTGGCACAGCTGCATCAACATCTCAGCCATGGGGAAGAAGAGCTGGGTGTCACTTGAACAAGGGCAGGCTGTATGGGGCTGTCCGACTGGCAGTGTCCACGGAAACACAGGCCTTTTGACATGGTGCCTGTGACATGCTACAAGATGAGCTGGCAGTTTCTGTATTCCAGGATGATGGTGGATCCTAAACACCCAGGCCCCTTTCTCACCAGGTGTCTCTACCCACGTTCCTCCGAGGTCTGCACCAGCTGAGCTCATGGCTCAATCCAAATTACTCTACTAAATGTGAAAACAAAAGTTATAACTAAAATGGGGCTCAATCCTGCCTAGATTTTACCCCTGGCATGATGCAGCTCAGCAGGGAATTTGTCTGAAATCATGTGCTCAGCTATGGACCTGAGGTGACAGTTTAACTAGTAGATCAAACAATTACACAATTTTGATACTGCAGTGCCTGTGTTCGATTGTCTTAAAATTAGCAATATTACAATTATTTTCTGCACTAAAAGCCATCCTGCAGCAGATCATTTTGCTTGACTTCTTCATCAGCTAAGCAAAACCTCCAACTGTGAAAAAATATATTTTCAGCAGAGTACTGATTTTCTCCCGCAATATCCCCTCCTCCCCATTTATTCCTTCTTTTCTTCTCTATCATCAATCTTTTAAGCATGCCACTGTGCATTCACATTTTTCTTTCTGCACGTGTCAGCTCAACGCTCTTCCTCAGAGCCCTCTTTCTCCGCCAAATCCCGCAAAGCAGACTTTAACCACTCATTTCCCGAACAGGGAATTCCACACACAACTTCGCAAAAGCCAGGCACTCCGGGCGCTTCCCAGCCACTGTGCTGGAATCCCCCCTTCCCTCCAACAACCCACGGCTACGGACAAAAGAGCAAGTAAAAGGAAACTGACTTACTGCTATGGCTTGGAGCCTTTCCTTGTGCAACTCTGCTTCCGCCATCCTGGAGAGAAGGACACGGGAGGAGAGAGGGAGACCGGTTGGTGGGAGGGAGAAACAAAAAGGCAAACAGAACCAAAACGGAGCGCGCACTGCAGTCACCGGGGGGAAACTGGAGTAATTGCAAAGAAAGCCGAGCTCCTGTGTAGCAGTCAGCCACTTTTGGAGGCACTGCAGGCTGGCTCACGGTACGATCATTTTAGTCACTGGACCAGTGCCTGCCTGGCTGCCTGTCTCCCAGCTGTATTGCTAACTGCATTTCAGTGCTGCTTCTGTGTGCTGGTGCTGTCACACAAAACATGTAGGCACTCTCCGAGCAGCTGAGCAGAGGGATAGCTCGCATGGCTATAATTTTTTGCGTTGACGTCTCAGCTCATTTGCTCCTCCTATGGGGTGCTGGGTCACGACAGGAGCTCGACATCAGCAGCGTGCACGGTAATACAACCTGCCTGACTGCAGCAGAGGAGGCAGACAGCTGTGCCTCAGCATGTCCTTAGCGAGCAGCACAGCGCGCAGGGAAGGACGGTGGCACATGGCGCAGGGAGCGGGAGCTGCGGCAAACAGGCAGGCAGGCGGTGGCTGCAGCCCCAGCTGAAGCGGGTTTGAATAAGGGAAAGGACAGGGCTGCCAGGAGGAGGGAGAGCGTGGACTCTGGGGAAACGGCACAGACACTTATGAGTGCAGTGGTAACACGGCACGCTGCAAAAGGCTGCTGCTGCAGGGCAGCCCTTAAGAGAAGCGACGAAGAGCATCTGGATGGGGAGGGAGGGGTAAGGTGTCCACACGCCCTGTATGCATTGCATGTATTGACATCAGACATTAAAGTGGCAAAGCTGTGTGTACAGTCTCGCCGAAGAACCCACTGTTCTAGAAGTAGAGGAGAAGGAGGAGAATAGAGGAGAAGGAGGAGAATAGAGGAGAAGGAGGCAGGTGAGGAAGTGAGGGGACACCTGAGCCAGTATCACAAGAGTACCCGTGATTTCAAGCCTGGCTTCGGTTTTGCCTGCAAGCTCCTCACACTTTTATTTTTACTTGTATGATCGTCTGTCTGCTTGCTTTACTCATAGACAGCAGCGAAGCCCCTCACTCTCTCCCAGTCCTGTCCCATGGGGTGCTGCTGCACGGGTGAGCACCAGCGGAGGGGTGTCTCCGAGCCAGGGCAGCCACCACACCAGATGCAGAGCTGGATGGGGGCTGACCGTTAACATCGTGGGGCTGTCCTGCCATGAGGAGCAGAAGTGCATCTTGCAGCATATAATTTTGATGTAATAACCTCTTGCTGCTAAGACAGGGAAACTCCACTGTCTTGAAAGAAAATGATCTGAAAGTCACCGTGTTTCCCGTGTGCTTGCCCTTTCCAGGGCGACCTAGCCTGGCATTTCAGTTTTCTACATCCCAGTCTTCTCTCTCAGACATCCTCTACCTCCATCCCCACTTCCAGTTCCAGGACATGCAACTTGCTGCAGTCTGTTTTTCAAGGCAACTTGAAAGGCAACTTTGTCAACTGTTTTCACCTCCTGGTCCCGTTTTCCTTACTGGTGCACAGTCTCCTTGTCTCGTGACAGCATGTCAAAGTGACTTCTTGCTTAGCTTTGCCTCTGTGAAAGACATCCTTTGTCATATAAAAACTCACAGAACATTATATGATTCCAGTAGTCACTGCAGCCAGAAGGCAAAGTTTTATTGCCATATCCCAAGTGAGGCAGTATGAGTAAGTGGGCATTGGGGGGCTCGCAGCTAAGGGAAATACAACAATTGTGGCTAGATACTGGAATACTCTTTCAGTCTTCCAGCTTTAAGTAATTTACTGAATAGCAGCTGCCCTCTAGCCTGTTTGGTCCTTTTCAGCTTGTTGTTTTTGTTCAAAATCTCTCTTTTTTGTTTTCCATTACCATATAAAGGTCCATGCATTGCTACTTGTATTACTACAGCTGGTTTTGAAATATCCCATCACACAGGATCCAGACATCTCTACTCCCACATTTGCTCTGAGAACATATATGGGCAACTGCTACTAGGGCTTGATAGCTATGCAATTAAATCCCTTCAATACCCTTCTCATGTTTTGCTGTTAAGCCTTGCCCAGGGGAAGAATTCTGCTACAGGCTATATACAGCAAAGACAAGGGTTATGCCCCAGTGCTTACTGGAGCTGGAATGGGCAGCCTATTCATTCCACAACCTGTAGTCACATTACATGTTGCCAAAGTTGTGTGCAATATGCATCACTTTGGGCCATCCCCTCTTTTCTTCCGTATGACATCCACTCAGTAAGATATTTAAGCATATCTTTAAGTGCATTCCAGACAGTCATATATAAAAATGGATGTATCTCAATTATGATACGGAGCTGGATACTGTATTCCCCCCCTTGTTTATCCTCTCTCCAAATTAACTGCAGTGCTTGTTGCCAGAAAGGGATAAGCAGGGTGCATTCTAGTGAGTGCTGCAGCATTCCTGGTCCCAATGAAACATGCTGCAGTGCTGTGCACCCCTCCAGTTTAGTTTTCTGAGGAAAGAAGGATCAGCTGTGTTGACTCTTTGTGACTACAGGAATGATAGAGGTTGCATCTGCAACTGCAGCAGAGCAGTTTCTTGCTCATGACTCGCACTGGGGTAAGGCTGGAAGTCCTGCAGTAGTAATAGCCACTAGTTTCTCTACATATTTCTCTACATACAGCTTTCTCTCATATAACTTGAAGCCTGTGATGCGATGAGGTTGAAATGCTTTACCCAGGCAGTTCACAGAGCACACCCAGGTGACATGACCTCTATGAGGTGACCTACTACACCATGATGGAGTCTGCAGCAGACAGCCCCTATAGACATTTAGTTGATGAAGGCAATATTACATAAAACAAAACAAAACAACTACCCAGTCAGTTTTTAAACTTTTTTTTTCATCCATATTTGTTAAGACTTTTGTTTCCAGAATGTTTTACTATGTTGGTAAGAGGCTTTAATTTAAAAATTAAGAAATTTTGTTAAATCCTAAAGCTTTTTTATTCTTTTTTTTCTTTACTTTTAGGGCAGGAGACTAGGGTGATATTTCCAAATTTTGAAGACACTAGTAAAACAAGAGAGAATGGAGTGTGTAGAGAGGACCAAGAAGATTGTAGAAGAATAGGTAAGAGCAAGTTTAATATACTTTGTTCAGTAGCTAAAATTGGAAAGAAAGAAAAAATGTCCCTTTTATTTCTTCAAATGTCAGTTCAAAAGCTGTTCTTTTCACAGCAATTTTTGAAAGAGCAAGAACTGATAAATCCTAATAATGTGTGAATTCCATCGCATTTCCATGCAAAACAGATTTTAATTTTTATTTCTTTGGAAAAGAGTGTATGAAACAATCTGTAGCCCCTGTTCAGTGCTAGAGAAGATCCTGAAAGCACTCTGAGCTATGCGTAGCCCGAACTTTAAATAAGACAGCTTAGTTATGTGGTGAAAATCAGGGTCTTATCCTTGCCATGCAGCTGAACTGGATTAGGAAAGGTTCTAGTTTAAATCATCTGTGTTTGGTTTTGGTCAAGCCAACAAGATTGGTTTTTTGCCATTGCACTGCATACTGTAAGAACCCTTCTGCATGATGCCAGGCATCTTGTCCTTAGGAAGCCTTTGGCCTCCCATCCTGGCTGTTGGTGGAACTGACTCAGTCTAAGAAACCAGAGTTTGTCCTGAAGACTATGTAAGGAAGGCACATGCATACATGTGAGGGTTGGGATCAGCACCTCAGCCATTGCAAATGGTTACGGGTTGGATCCTGGCAGTGGCTGTCAAGAAAACACAGAGCAAGGAGGGAAAACAGGCTTCATATTTGCAGTTCAGATTCTTTAAGAGGAGATACTTCTGGCTCTTTAAAATTAACACATGCCAACGTGTTGCACTGTGCTGCACTAACCCTGCTCTGGCATCCTCAACATTGTCAAGCATCCTTGCCTACAGTGTGTTTGAACCATATTGTTTTCATCTAAGTTGAAATTCTGAGGTTTGATTAACCTTTCTTTACCTTCCTTACAAAAGTCTGGCTATGTTAAAATAGTTCAGGAATGAAAAGGTTATCTAAACTTTTAGGTACCTGAGCTCATCACCCATGCTTGTTTTTTGGACTGCCTCAAACACTGTGCCTCACACTACATACCCATCAAAACTTCTGGCAGTGGCACCATCTGAAACTTCCAGGAGAGACTACTCCATCTGCGGTTTTAATTGCAGCTCTCTGGCTCGCCACACAAAAGTGTCTTCCTGACCTTCTCTCTCCTGTACTCAGGCAGCTTGCTGGGGTATGGAGTGGCTACAACACCAGGGGTTGTGCTTGGGCCTCTTGGACTCTACAGTTGGACCTCAGGGAACCTCATCCCGGTGAGACATCATTCCAGGACAGTTGTCTTCATCTTGCCTGGACATGTTAACCCAGTAAGTGATGGCTGTGTGATGGGGACTGTTGTCCAAGCCCTTCACACCCACTCAGTGTGGCTGGTGGAGGGAGGTACCAAGTTATATTGCCACTCATGACTTGCAGTGGTGAAAGTGAGAAGTTGAACACCCAAATATGTGCCCTCACCCTTCTGTGGGGTAGCAGATGCTACCATCAGTACACTTTCTTCACTCCCCATTCCCCCTTGCATGGGTTTTCATGGGCACAGCCCCCAGGCAGTATAGGCTGGTGGGAAAACCAGTCTGTGCAACAGGACAAGCAGAGGCTTGGAAATCTCCCCTCTATCCCTTAGAGCATTTCACACCTAGAAAATGCAAAAGGTGAAACTCTGTTTTATGTCTGAAGTTGAACAAGAGGGCGGTGGCAGAGTTCAACCTATACCTCTGAGTCCAGTTTTCTAAGTGCACAAGATCATTCTTTCCATATAGAAAAGATTTTTTTAATCAAACTTGGAGTAACTTGGAGTAAGAAGTTATTTCTTTCCCCCCTTTTCTTTCTTTTTTTTTTTTTTTCTGTTTGCCACTTGCTATCAAGACATGGAGTTGAAGCATGCACAGCAGGAGATGGCATTGTTTAAGAAATAAAAATCTAGAGCACAGGGCTTTGTTTTAAACCTTCCCAAGACAGCAGGCTTATGAATAGGTAAGCCATAATTTATTAATAAATGCAGTCTGTGAAGTTTTTCCATGTTTGCTTGGTCTCATTCTGCAGCCATGGGAAGGTTGCACTGAGAAATCCTCTGACTAGAGGGTCTCCCTGTAGTCATGACAGCTTCATAACATCTTCTATCAACAGACTACCAGATGCTGTGAGTAGCTGGAGCCCTCGAGAGACTCCATGGACCAGAAAGCTCCTGGCCAAATGATGTTTGTTGTCCACAAGCAGTTGCTTGTAGGTGATTTGGCTGGAACGAGGCATAAGAAGCAACTGTTTTCCTGAGACCTGTTGTTCTGCCAGCCCCACTACCATGCTAAAACAGCCTCATGCTAGCCTGAGGTTTATTCAACACCTTGCGGTAACTTGGCATCTACTAATATCCTTGGCAGTAACTAAGGAAGTGAGCCACACAGCCTCCAGATGAGTAACCTTGAAGATGCTATTTGCTGTGACTTTCCTTGAAGTAGGGAAGAAGAAGAAGAAATTATGTAGGTAATTCTCTTTTCTCCCTTTTTTCCTCACCAGGTAGTTGGGTTATTTGAGGATTCCCAGGTGGAGGAAGCAGCCTGTCCCCTCTTGGGATTTCAGTACTTGCTGCTAGCACTGCAGCTTGCTTACCCAGCTGTAGGATCTGGGAAACTACAGGCCTGTCAGCCTGACCCTGGTGCCTGGCAAGGTTGCGGAGCAGATCATCTTGAATGTGATCACACGGCACCTACAGGACAGCCGGGGGATCGGACCCAGCCAGCAAGGATTTAGGAGGGGCAGGTCCTGCCTGACCACCCTGATCTCCTTTTGTGACCAGGTGACCTGCCTGGTGGATGCAGGGAAGGCTGTGGATGTGTTTGCCTGGACTTCAGCAAAGCCTTCGACACTGTCTCCCACAGCATTCTCCTGGAAAAGCCGGCAGCCCATGGCTTGGGCAGGTGCACTCTTGGCTGGGTTAGGAACTGGCTGCATGGCCCAGCCAGAGAGTGGAGGTGAACGGTGCTGCATCCAGGTGGTGGCTGCTCACCAGTGGTGTTCCCCAGGGATCAGGGTTGGGCCCAGCCCTGTTTAACACCTTGATTGGTGACCTGGGGGAGGGGATTGAGTCCACCATCAGCAAATTGGCAGATGACACCGAGTTGGATGGGAGTGTTGATCTGCTGGAGGGTAAGAGGGCTCTGCAGAGGGACCTGGACAGGCTGGAGAGATGGGCCATATCCAACGATATCAGGATAAACGAGACCAGGTGCCGGGTCCTGTGCTTTGGCCACAACAACCCCTGCAGCACTATGGGCTGGGGACAGAGCGGCTGGACAGTGGCCAGGCAGAAAGGGACCTGTGGGCACTGACTGGCAGCAGGCTGAACATGAGGCAGCAGTGTGCTCACATGGCCAAGAAGGCCAATGGCATCCTGGCCTGTGTCAGAAACTGTGGCCAGCAGGACCAGGGAAGTCCTTCTTCCCCTGCACCCAGCACTGGTGAGGCCGCACCTTGAGTTCTGTATCCAGTGCTGGGCCCCCCCAGTTTGGAAGGATGTTGAGATGCTGGAGTGTGTCTAGAGAAGGACAGCAAGGCTGGTGAGGGTCTGGAAGACAAGTCCTGTGAGGAGCAGCTGAGGGAGCTGGGGGTGTTTAGCCTGAAGGAAAGGAGGCTTGTAGGAACTTTATCACTCTCTACAACTCCCTGAAAGGAGGGTGCAGCCAGGTGGGGGTCGTTCTCCTCTTCCGGGCAACCAGTGCCAGGATAAGAGGACAGAGTCTTTAAAGCTGTGGCAGGGGAGGTTTAGGCTGGACATTAGGAAAAAGTTCTTCCCAGAAAGAGTGACTGGGCATTGGAATGGACTGCCCAGGGAGATGATGGAGTCACTTTCCTGGAGGTGTTTAAGAAAAGACTGGACATGACACTCAGTGCCATGGTCTAGTTGACAGGGTGATGTTAGGTCATAGGTTGGACTTGACAACCTCAAACATCTTTTCCAACCTAGGTGGTTCTGTGATTCTGTCCCTAGCCCAGCTCCTGGAGAGTGGAGTGGGATTGGATGACCTGTAGAGGAGAAATGCAAGGCAACTTTTCCCAAATTCCTTTAGTCTCTGAAATTACACAAAAAGAAAATTCTGACTTGTCCTTACCTTCCACTTTCTATTCTCAGTCCCTTCCTTGACATTCAACATCCACCTGAGGCAGAGAGAAATGATGAGAACAAGTAATACTGCCAGCATTACAGTGCAGGACAGAGACATATCTGTGAATAGGACAACTCTCTTCACTAAAAAGGGAAATTTCGTTGAATTTCAATTCTGTCAGCAAAATGATGCCACCAAAACAGGTCACCACCTCTTAGTCGTTCATCTCTCTGTAGCTGTTAATGAGCTGAGAATTGTGTGTACCCGAGGACTTGTGTTATCCAACCCATTTGAAACATTTTGTGGCATTGAGTTTCATTGTTCGTGACAACTTTAATGCTGATACAGAGGAGGCTCTTGCCCCTCCAGTCCCTTGAAACTGGCTTGGCTATTCATTCTGCCAAGAAAAAGAGGAAAAAGTACATTTTTTCACTTTGGATTTTAAAACTAAAGCTTGGTTCCTGTAGGTTCTGGCATTTCTCTCTCTTTTCAAACAACTCAGACTGCAGCAGGAAAGCTGCTTTTAGCAGTATTTATTTCTCTTCTTGGGCCTTCTGATCATTCTCTACATGTAGTACGTAGCTGAAACTATATTCCCTTAAAAAACGCAAAAATACTGCTGAGGTTTGGGTTAGTACACTGGATTTTGCTTCAGAAGTGAGATTGTAAAGACAATAAGAAAGTTGTCTGCAGCCCAAAAGACAAAAGCTGTAGAAAGGTGAAAATAAATGAGTGCTCCAGAATGTAACTGGGGCCACAATCTGAATATTTCTTTTTACTACTGCTGGGATCGCAGTGTGACCTTTGTTTTTTTTCCCCCACATATGACCGGAAGATAACTTAATACCTGCTTTTTAAACATCCTTTTGTTACCAGATCCTTCAGACCATTCTCAGTTTTGTCTCCTATCCTTAAGCTCCTAAAAGAAGGGCTACGGGATTGGCATTGGATTTGCAATGTCAAAGAAGTTTTGAGGAGTCTACTCCAGTCTGCAAGGGCAGCTTTTGTTAATGACAAGCTTTCAGCTAAGGTTAAATAGCTAGGAAAATTATGGTATCATTATCTTCCTCCTCAGTGGAAGAGCTGCCCAGAGAGGTCCCTACAGCTTGTCTGCGTCAAAGCTGTAATTTAACAATGGGCATTTAAACCAGTCCACCTCAATTCCAGTACATTATAGAAACGTAAGAGCTAGAATTTTGATTTTACCTCTGTGATGAAGAGGAGTTAAATCCATCCAATTCAAATAAGGGGCCTTAACAGTACTTTGAAAGAGTGAGTCAGATCGGAGTCAGGTCTATTTACCACAGTCCATCTTTCTGAAATCCTCCAGAGACCTGTCATATAGCCTTTGAGCCTGCTAGCCAGTGGTCCCAGCTCTAAAAAAAACCCTAAAACCCAAATCAACCCAAAAACCCAAATCAAATTATGTTTTTTTTAGAAAATATCCCATTTCTGGTCCTCTGACCTGACAAAAACTGGAAACCTCACACAGAAATCATGCCCTGGCCTTTCGGTCTCTGCCTCAGAGAGTGGCAGAGTCACAAAGAGGCGACGAAAATAACTGGCTACTCTCTGGACACAATCTGAAAGTTCGATGTGAATTTTTGGATCAGTCTACACTGCATCCAAATTAGTACATCCAACTTCTTTTGTTATCTAGGGAATTCATTAGGCTTTTAACAGCCTGAGGCAGCCAAAAAAGTGCCAAGACTTTGCCCTGAACACAGGTATGTTTTATGTTAAGATCCCGCATTTCATATGTGAAAGTGATTTCTTCCAAGGATCATCAGGGCTGTTCCTTTCCTGTGGTCACACTTCCAGTGCTACAGCCACAGGTACACAAGCACACTGTCAAGTCCCTTTCATGGGAAAAGTATCCCCACTGGTTCCTTGCTCAGGGTCACAGCAAGAAGGTAGTATTCCCTCTAGTGCTTTTCCAAGACTAGTACTACAGACAGCAGATGCTGAAAAAATCTATCAGAATTCCTGAGGAACATGCAAGCTCCACTGACTTCCTATTCGTATCACTCTAGTGGTATTATTTTATGCTTTAACACTGTAAAGTACAAGCTGGAGAACTGTTCTACATTGTATTGCACACCACATACAAGCCTCACTCAAGATGACATTACCAGTAAATTGGTGTCTCTGGTGTGCAGCTAATTAGTAAATCATCTTTATATTTTGCACCTCTAATTTACAAAGGCCGGGTTTGGTAAGTAGCATTTCGAAGAGACAGTGTTCATTAAACCTAGTAGTCAGAAGTTCCTAGGATGAAATTTAATGCTGATTTACTAAGCAGTCTTAATGACTGACATTGTCTTCCACTGATTTTACTGAAAAATGATTCTTAATCCTTCTAGACTGCTTTGAAATTCCCTGTCAGTGTGTCTACATTTTAAGCTTCCGCATGTATTCCAATTTTGAAATCTGGAAGAGAATACAAGACATAATTGTTTCAAAACTAAGCAGTCACTCAACCTTTTAAATAAAGATATTTGGGAAGATGTTGAATGCTTTAACTTTGAAAACTTCCAGTTATGTCTTAATTTAGTACTTAAACAGGCTTTTCATCTTTCTCCAACTTTCTCTGTTTTTTGTCTCCTGTACTGGAGAACAATGTGTGGAGCAAGGCTGCAGGTATCCTCAATTTCATGATAAATTCAGACCTCTCTCAAAAGGTCTGAAGTGTTCTCATGTAGTAAGGTTAGTTACTGCTAGGTGTGTCAGGAATGAAAACAAAAAGGCTCTCTATGAGGCTGGAACTGGTTTACAACAGGTACATACCCTGAGAGAGCCTATTGTACCTCTGTGCTCTATGTCCTTGTTCATCATACATTAAAATAATAGTAACCATGTAGCAGGGCTGTTGCACAAATGGAGAAGAAGGCAGCATGTCAGGTTGTTAATTTAACAATATAAGACTATTTTTTCTTGAATTACTCTTGTGCAGAACTAGAACCTTGCAGATTTCCCCTAGGAGGTTTGAGTCAATTAGTGAAGTGAAAAAATCCCTCAGCTGAGGCTTACTTCTGTCACAGACCACTCTTCACATCACAACAGTCTGAGACTCTTTCGTAAGGATGGTGGAGAAACTTTGCTTTCCTTATTAAATTGTAAAGAGACAAACAGCTACAAGTAATGAAAAAAATGTGTCTCTCTATCATGATGTTACCCAACATGATTTTCTACTCTTCACTCACAGAAGAGAAAAACCATCTCCCTTTTCTTATATGTTCGCTTGATTTCTTTAGATGGCAAATTTATTTGGTCTTCTAATTTTATGGGCCATACAACATTTTCAGCTTGGGCACTGAATGAAGTTATGGAGAGAGTGGCTGCATGAGATATATTCAGACAACTTAATTTTCTCCACATTTCTACTGTTCCTGTAGTGGAAAAATAGACTTTTAAATGATTGATAAGTATATTTTTAAAAATATACTTTTAAAAGACTGATAAAATACTTCCAGTTGAGAGTTGTCAAAAGACAAAGGTCTTTCTTGATTCTAGTACCCAGGGAGTCACATGGTGTTTTATAGCTGTTTCAGTGTACTTCAAGTATGCGTAAACCTACGTACACATGTCCACAGCAGATGTCAGTTCTGTATCTGGTGTGTGATGGCAATGAGGTGACAAGAGCCCTGGATATGTCTCTTTCAAACAACATCTTCAACAGATTTTTTACTTAACATGTTATTAATTGCTAAACCACAGTTCAACTATGCTGAATGCACATATCTCCTTGTTGACGTGAGAATCCCATTTAAAGATGATGGCACTTTTCAGAAAACAGGGACCATATGGAAGAAGGGACATTTAAAGTAGTATTTTAAGTTTTCACATTTCAAATCTGCCTAGGAATTTCACCATTTCTCCTCCAACGCCCCTCCCTGCGCCCCCCTCCCCCCAGTATGTCTGCAAGTCAGTAACACTACTTGCAAAACAAACTCTTAACCTAAACAAGTTAAATGAATTTATTGCGTGGAGTAGATCAATAAGCAGACATCCCGTAGATGTCATTACTGGTCAAGCCCTGACAACTTCCAAATCATCCTTCCATGAAGGTGCTTCTTTGTCTGTCTTCCCGTCTTCTCATCTTCTTGTTCTTTTAATGTGAACTCTGCATTACTGGGACTGCTTGCTGTGTGGCTGCTGAGGAAAGATGATTAGTTAAAGGAAGACTAGTTAAATTTTGTAATACATAAAAACTTACAAATTATGTGATGTATTTTTATTTTTGATTGAAAAAAATATTTGAAATCCTTCTTATTAGTACCTTCAAAATAATAAATCTGTGCCTGGGAGTTCACAATCACAGCATGATGAGCAACTATGGATTTGATTTCCCTTTCAAAATACACTGGTTTTAAACCACATTGCATTTGTTATCAACATAAGATTCTAGTCCTCCACTGACTGATTGATAGTTAGTTCTGACTCTGAGCAGTACTATGGCAAGGAGTTCCACAAATCAGCTCCCCAAAAAATGCTTCCTTGTTAATAGCTATTTTTTTTTGTTGTTTTCACTACAGTTGTTATCCAGCTATCAGAGTTTTGATTTAGTATTCTAGGCTGCCTGTCTCATCTCATGAGGAAAGTGTACCAGCTGTGAGATTTTGTACTAAGAATCATTCCTGCAATTGATTTGAGCATAGTTTTCCCAAATAGCACAGAAAACCCACTGCTGCAGAAACAAAGGGTAGCTTACAGTGTTCTGGAGTGAGATAGAGAGCAAAAAGATGCAAACCAAAAGGAACTTCCTTGATACTTTGAAGAAAAACAAAGAGTGCACTGAGAAAAATTAGTTAATAATATAAAAATGGCAGGAAAAACAGAGGTTGCCTTTAGATCAGAGATCTGGTGTACATTGTCATGTTAAAATGATGATTCAGGGGAAGCAGTGCTAGGATTCTAGTCTGTTGCTTTTGTGTTAAAAGTTCCACAGTAAGTACTAGCTTGTGTTCTGTTTGCTTTGAGTGAACTGCAATTTCAGCTGCTACAATGCCAGAGAGTCAAATGCACCATTGCTGAAAGTAGGAAATTGGAAAAACCTTTCAGCAGTGCCCACATCAGATAGGACTGTAAGTAAAAATTCAGGACTGTAAGTTCAAAAATCCATAAAAGGTGGGTTTTTAAAAAAAAAAACCACCTATCAAAAGTTAGTTTGTTTTGGAGATTAGCAGATGCAGCTCAAATTTTTATATGAATGTGCCCATCAGTATATGGAGCTCAACATACAACATAGGCAGTTCTTTTATCTGTTTCTGAAAAGTCTAAGTCTGGGCAACTTAAGGTCTGTAGATACCATGGTTATTGCAGTTTTAATGCTTAATTAAGCTGTGATCTTTTGGCTCTAGATAGAGCACTGTGTGATGACAAATACTGGCTACTGATGCCTTGGTATCTTTTGCCCTCAAAGCAGGTTACAGTTCTATTTCAGAGCCTTTGAACAGATTACCTTCAAATGGTAGCCCCACTGAAGTCACACAACCCTATCTCTGTGGGTCCTCTTTTGCATGGCTTGCCCCAGACAGCCTGGATTTACTCAACTACTGAGTCTATGCAGTAGAAGTTGCTACCATTGGTAGGTTTTTGAAATGTGGAAGGCTTTCTTGGACGTGGAGAGAGCTTAAGGAGTGGAGTTTTGCCTGCAGGAAATGGGATAGCCTTCTGACAGGTGATGGGGGTGCAGGAGGTCCAAGGTCTGTTCTTGGCTGTTTTGCCCCCTCTGTTGCCCCCCCATTGGGCTGCTTTTCCCCACAACTCCAAACACTTGCAAAGGCCAGTGAGGTTTCTGCCAGTGTGTAGCCTGGCCGAGCTGCGATGGGAATGCTGATAGGAACTGCGGGAGGGGCTGAGAGTACTCCTGAATTGCCACAAGTGTCTGTTTCCCATGGCTTGTAACTCAACCAGAGGATATTTTAAGTCAAAGTAAAGAATATTTGGCTTTCAGTGGTTAGCAGTCCCCATTTCAGTACTTTAGCCTAATCTGCTGATGTTTCAGAGCTGCTAAAATAAGACATAGACACACCAAGAATAGAAAAAATGAAATGTTCCTGCTGCCCTGATATAGAGTTGCTGCTACCATTGCAATTTCAGAGTGGGAATTAACTGAGAGCAAGTTTTAACTCATGGCTCTCAGCTTCACCAGCAAAATAGATGTCTCCCAAAAGCAGCAGATCCCATGCCTTACCACTGAAGAATGTGTGTAAGTGGTAGACCACCAATCTTCCCAGGGCACCGCAGCTGTAACCACTGTCTGTGTAAAACACAAAAGTGTCTCAATGCATTCAAAGTCATTCAGTCTTTGCGGTAAGGACTGCAGAGTTAAATTTCTGCGTTTCCCACCCTTTTCCCTTAAGCCCCCGTTTTTATGCTGCCTGTCAGGACAGGAGCTAGAAGGGTGGTAGGTCAAGGCAGACAGGACAAATGTGGCTCTCTGGGCAGAGAAACTGTTGCTGTGATCTGTTCCCAACAGCCTGACACTTGGAGGGGCTGTCATGCGCTTGTGCTGGAGTTAAAAGGCCTTATAAGGCAAAGCCTGAACAAACTGTTAAGCAGTCTGAAGTGTTCCTCAGTGCTGAAAAACCTCCAGGGAATGCACAACATATCCCTGGCAAAGATTACAGCATATTTTACGGCAAGCTCATAGAGTAACAAAGCAGATATTGTATCTTTGAATTTCAGGCTCTGCAGGCTAGTCTCAGCAAGAAAATTAAGATCAGGTCCCCTTCTTGGATTCATTTTACTGCAGCGAGACAAGCTAAGTGTCATTCATTAAATCTGTCTTTAAGATTTCATAAAGTTACACATCAAGTCCTCTTCTGGAAATATACTTTCCACAGCAGAATATTTATTTGTAGGTCTCTCTGAGCTCATGGCTGGACAAACCAATCTATTTGATCAGTGGCAGTAGTCAATATCAAGGACAAAATGAGCAGACGTTGCACCTGAAATCTCCACAGTAAATCAATCCTGCTTCGTCAACCTCCAGCTCACTTGGGGTCAATTAGGGTGTGAAGAATTCCAACCCCTCCTCTTTTGCCACCATGGTTCAGGTGGAGCTGAGGCCCAGCTGCCTTGAACCCTCTTCACTGACCTGCAGGAAAAACACCGTGTGCTTACATGCAACAGGGCTGTGATCAGTGACACAGAGTCTAGTTAGAGGCCTGTCACTAGTGGTGTCCTCCGAGGGCCCAGTCTTGTTTAACTTATCCATCAGTGACTTGGATGAAGGGGCAGAGGCCTCCTCAGCAATGTCCCTGACAACACAAAGCTGGGAGGAGTGGCCGATACCCCAGAGGGTTGTGCAGCCCTTCAGAAGGACCTCGACAGGCTGGAGAGATGGGCAGAGAGGAACCTTCTGAAATTCAGCAGAGGCAAACGCAGGATCCTGCACCTGGGGAGGAACAACCCCAGGCCCCAGCACAGGCTGGGGGTGACCTGCTGGAAAGCAGCTCTGTGGAGAAGGAGCTGGGGTTCCGGTGGACAACAAGCTCTCCATGAGCCAGCAGTGCCCTGGTGGCCTTGCAGGCCTGTGGTACCCTGGGCTGCATTCAGAAGAGAGTTCCCAGCAGGTCAAGGGAGGTGATCCTGCCCCTCTCCTCAGCCCTGGTGAGGCCTCTGTGGCCTGTTCTGGGCTCCTCAGTAAAAGAAAGACAGAGAGCTCCTGGGGCAAGTCCAGCGGAGGGCTACAAAGATAATCAGAATCATACAACAGTTTGGGTTGCAAGGGACCTTAAAGATCACTCAGTTCTAACCTCCGTGCCGTGGGCAGGGACGCCTTCCACTATGCTGCAGAATCGCAGAATCACAGAATTACAGAATCACAGAATACATTGTGTTGGAAGGGACATTTAAAGGTCATTTAGTCCAACCCCCTGCAGTGACCAGGCACATCCCCAAATAGATCAGGTTGCTCACAACCCTGTCCAGCCTGATCTTGAATCCTTCCAGGGATGGAGCATCTACCACCTCTCTGGGCAATCTGTACCAGTGTTTCAACCACCCTCATTGTAAAAAAATTCATCCTTATATCTAATCTAAACCTACCCTCTTCCAGTTTAAAGCCTAGTTTTTCCACTACACACCATTGTAAAAAGTTTCTCTCCAGCTTTCTTGCAGGTCCCTTTCAGGTACTGAAAAGCCACAGTAAGGTCAAATAAGATCACCCCAGAGACTTCTCTCTTAGTTATTTTAAAAGAAAAACCTTAAGTGAACAAGGGGACTAGAGCATCTCTCTTACGAGGAAAAGCTGAGGGAAATGGGTCTATTTAGCCTCGAGAAGTCTGGGAGGTGGTCTAATCATTGTCCATAAGTATCTGGAAGGAGGGTGCCAAGAGGATGGATCTAGGCCCTTCTCGGTGGTGCGAAACAATACGACAAAGGGCTGAAATTGATGCACAGGGAGTTCCACCTGAACATGAGGACAAATTTCTTTATTGTGCAGGTGTCTTCACACTGGAACAGGCTGCCCAGAGATTGTGGAGTCTCCCTCACTGGAGGTACTTGAGAAGTTCTGTATGCAATCCTGTGTCATGTGCTCTAGAATGACCCTGCTTTAGCAGGGAGGTTAAACCAGAAGATGCATTGTGATCCCTTCCAACCTGACCCATTTTGTGATTCTGTGATACTTTGTGGTGCTCACTCACAAAGCAGTCAACTGCACCAGATAGGCCATCTTTTTCCCCGATAAGCCAGATCAAACTGCTGCAACTCTAACAGCTGATGCCCACTCACATGCAGTTTCTTTAATTTCTTCTCTATTGGTTCTGTTGTTTACATTCTCTTACTCAAGCCTTTTTACTGTTCAAGCCCTTTCCTTGTTATTTTTCAATGTTTTAAAATAAATCCTTTCGAATTCCTTTCTCTATTTCTACCCAGCTGCCTGTTTACATTATACAGGTGCTGACCGAAAACTTACATGGGCATCCAGAGGAAAGAGCCTGTTTATTCACTTCTCCAAAGTCAATGTGGCTGTTCAAAGCACTGTAAACAATTATAAAAGCAACAGAAAGTTGTGAATGCCAGTATGAAATGACTTTCAGAAACCGAGATCATTGAACTGAGATTTGTTTTCTTCCTTCTAGAAGGAAGCTTCATGGAGGTGGTCTTGCCTACAGCTGAGGAGAGACAGATTGGACATCTGTTGGATATCCACTGACTCCTCATACACTATCTAATAGATTGTCCTGATTTAGGATTGGTACTTCCCAATTTAGCTCTCCCTCAAGACTCCACATCACACTGCCTCTCACTCCCACCTTCCCCTCCCTCTTCCCACTCTGGTGGGATGGAATTGAGAATTGGAGGCACAAAAGGTGAAAATCACAGGTTGAAATAAGAAGAATTTACTGGAAACAGCAATGAAATAAGAAAACAAACCATAACTGCAATAATATTAATAATAAAAGATATAAGACAAAGAAACCATTTACACATAAAGCCTGTGACAAATACCGACCAGCTCTTCCCCCCGCTTCCTTTTCTCCTGACCAGAAAAGGACACCCTTCTCCTTGGAAAAGGGAAAGTGTTCCTTTTCCCCGCCCCTGGCAATGATGTGAGGTGGTATTGAATAACATTAGGGTCTGGCCATGCTCTCCTCCCAACTACTGTAAAAAATTAACCCCGTCCTGGCTGAAACTAGGACATACATATCCATGTGGGGAGGACTTGCCAACACATTTGCCAGTTGCAGTTGGTACTTTGTTCATGGATGCCAAATACAGGATTAGAAGTACTTTGAACTTGTCTATAATTCACCTCTGTCATAAGACAAATTCAGACACATTGCAGCCTAGTCAGTTGCAGTGATGCACACATTGTCATGGACACAAAAGATGTAGCCATACACCTTTGTTACATCATACCAGCCGTCTTCATCAGAAGATAGATTTATTCTACCTAAGTTTTGGCAGGGCACTGGATAGTGAGACACAAGCACACCTGTAAATCAGTCCCCAAAGGTGCTATGGAAATCAACACCCAGATAAAGTGACTGTGGTTAATGAAGAGCTCATAGCAAGTTAGTCGTCTGCAGATGACAATTGACAGTAACTGAAGAGGGTTCCAAAGTGCTTTTTGTCCTGTAACCATAACAAACCCAAAACACTGTAAATATTCAAACTTCAGAAAGTTTGTTTTGACCATTACCCCACCATTTTGTGCATTGCTTTCTAAAATTGGACAGCTAATTGAACTGGAAGTCACTTCCAATAAAGACAGAGCATTAAATGATTATTTCAGAAAATCACATTTGAAATCCATCAGCATGAGAACATTCTCATGGAAAACACATAATCTCTAGGAAATGCCTTCTCTATAAACTACTGAATAGCAGCAGCTGGTGAGCAGAAAGAGCCAAACTGAAGGATAGTTATTTTAAAAGATTGGTGGTAAAGGCAAGTAAATGGGAAAAAAACAACCTATGGAGAAATGCAGTGTAAGCAAATACCATGCAGAAAAAAAAATGCACTCAAATCAGAACCAAGTTTGGGGATATTAAATCAGTGCTAAGCTAAGGGTCAGAAGAATAAAAGTAGAGAAATGAACACAAATTCTTCCCTAGCCAAATTAGATATAACAGATGGGCTAAGACCTGTTATTGAGGTTGGTTCAAGCCAGAGACTTGACGTACAACTCAATTTGCTGTGTAACATACATGACTGCTTGTCCCTAGCTGTGGAAGCCCAGAAGATAAGGGGCTAACGTGTATGTCTCAGACACTGATAGCTGGATTGCTTGGAGCTAAACAAAGGAGTGATAGTAAGAAAGAACAGAATATGACTGGAGAAGGGGACCATACAGAGGTAGGGCAGTATTTTTCTGGGTCAAACACCCTTGTCCCAGCTTCTGGAGATAAGCACAACACAGCACAGTACAGATGCAGGAATGAGGTCAAGAAGCAGGCACGGACTGTCAACTAAAGTTCAACCCAATAGTGGTGGGATCAAGATCACCAAAGACCCCTAAACCCTCTGACCCATTTTCACAAAGGTTTAGAAGAACAAACGATGCATGACAAATAATTTGCATTCAAAGTCAGAAACTGAGACACTTAGCTCTAGGGTGGGGAAAGTTATCTATAAAATGTACCTCCATGAAGCCCAGATGGTGCCTCCAGGACCCTAAAACACCTTGTCAGCTGGAGTAGTGCTGCAGCCATGACTGGTACTGGTAATCCGTTCTTCCTTCCTTCCTTCCTTCCTTCCTTCCTTCCTTCCTTCCTTCCTTCCTTCCTTCCTTCCTTCCTCAAAATCGACCACTGTGTGTTTATACTGGAAGGTAAGGGACTAACTTACTAACTTATACCAAAGTCCATGCCAAGCGTATAATTTACTAATAAAACTATGCAACTTTTTGTGGACCCTCCAACTTTTGTTTTTCCTTTTTGACCGTGAGCATCTCTGTGTTTGCCTGTCTTTCAGAGCGGAACCCACCACTAGCTAATGGCATTGCGAAGTTTTTGCCAGTCTTCTGAAGCAGTCCTCTTGTGGTGTAAAATAAATCTTGGGTTGCCATAAACTGCCGATGCTGGAAACTTCTTTATGTCCTCCTCTATATTTTATCTACACACCCCATATTTTTGTTTATCTTCGGAATTATTTTTTACAGTAGTAATGAGAAAAAAAGAACTCTAATGATTTCCAGATCTTGTAGAAAGGGATGGTATTTTCTGAAATCAGAAAGTAGTACATGGATGCTGGGGTTTGACTTTGCTTAATCCCCTAATATTTACAAATAAAGAGTGCCAAGGAGGTAAGCTAGACAGTTCAGTGTTGTACGTGACTCAGAACAGATCTTAGATAATGCTAGCCTTGACTGGTGTCAAGGCAGTGTATTCAGGAATGATCCAGAAGCTCAAATACCAATGCCTGACCTTTACATGCTTTGAAAAAAAAACCTATGCAGCCAAGTATAACTTTGTAATTTCTGGTGCCTACTTTTGGACACAGAAGATGATCCCAAAATCTGATGGTATTTTCATACAAATATCTGTGAAGGCAAGAGGAATAGAGTTTGTAGAATTTAGTATTTTATATTTACACTGTCAAGCAATGAAACTCAACAATGAGAAAAGCATTTTTTACAGTGTGCCTCTGTATGAAACATCAACCAACTGAAAACTCTAATGTTAAAAAGATACCAAAAAAGCTTTGGTGTCTGACTAGAAACTTTTGGTTAAGCCTACTTAGATCCTATAAAAACTGAAAATAAGGTTGGCGGTATTCTGCTCTCTTGATGAACAGCTTGAAGCCTGTGCCTTTTTAAACAGGATTTGTATTGGTCTGGTCTGTGAAAATGAGTTGAACATTCATTTCCAAGGTTACCCAGGGTCAGAGACTACTGATGGATGTGTATCTGGTGAGGGGAACTCTGCACCTGGGATTAAATCCTGTAGTGGTAAAAAACCATTTTATTTTCTGGAATAAACCTGTGAATGGATGCTATCCTCTTTGGTCAGTAAGAGCAGAGGAACCTGACTGCAAGGAAAATGTTTTTGAAAATATAATTACTGAGCTGAATAACTACAATACAATTGGATGGAGAAGCTGTGTGGAGGGATGAATTGCTGCTTGTCTGCTTTATGATTCATTCATCTTATTATGCCAATTGAAACAATTTGCTGCAGTGTCTTTTGTACACAACCAGGAAACACAGAGGCTCTCAGAGCTTCAGTGGTTCTCTCATTTTGGTATGGTTTGGTACCATTTGAATAAACTTGCATGTAATTAGACTCCAAAGTTTCCTCCTTCACCCATAGAGGCACTTTTCTTAAGAAAAGCAGGAAAATCCATATTAGGTCAAATTTGCGCAGTCCATGTAAACCAGTCTGTGATGCTGGAAGCCATATAGGAAACAGGCATGCATGCTTTTAAGATCAAGGGAATCAATGGAGTTGTACTGACTTAATGTGGGCAAAGATCTCAGAAGAGACAAATGTTTATGACTATGAACCTATGCATGTGGCTGGTAGAAACCCAAAGGTTTGAATTAGTCCTCTCTTGTCATCTCCTAAAGCAGTGATCTAGCCCTGAGTATGCCAGTGAGCCTCTCATCAGGAAACATTACAGAAAGCCCTAGGCACATGTATCCTTGTAACTGGCTTTTCCTGTCATGACTAGATCTTTCCATGTGTCCTTGTTCTTGAGAGATAAGAGTAGATCTCTTTTAAGTGCTTCTTGGCTGACACTGACATTTCAATAGCCAGATAAAAAATAGAGAGATTTCTTCCTCCTGTTTTTCCTCCTCCCATCCACAATTGTCACTTATCTCCCCAGCTAAGCCAATTATAGTGCCTCAGAAGTGTCCCCACAACGAAAGGGAAGCAGACAGACAGACACCAATTGAATTTCCTCCAGGCACTATACAGAGGTTGTTTTGTTCCTGCAACAGAGCCATTACTCCCTTGTGCCACTGGTGACTCAACTGAAGACTGAGCCCAATGAAACAAAAATTACACCATATTTCTAAAAATACAGCAGGGACTGCAGATATAGCTTGAAAATATTTATTTCATTATCAAACTGCAACTTAACCTGTACTGTTTCAGGAAGCTGTGAAGGGAGAGAAAAATAAGAGAAGAGGAGGAGAGACCAATGCACAGGAGGGGAGACTAGCACCAGGGAGGGAAGGGAAGAGCAAGTGATCATCTCTAAACTCCACTGCCTTTGTACATATAGCTGATGCCATCCATTACCTTGTAAAAAGAAAAAGATGTCACTAGTTGGACTTCATGGCAGCCTGACCATAGATAAAAACTTCCATTGTGCCCAGCAGGCGCTGCACAAATGTTGAATGAAGTGCAGCCTAAGGATGTCCTGTGCAGGAGCCAGAGACTCCTCTGCAGAAAGGAGAAACATATCTATGCTAGCTTAAATCCCTCTAATTTGGTCAATAATTTAACAGGGCCTCTGCAATACAACCTGGACTGTTGGTTAGCCATCTAATTCAGTTTCCAGGCTGAAATTTGCCCAGATGTTCTGGTGCTGTCCAGGGCAGCTAACACAAAGCTACGGTGGGCTTGGTCCCACTTTCCAGCTGCAGCTCAGGTAATGCTTCGGTAAGAGAGGGAATGAAGAGCAACAAAAGGGACTCAGCAGCCTACCAAGGGCAGCATTCAAACAAGCTGTCAGTAAGTTTGATGTGAACTGTAATGAATAAAACATGTTGTCAGCAGAGGATCAGAGTCCTAAAGCATTGTCAGGTCTTAAAAAGCCTGCATCAGGACTGTTTTGTTAAAATACTTGTTTATTTATATATTTAATATTTTTGATTAATATTCATCAAGCCTGTAATGGTGAAATTTCTAGAGCTAGTGTCTGTGCTGGCAAAAATGTGTTAGCAGAATTTGCACCAGTATAATTGTGTGAAGTAAGAACAGCTGAAGTACACAAGGGCTTTTGCTGGAGCGGCGCTTTTGCAGAGCAGCTGTATCTGTTACCAATAGAGCGCTGCTGCAACATTTTCTGTTGCACGACCACCCAGCCTTAATTCCTTTCAAGTATGTACTTTATTGCATTTTCATGATAGCTTCAACATTTTCATAAGCTAAATTGTGTCTACCCAGTTCTGTCATTGCCTGAATATTGTTTGATAGGGCAGGAGGAAGGAATGTAAGAAGAAAGAGAAGGAGAAGTGATAGTTTTACCTCAATCTTCAAAGAATAAATCAGAAAACCTTCATTTTTCTAAGTACTTCAGATTGCTAACTGAAGGATTTAATTTGCACGAAAAATTGGATAAATTATGCTCTGAATGCAGATGTTGAAAGCATATGAAACTTGAGTAAATGTGTCTGTATCATCTAAAGTGAAAGGTGTGGTGTGAAAAATACATTGCTTTGGCTCTCAGCACATTCATACGTATTTAATTCCAAAGATAAATGAACAAGCTTTTATCCTCTCTTTTTATATGCCTAAACTGAGTGCCCAACCTTCAGTTGTGTCAGGGTCCCTGTTGCTTGATATCAACATCTCATCTCAAGCTTTTTTCATTAAAAAATAGCCTTCACAGGAAAAGCCAATCCCACAGCTAAACAGTATAATTGCATCAGGTGATTGTCATGAGCATTTATTTCAACCAATGACTCAATTTCCTTCCTACAGCCTTTGACAAGGTAAAGGTGAAATACCTTTTTCACTTTGAAATCCAGTGAGAAGGCATTATGAAGGTATGTTATTATTTGGAGAAGTCATCTCATGTGCTCCCTGGGCACAGCATCCAGCTGTTTCAGAAGTGTGTCAAACAACAAATGGAAGTATAAAACTTTCCTAGTTTTTAAAGTAAAACTCTGTCAGAAAAATGTTCTATGGTCAGGACTGATTAAAGGTGATTGGAAATAGTAAGAATTTAAATGGCTGCAGTAAAAAGCAAACAAAAATCTGTTCAGTTCCTAGAAACAGAGTTAATGCTCTTTTGGTGGCTAGCTGAGTGACTGAAGCAATGCTAATCCAGCTCAAGAAAGGCACTTTTCGCAGCCTACAGGGTTTTTTTCTTTTTTTCAGCTCATGCCATGTAATGTACTATTATGTATCTCCCTGACTTCTAGGTCAATCCAATGAAACCTCTGTATTGATGAGTCATCTGTTTAATGACAGAACACTAGCATTCCTATAGAACATCGTAAATCACTGCATCTACTGAGACCAGGTGTTTCATCTTCTGATAAGCAGAACTTTCCCTGTATGTACACCTCTTTCTCAGATGTAAACACATGACTTTGCAAGTAACCTGGTAAAGGTTTATTGATTTCTCTGGGTACATTTTGGTGTTTTGTGTTATCTCATATTCAGGCTCTCACTAGTTCAGTCTTCTTTTAATTAATTCGCCACCATTCAATGAGGAGTTCCAGAGTAGGAACACCATCACTGTTGCCTGCTGATGTTATGGGAGAGAATAACTACTTGGTTTGCTATTACTTTTCCCTTTGGAGGTGCTGGTGCACCATGGATTCTTTAGCCATACTTGGGAAAAGCATCCTTCCCCATCATTTATAGGAAGATATAGGCTTTGGATGATTACATTTGATGGTACATTCTGGCTATCTGATAGCTAAAATTTCTCTTCCAGTTTATAAGACTGAGACTCTTTCTTTTTCTGACACCAGGGTTTTCTCTCATCTGTGATGGCAGAGGGTGATAGACCCCTGCTACAACATATGAGTACATCATTGTTTCACTTCTGAGCAAGATTTAGCAAACATGCTTCTTTGCAGAGGATGTCTTTCCCTCCCATCCACAGTCCCATTCCATTAGATCATCTTCATCAAAACATCAAAATAAAATTCAGTTACATAATTACTTGTTGAACACAGCTGCTTAGTTGGGGGTAACTAAGACTAAAAGTTAATAGGAGAGTCAAGTCTTAAATATATGCAATCCCTTTAGATAGCTCAGGAAACGTAAGTAAGTGAGCAATGATCCCATTAGTCAAGTCCTTATGCTCCTTTCCTACTTTCTAATTGACATCTGATGCAAAAATTAGGTAATCAGATCAATTTCAGGGTTACTTACCTGTGGTGTACCCTCAAGCTATTTATTTTTGCTACTGTACCTCATGACTTGATTTTTCTTCCATCAGTAAGTACTGAAGAAGTTCTTAAGAAAGCTTGCACACCATGATGTCTAAAAATGAAATTTTATAAAAAAGATAAAAAAGGTGTGAATTACTAGGGACAATTACTAATTTGTTTTTCCTGAATTCAAGCACCTCCTATCTTCTGAGAAGCAAGATACTTTTGTGATTTTTACATCTGTTTATTCCACCATCAGTACACTGATACTGGAATTCTGAAATTGAATGCATAGTAGAGGGATTGTTGGTTAGACTGCTAATGCCTGTGTGCTTAATCGCTCTAGTTCATCAGTCTCGCTGAAATAGTTGTTAGTGCAACACATGCTTTGTAATGAGGGAAGGAAGCATTATTTGCTATAAATAGTCTGGCATCCATCTTTCCCAAAGGAAATAGTCATGTCTCCTCCTCCTTCTCCTCCTCCTCCTCCCCAAAAGCACCCATTCTGGTGGGACNCTCTCCTCCTCCTCCTCCTCCTCCTCCTCCTCCAAACAAAACAGTATTTTAGGGTATATAGAATTGAAACAAGTAACTTGAGGCAGACTTAGAGTATTTTCAAACTGAGGATGTTCTGTGGTGTCTCAGGTTAGTCACACAAAATCTATTGTCATCACAGTAGACCCTTTAGCTCGGTATACCAGTGTTTATTTCCAACAAATATGTTTTTCTTCTTCCATGAAATAAATGCTTGTGTTGTCAAATGAAGACAGTCAATTTTAACTGTAAATTAGTCAATTTGCAAGAACATTGTGTTCTTTACACTTCAAACACATGTTGATGGCAAAAAATATTATTCTGGATAGAATCAAATTATTTAAAAGGCTAAATTCTGTTTCCTTGACCTATTTTTAGTAAAATAAGACTCACTTCTATCTGCAGCTTTGCATATAACCAGAGTCACAAGGCACAGTACCTAATAATTAATTAAATGTGTCCTGTAGCTTCAACATTAAAAGCAGTACAACTGCTACTTTCCACTCCTATCCTTTATTCCCCAGAAAGCTCTTGCTGTACAGAAACATTTTGTTGATGGAGGAAAGGACAGTCAGACAATCTAGACAAGCTTACAAGCTATGGCCCCAAGGGAGTCACACAATGCAAGAGCAACTATGGTGTACCAGACTCAAGAGCTGTTGCCTAGTGGCCGTAGCAGATCCTGAAGGAGGGAGGTATGCTTTAAAAGACCAATCATGTGTATGATGCTTCCTCCCAGTTTCCAGTCATATGAAGCTCAGAGATTTCTGGAGATGGATATAACCCTCCTTGGACTTTGCTGCCCTGAGCTTATACACTCACCCTTTGAACCTCAGTAGTCCTTTAGCATCCACAGCATCCTTCAGCCAAAAGTGACTCTTCAAATCATTCATGCTTCACAGATTTCTACCATGCTTCCCCCAATTCATCTCTTTCCAGGCTAACAAATCTCAGTCTACAACCATCCCTTGCAAGAAAGGATGACTCCATCCCTGTGGTCATCTTTCTCTGCTTTCTCCTAATCTTCTCCAATTAGTGGTAATATTTGTCTGATTCATTATCACAGGTTACCTACATATATCTTTTCTAAAACTGCCATGGGATCTTTGCATTTCAATTTGAGCAGCTTCTTCAAAGTGCTGAGTTTTCCTATAACACTGTAGCTAGAGTATGGAAGCAAATGAATTCAGGCTCTGAAGCAGCAAACCTTCCGTTTTGCTTTATGCCTGCCTGACATGGGGTAAGTAATGCCATTACAGACAGGTGCGTGTCAAGCCTGTGAAGGTGTGTTTGGTGAAGGGCAGCATTCGTCCTGCAGCCTGGCTGTGTGATGCAGCTCTTACAGAGGATGTGGAGCTACACTACTACCCTAAAGGACACTGCCTGGACGTAATACACCCTGTGCCCCGGCTCCCCCACCCTGCCTTGTCTGTGTCCCTTTCCTATGCTGTATATGAAATTAGGCTGCTGTATCCACATTGAGAGTCCCATGACAGTACAGTGTTCCTCATTATGAGATTTAAGAATCATTTGAAAAACTAGTCTACATGAAATCTTGAAGGCGAGTGGTAGTTGCCATGAGGCCTGATGACTCCCTTTTCTGTATTCAAGACAAGTACCTTCTGGGCTGTATGGAGAAAAATATTACTTTTATAATATCTCCCACATGGCTCTGTCTCACTGTAAAGCACCAGTATTTTCATAAAGGGACAGTTGCTGAGAAAGACATTCTTTAGGGTCACCTTTTTTTACTTGCAGCAAACAAGTATTGTTGGCTGAATTTGTCTAAACAGTCTTCCCTTCAGCAAAGAGAAACTCGGTTTCTTCATTTTACAGCTTTTACTCCTAATTTATGTAAGATCAATAGAGAACCAGCAGCCTCATGTATTACCTTAAGGTGCTACTTTTAAACATTTGTAGGTATGTAAAAAACCCAGAAGTTTTGCAATATCTGCAAGCTGCATTTTTTTTTCCCTGGAGATGATAATGGTCATGGGATTGCATTTGATCCTGGAAAACAACATTTCTTCATTCTCTTGTCATCACTTCTTCACCACCTAACATGGGGCATGGTGTAGTATACTGTTGGCAGTAACTTGCTAGCCTAAATATGGGCAAAGAAAGGATGTGTGAAGTGTGTGGAGTATTGAAGTGTTGTATAAACATGTATAAATGGAAGGTGGTACGTTAAATGTAGGAAGGTTCCACTGAACAGACAGCTGTTCTCCTAAAGAAAAATTATGGTGCAAGTCCATCTTGGTGATGTTTGATTATAGGATCTACACAGAACAGGAAACAGCATCTCCACAGCATCTGCCATGGCTGTCTACAAGCAGTGCTTGGAGTGATACTACACTGTAAATCAGTGAAGATGATAAGCAGCAACATGTATTAGACTTCTTTTCTGAACAGTGGTTGTTCAGTCAGAGCCTTGGACTCTGCTTCTCTGAGACGTGACTCACAACAGGACAAATGACCAAGCAAATAAAAGCTTAGGTTTCAAAATCCTTCTTGATAGATTCTTATCATGAAGGAGATGCCTCACCTTTCAAGAGAGCTATTTTTGGAAGCAGGAATAGCTGTGTTATGGTGTCATGCATGGTTAGAGTAAGGCTATGGCAAAATTAGTATTTTCAATTCTAGCTTTTCTTTGTATCCTCTGAAAATTCACTTCTTTAGTGCAGACATTAAAAACTATTTTATTTATGGCTGATCCTAGTCTGCAAGCAGAAGCAGCACTCAGAGCTGCTGATCAGGGCATAAAGAGCTTTAATGATGTATAACATTACTGCATTATGTTGCATTATATCTCCATACTGAAATGTTTCATTAGCCACTGAGTCCAGATGCTGTTTTGATCTGCTCATTGTATTTAATCTCCCTTATTAGTATTAGCCTTGGTGTGCCCTAGAAATTATTTTGTCTTTGCTTTGCGTCTAGTACAAATTTACAGAGAAGGATGATGTAATTTGTGAAGGAGTTCTATGCTACTTTCAGCTCAGATTATGTAGTTTTAATGGCTCCTATCGGGTATAAATGATCCAAACCTGTATTTACTGAGTCTGGGTTTGTTAGCTGAGCTTTGTTCCCTCATTGCAAATATCACAGACTATGATAAAAGTGTGTGAAAGCTTACAGAAAAACAGGGAAACTAAAAGAGGACCAAAACAATGTCAGCACACAGGATTAGTCCATGGAAGTGCCACGAACCCTCAAGGATCTTCATATCTTGTAGTATTGGTAGTAAAGGCTGACCACGTCTTGTTCCATTTGAATAGCACTGTACCATTCATCATGTTTTAAAATCTTTCAGAAATTATAAACGCTTTTTTAAAAGGGGAGTTTTCATACACAACAGGAACACACAAGCTTTTGTCAGATAGGAATCCAATTTATTTCTCTTTTCATTACTATGGCTCAGCAAGAATACTTAAAATAATTATTTGAACTCCAGAAAGTTCATTACAACTGGGCAAGCTGAAGAACACCATGCATTCATATAAATGTGTTCAACTGTTTCACAATCTTTATCAAATTTTCAAGGAAACTGTGCAGCCATGTCCTAAGAGAAATTTCTGTCAAGAATATGTAAATGAGAGGCCAAACTGCTGGAAGTTGTACAGGAACCTGTGCTACCCAATGTATTCATAAAAAACCTAGGAAAGGAGATGAGCTGTAGGATGATGACATTAAGGGTAACAAGTAGAAAAGCCAAGTGTGAAGAGCTGCAGAAATATCTGAGTGATTGAGTGAGAAACCAATGTGAAATTCAGTGTGGGGAAATATTAGATAAAGTGTTCCACAAGGGAAAATATCTGAGCTTTCCGCAGAAAATAATGGACAATGAGTGGATGATGACTTCTTTGGAGAGATGTCTTAGGGCTATGGCTGATACTGCCAAGAAAATATCATCTCAGTGTGAAATAGCAGTCAAAAAAAATGGCAAGGCAAAAGCTATCAAGGAACAGAGAACAAACCAGAGAATGTCATAGTGCTACTGAATAACAGTGTTTTCCTCATCCTTTGAATACTGTGTGTAATTTCAATACTGTAATTTCAGAGCATATTTAAAGGAGTTGGGGCAGGATAACTCAAGTATGTTAAAAGATCAGGGATTGTTTTTGTACTGGGAACTGCTTAGTAGGTGGGGATGCCTCAACCTCCAAAAGAGAAATTTAGGGGTTATTGTAGAGATCTACATATGAAACTGTGAGCACCTGAGAGGGATTGATTGAATTCACTGTCATCCAGTTCTACCATAAAGGGACTTCAAAGAGTGGGAACAAGGTTGAAAACAATCTGAAATGATTATTCAGGCAACTGGTCTGTGAAACTCCTTGCCAAAGAATGCTGCCATAGTGCAGTTTTTCATGGCCCAAGGGCCACTAGGGTTAACTAAACACACAGAAACACATGCAAATGCAGGAAGCACCCTGAAGTGGAAATACTTGGGGGCTGACAGAGTGTTAAAGAGAAGTGTTGTATACTCTTGGCCTGTACACATTGTGTCCCAGGTATTCACTTTAAAACGACTGCTGGAAGCAGGATGAGGAACAAGTTAGAGATTTGGTATGGCACGGTGTGGATGGCCTCAAGTATGTCACTCTCTAAATAATGCCTCTAAATATGCTGGCTATGATAAAGAGCAAGGAGGTACTTTTCTGTGTGCTCCTGACTTCAGAAATAGTACAGAAGTATGGGGAAGGAGAATTGTCTCACTAGGTGTAGCTTCTTGTAATCATTTTGGTGATGACAACACAAAAGTTTCCTTTTTCTTGTTTGAGTTTTTAAAAAAATTCTTGTAATCTGCAGTAATTTCTCTCTTCACTTCTTGTAAAGATGTCCTTGCTTAAGAGCTTTCTGAAACAATACAGCACAAGGCAGAAAAATACACTGAAAAATCACAGGGTGTGCATTGCCTCTAACTTAACCACACCTTCATCTTGGCTGTTAATCTGTATGTTTATACTGTATAGCTGAACTTCACTTCCTGCCAGGAATATTTGAGTTTTTGCTGGGGAGGGGGTAGAGGGGCAGGGTGGAGCCCCAAAGGAGAAGAGAGTTGATACAAGGAGTTGTGGTCAAACGAGTTGCCACAAAGGGTTGTGTTTGTGAAAAAATGTCTTAAGCGGTGTGTTCTACCCTGAAAAAATGTAGGCTTTGGAAAATTGAGAGTTATCTAACACAAGCTTTCCCCTCTGCAGCGACGCTGTCAAACACCACCACCCATACGTTTGCTTTCACAGACATGAAATCAGTCTAAAACCCAGCTGCTGCTGCCACATGCTGTACTGTCTTTCCACACAGAATCACAGAATGGTTTGGGTTGGAACAGACCTTAAAGATCATCTCATTCAACCCCCCTGCCACGGGCAGCACCACTAGTGCAGGTTGCTCAAAGACCCACCCAGACTGGCCTTGAACATTTCCAGGGATGGGGCATCCGCAGCTTCTCTGGGCACCTATTGAACACAAGGTTTTCCCTCCCAGTATCTTTCATCAGTCTGCATAAGTGGGCAGTTAGCCAGTCCAAGGAGTTGATCCATCAGGGAGTTAACCTTGCAAAGAAAAATTACTATTTTCTGATTGCGTAAGTCCCATCACGGGCAAGGGTTATGGGCAGTGCCAGGGAGAGGGCCTGTCTGGTCTGTCATTGGTTTGTGCCTTACTCAGTGGATGGTGACTGAGGTGAGAGGACTGTTTTCTGTACAGAAACTATTATTTATCAGTGTTTGGTAAAGGTAAACGGATAAAGCAAATACTGTGAAGGCTTAGTAACATCACTACAGTCTGACCTTTGCCTGGCAAAAGTTATTTCAAGCATCTCTGCTGTCCTTTGGGAGCACCTTTCCTATTCTCAAAGACTTTTTTTACACAAAGTCTGGCAAAATTGTCTTTCCTTTAATCCTTCTTCTGGAAAGCTATTCTGCAACAATGAAGGAACTTGTGAAAATAATCCTTATAGGACTATTGCTTTTTTAAAAGACTGTGTGTTTCTTTCTCTTCCTATGTATAGATTTACATACTCTAAGATGCTGCAAAATCATCCTTTGGCACTTCTCAGTGTCCTAAACAAGAAATAAATATCTCACCTGCTCTGACCTCCAAAATCCAAGCTATCCTGGGAAAGGTGACTTTTGACTATAAATTGCAACCACATGTTGTATTAAAGACCATGTCAAAACTGATGTCTTCGCAATTCTCATTTGTGCTAGCATCTAGAATAATTTAAATTATAAATGAAAACCTGACCTCTGTGGTTAGCCAAATCAAGAGGCCCGAAAGCCTTCATATTTAAAGAGTCATTTGATTCCTAAACAGATCAGGAAGTTGGAGAAACCAAAATCTGACCAAATCCTTCGAAAGAAAATAAGTAGGACAGAAAAACAAAATAAAAGGCGGGCTGGGGGGGTCAGGGAGAAATATCAGACAAACCTGTTTACTGATCTCTAGACAAGAAACCCACACCTAAAAAATTAAAAAAGTAATGTGTACCTTCTGCTAACATTGAGCAATGAACTTACCTGGTAATAATTTCAATGACACACTGTAACTCATACAAAGTTTCCTACCAAGGACTTACTTGAAAATTAAGCATGTGTTTGATGTCTTTGACAAGAAGACATGGGATTCTTCATGATGTTTAATGTTCAGGGATAGATTTCACCAGGGTCATACCGAGGGGAACATTCTCCATGAATGCAAATTCCTCAGTGGACAAGCCTCTTCTACCAGGACTGCAGTTATTGGACCCCTGCTGGCACTGCCAGCTCAAGACCCCCTGCCCTGTACCGGGTAGAGGATAGTTCAAACAGGGCCAGGCAAAAACTGCACGCAGTTTAGAAGCTTTCCAGTGGCTTTTCTCAGTTACATGAGTAAGAATTGTTAAATATTTGCAGTCAGCACTGCGTGGAGCAATTCTGCTGAAATATGCAATATCCTTTCCCTTGATTTAGGCAGGGGATTAATTAAAAACACATATGCATTTACCCTCCTGCCAGAACTCAAGTTGATCTAACTAGGCTGGCAATAAATTTTAAACAATTCCCAAGGCATCAGTCTGAATTAGCACAGCATGTTGAGAGGCATGAGCTTAGTTCTTCCTTTCACCAGGATGTCTTCAGATCAGGTAAAGACCTTTACCTTAAACAAAAGCAAAGTTTACCAGATTATGTGGGTGCGGGAGGATAATGTAGCAGGAAATGCAGGCTTCTGTACTGGAGTGGGAACTGTAAATGTCAGCTCAGTATACCAAGAAAGCAGTCAGCCTTAGGAAACTCAAGTTACATTATGATGCTGAGTGGAGATTGGCTGTCTAGTGTAAATCCTGGATATTTATTCTGTAACTGTTTTCTTTAAACATGTAGCGAGGCAGATCCTTGCTTTGCCAGTAAGTAAGCATTGTCTCCATTCTCAATTCCTCTGAATGACAGGAAAGGTCAAAATTGCTGCATAATTACTTCTCAGCCTTTCAAAATTAATAGCCTCATAGCTCAGTATCAAATCAGTAATTTTTCTTTTTTAAAGAGCGGAAAACACTGAGTGGCTATAAAGAAGGTCTATTGCTATGCTATTCTATTTTGAAAGATACTCAAGTGTTCTGGAAGAAAATCACAAATTGGTGTTCTCTGATGTAAGTATAAAATCATATAACCATGTCTTTCTAAGTACTGGATACAGAAGAAGTGGTTTCAGTGTTGTAGAAGAGGCCTGTAAAGAACAAGTTAATGATCTCTGTATAATTTAATATTTCTTATTGTATTTCATGAAAAAAAATGCACATGGAGACATTCTCTAAACATCTAGTTCCCATAGTATTTTTGAATTACACATTTCATTTGTTTTACAAGACAGCTTGTGGAAAATTGCTAATTTGGAGAAGGAAGCGTGGGTTTCTAGGAAAGAATAAGGAAACATGAAGTCTGTTCCTGGCTTTGCTATAATTTTCCAAATGACCCTGAGCTATATTCTTAACAATTGTGCACTTTTAGTTGAACACACTAGAATGTCCTTTCCTCTCATACTGTCTTTGCTTGTCTCACTCAGTAGCAAGCTGCTTGAAGCATGCCAATTCTCACCACACACTATGCAGGTCCTACGACAACGGATATCTGATTTTAATGATTACCAGATTCATTCGATGAATAACATCCAAAGTAAAGATGGAAGCATCACACAGGAAAAGAAACCAGCGGGCAATGCAGGAAAATGTTATAAAGGGAAATAAAAGTTTCAATATTTTGGGCTTTATGGATGGAGAGGAAGGTAAACTGAGATGTGATGTGAAGGCTGAGGGTGGAATAAGTCTGTTGAAATGCATGCAAGACATAAAACACTAGACTCACAAGACGAGTCCATCTTATTTTTTTCCCTTTTCTGCTTCCATTTATTGCATTGGAAAATGCCCCTGGGAATGCACTTCCCTCCTCCTACTACCAAACACAAAGAGGTTTAAAAAAATGAAATAAAATGCGGGCGGCTCCTCATAAATTTGAAGATTCTCAGCTTATGAAGTTGCAAGAGCAACCCATGCAAGTGTGTCTCCCAGATTCCAACTATTGTAGGCTTAGGCACAAAATCACTAACATTTTCATAGGGAATAATGCTAACCTGTAAAAATTGTCTGCAAATCATTCAGGGGTAAGCTTCATTTCATTATTTTATAATAAAATTCCTTCCTAAGGGCAAATTGAGTGCAATTTTCCTTTAATCACTACCCCTTCCTGCCCCCTGCCTCTGCACATGAGTACTGCTATGAAAAATCAGGAGAAAAATCTTCTGAGATAGCTTATCTTTAAAGGTTACAGCCGAGTCTAGAAAGCTTTGTTCCCAAAATGGAAAATGTTTCTCTAAGTTAAATAATTTCAAGACTCTTTCTGTCAGTTTCATCTGCTTTTCCATTCTGGAGTGTTTAGTCTAAGTTACCATGTGAGCATTGTAGTGGTGGGTTCATAAAATGTACTGGTGCCCTTCTCACCTCCTACGTTCACCTTACCTGGGCGGAAAATTTCCTCTGATAACACCTCACAGCCCAAGGACTTCTTCATTCCCAAAGCCAAGAGAAGTAAAAAGCATCATTCTGACACTATTTGTATATAAATGCAATACTGTATCTAGCGTGACACTCTATGTACATATAGTCTGATGGTAACTACTGTTAAAAATGGCTTGAAAAATTCTTCAGCCTTTACCATATTTGGTTTCACAGTGCATCTAAGCCCTCCAATGCTTCCTTCTGGCTTGAACACATCTATATGCCATCTCCTTATAAATCAGACCAGCAAAAATAAACAGGGCACAGCTTTCACTTGCTGCAACAGGGGCGTGAAAAAGAAGGGGCGAAAGGTGAAGAATTGCGGCAAAGCACAACTCTTTCCTCTTTCTGCTATGAAGTGCCAGAGAACTGTCCTCACTTTTCCCTCTCCTTCCTTTGTCCTAAACCACTCTCATCTCCCCTGCCTCACAGATCCTGGCTTCTGGATAAGAAGAGATTTTTTCCTCCTCTGGAGGAAAATTCATTGACTTAATTTAATATTTGCTTCATTCTCAAGATACTACCATGATACCATTTTCACGAAAAAATAACACACCAGCAATCTTTTTTACCTGGGCACTATAAGTCAGGTGTTTCTGGATAGGTAACGATCTCAAGAAAAAAAAAAGAAATAAGAGTGCTGCTGTCATTTCAATAATTTTTTTACAGAAAATTTTTAGTGTGAGGTCGGAAATACCCGCTCCTTTTCACTAATGCTTATGGTGACTTTGCTTGCCTAAGTGCTAAAGCTGATGATAGCATGTTGCTGTGGCCAAACACCATGTGCTGTGGGTCAATAAAAACCAAATAACTTTTCTTGTGTGTGATGAGCTACAAAACTGTCACATATAACAACATCACCTCAGCTCTGTAAAGCCTGGAATATTCTTTTATACCACACTGATGGTCTGCCTTCATAAAGCAGTGGTTATTGCTGTGTTGCATCCAAATGAAAACTTTTTTGTTGCCTAATTACGGCAGAATAATGTACTAATGTACTAAATGAAAGGCAAATATCCATCCTATGTTCTCCTTTCCTCAGCCCTTGATTCTGCACTGAAGTTGGGGATATTTTATGAAGGTTAAACAAAATATTTGGAGCAAAGTCTGCTTTTTATAAACCCTGTCTCTGTCTAACCTTTCCCTCTCAGTAACATGAAGAAAAAATATACAGTACTGAATGTCTGGCAGCAGCTCCCAGCCACCGTGAGACAGTTACACTGCTGCTAAATCACATTAGCTGGAAGTTTGCAACAGTGAGATATTCCTGAATGTTTCGCCTCTGTTTCCACACAGCAATGTTTGGTGCGAGATTTTTGCTTAAATTTCCCTTTGCACAAATCTTTCCCAATTATTTATGATGGCTATCCATTTTTACAATGATGCTTTTAAGAGGTGTTGGTGAACAACCTTTCTGTACTTGCTGTTGTTTCTTAATGGAAAGTTTCTGAAACTGTTCCAAAGTCCTCTTCGGTTTGCCTGCCAGTGAAAGCCTCAACCCGTCTTTGCTCTCTACTCCATTTTGTTTCGTTAAATTTAGTTCTGTTTCTTGATTAGGTGCAAGTGACTGAACAAGTTTTTCCTGGACGATGTGTACTCACAAACATATGCTTGTTGAAAGTTGAAACAAGCTACTGGATGTTTATTATCCCCTTTGTGGGCAAAAAATTCATATATCAATGAAATAGGTGAAAACAATTCCGAAGGCAATATATACTGTGAAATCCTTCTCTGAGGCCTGATAGGGTAATGAACAATTATATTTTTTAAAAGATATATGAAGACTGTGACTCCAGAATAGTTTTAAAATAGATAGATAAGCATTGTTGAAGAAAATCAGCACTCTAATTCTGTCATGGACCCAGAAAAGCACTCAAGTTGATGCTCAACTTTAAGCTGATGCTAAAACAGGGCACTGATAATGGGTTTATTTTAGTTTTAAGAAGGACAGCTGTGTTTATTTCTTTTTGTCCTTAATACTGGGCAAAAGTGCCTTGAGCACTGGGTTAGATGTTTTTGTTAACTCCCTAAATAAATCTAAATAATAAACTAAATAATAATATATTAATTTGCCCAAAACCTTTTCCTCCTTTAGTTTAATAATCTGATGGGTTGTTTTTTCTTGCTTTCCATTGTCCCATGTGTGCTGTGATATGCTTCTTAACTACTCAATGAAACCAAAATGCTTTTGTGAAGTGTCTGTTTAAATTTGTAATGCTTTACCTATTAATTTCCTTTCAGTGTTTGTTTTTGGTAACAGCTGGCACTGCATTACATCCCAGTATAAAAAGGATGGCTCTGGCTCTATCTGCATCCAGGAGCACGGCCTAAAAAAGGAACCAAGGATCCACCCTCCTTCAGCCCACACAAGAATGTTTGCACATGAAGACTGCTGATAGTTCCCAAAACCAAGGGGCTGCTTATGTTTATCTATTCTGTGCTCTGCTGTTTGCTGTCACCCAGGGGCAGCCAATGGTCCTGCTCAGCTACCAAGCACTATCGCAGTGTCAGATTAAGACTTGTTACTGTCCAAAGACATTCATAAGGGCTGCCCATTGCCCCCTCCTCTTCCTCCCAGTCCAGGAAATGTTCCTCTATGGCCAGAGATGGTGCTGTGATACTGAGAGGTCTGGGCCAGATCCCATTTACTATTGGACTGGATGATTTGAAGGGTCTTTTCCTGCCTAAATAAATCTATTATTCTGTGGTCAGTACTGCCAACATCCTCAACCATTCTTGACTGTCACTTTGTCCTGAGATAGACATTTCTCACCCATTTTTAAATCAGAAGCACTCAGGTCACTGATTAAGGAAGTATGTTGCATACATGTTTATATATTGATCAAACATTTATTTTGTGACTAGCAGATAAGTTTCAGGTTTTCTACGTATGCATGTTTCAGAGCAATTTAAGTAAATAAAAATAGCTAAACTAGTGTAACAATAGGAAGAATTGGGTTATCAGTTTGCTTTCTACTGGACAAAGAAGACAAAGCCCCCTAGAGTTAAATTTTCTAAGACAAGAGTCTCTAAATGTAATTGAGCAGCAGCAGATAATTAGATGACATAAATGCTGGGAAAAATGCAGTGTACCAGTGCTTAAAAGGCTTATGGGAAAACCATTCTTGCTGTCTATATTCACCATCAACAGATATTAAGCACAGATAGCATTGCTTGCTAGTCCTGAAAGCAGCCAGTTTATTCCAGCTAAAGAACTGACCCCAAAGCACCTTTCATTCACTCCATTTTAAGAGAGGCTTACTTATCTTCATCAGGATCAAGAAGACCTGCACCAGGGTGAGAAACAAGCCATATCCCACACCCACTGACAGGTGTTGCAGCAACCTCCTCACCTCTCTGCCTACAGAAGCCTCATGGAAGAAGATAGTGTAGCTCCCAGTCGTAAATTTAGCCATTTAACTATATCATCAGCTCTAAGGGGAACTACTTCAAGGGTCTTCATATGAGCCCCAGAAATACATCATTACCATGGTTTAGTGGCAAACAAGACCAGTAAAGGTACAGGAATTTCAGTCAGGAAGCCCTTAGTGTAAGGCTGTTGTCATATTCCTCCTGACATTAATAGTGACCTCAGTAATCCAAGCAAAATTAAGCAGTGGCAGATCAAAGTCCTGCTGCTGTCTCCACTCTCTGAGCTCACCATTCAGATGCAGAGCTACTCTCAAATAAAAGCCAGATGTCGAGCTGGCTCCATTTCCTGATTAGCTGAGATGTCACTTTGAGAGCTCACTGGTCCGGGTCCAGAAATTTAACTAACCTTTCCAGTGGGACATCAAGGCAAATAGAATAAAAGGCACAAACCAGTGCTGGTGGTGATGAGGACAGATTATCTCTTAGAAAGGAGTCCTCTCACAGAGAAGGGGTAAAATTACTGCAGGGAAAGTAGCTGTTTATTCCTGTGCTGCATTACATCATCCTCTTTTAAACCAAGCAATCTGCAGAGCAGACACAAGAAATGCTTCTCATGGCTAATAACACTAAACACTGACAGGGTTCCATAGTAAATACGCTGCTCCTGGTTGGAGGCAAATGGAGCAAAGACAGCCTTGATCCTAATCCTGGCAAGGCTGAATTGACTGTACAATCTTCTGAGAACTAAAATCTTGAAAAAAGTTGATAAAACTCAGAAAAAAAAATCAACCCATCAATAAAACATAATGAAGGGGTTTTTTTAAACTTGCTTTTTAATTTATGTTTTTGAAAATCCAGTTTTATTTAAATTTTCAATGTTTTGATTTTTCTTAAGATTTTTCTGTTTGCAGTTTTAATACAGAAAGACTGGTCTTCTTTTTATCTCTTGAAGTTTGAGCTTTCCAGCAAAAGAATCTATTCAACTTTTAATTCTGGAAATTTTGTTGTGATTTTGGCAACAGTAACTTTCATTCTTGTACAATTTAGTGTGTGAATATTGTGCAAGTCAGCTCTCCTGAGTTATAACTCTGTGTCTCTTGAAAAACCATCAAAACAAAACTGGTATAAAATATGATTACATCCATTCTCTCAGCTAATCTTCTGACTCCCCATCACTACTTCACACAGAGAAAACTCCTCCAGCCCATATGCAGTCAGTTGGTTTAAGCTGTAGAAAAGATGTGTTGCCAGATCAAACACTTGATTTTAACACAGTCCTGCTAACACTCCTTCCTTGCATTGATTTGGTGAGAGCTCAGCTTGAGACATCCACAATAATTTTTGTCCAATAAAGAGCAGCTATCAAAATTTTAAAATGTAGGATTTGTCTTATATTTTCCAAAGCATGCAAACATTGTTTTGGATCTATAGCATTAAGTGTGGGCAGCAATTTTAATTAACTAACCCCCTGTCTTGACTACCCCTGGAAAATGGTTTTATATGATTATGACCCAGCCCTTCGATTTCGGCATTAATTTGTTTGGTTGCTTTGGAGTCAGCAGAATGAATGGATGTGCTCCTCATGTGAGAAAATGTACCTTTCACAGTTTGTTTATTCTTCACCCTTGGCTCTCATTTATGAGATCCTCCTGTGAAGTCTGAACTTGAATTTCTAGCTTCACACTCATTTCTCTGGAAACTGACTGAGCAGTAGAGGAGACTTCAGAAGGGATGGCAAAGCCTTGTACACACCCCGATCCAGTTTCAGGACTAATAGCAAAGAAAATGCCAATTGCTCTGTCAAAAAAATGCTTATTTATAATATTCCTTCTTTCCACCTTGTAGGTACCGTGCATGAAAGCAATTTCAAAAAATATTTCTTTTCAATTTTAATTCCCTTTAAATCGGTGAGCTCATTAAAAATTACTTCAGGTCTATTGACCTTCAATTCTTTAAGATGTAAACTCTTTAAAAGATCTGGAACAAACTCAGTTCCAAACTACAATGGTAAGTATTAAATGCTATCGTAACAGAAATCATATGCCATTGGTTTTCATTGTGCTGATGGCTGCTCACGGAGCCAGGACCCACACTGTATTTTAAAGACAGTCAGATGCCGAAAGTGTCAAAAGGAAACATTGTGTCCTTTCCTGGAGAATACTATGACAGTAGAAAAGACAGAACACCCTCATGCCTTTTTTGATATCCTCCTTTTCTAAAAATGTCTACTTTTTTTTTATTTCACTGTGTCACTGTGCTCCCTTACCCCCACTTGGCTCCTTACAGGGGAGGTTTGGCCATGTCTGGGTGAAGATGACATCTCTTAGGGTCCCAACTTGCCCCCTAGAAATTTCAGACTGGAAAAATGTTTCCTGCGATGCCAAATGACAAATACTCCCTCCCATTTCCCATTTGCCCACAAAGCCCGCATGGTCCAAAGGACAGGTTAATTCCTTCAAGCTTCGGAGTTGTGATTTAACCTACCTGCCAATGCACCAACAGCATGGTGGAGTGGGGACATGTCTTATTATTGTCTTCTGATAAAGAAAGTTATTTCCACATTTTCTTCAAGTGGGGAATGTGTTTAAATCTCAAAAAAACACCCCAAAAAATCCCCAAAACAAAACAAAACACCCCCCCAAACTAAAAAAAACCAAAATAAACCCAAAAAAGCAGATTTTTATAACCCATTTCTTTACATGTACACTTTTTCAAAACAAGTAATATATACCAGAATACAAGAGAAATCATATAGCATTGCAGTTTCTCATGTAGAATTATTTTAGCAGAAGGACCATCTGATACTGATAATAATAAAAACTTGCTGTAGAGCCACATAATACACCAAGGGTTGAACATACAGTTGATTCAAAGCAGTAGTAGAAACATTTAAGTTACTCCCCAGAACTTCTGAATTGGCAGGGAATTACATAGATAATTGCAATTTTACCATGCTTATAAGCTTTTGCTTCACTAATAACAAAAATGCATATTTTCATTGCTGGAATGACAACTGGGTTAATGAAGTGTTGTGAAAAATACTGTGAATGGTGTCACTGTTCAGCACCACTTAAAAGTAAAGTGTGGTATCAGTACAGAACTGGCATAGTGATTCTGTCTCTGAAGTGCTTTTCCCTCAGAAAAAAAAGATAGACAAGAGTCCCATTTTAATTTAATTTATTTAAATTTAATACTATTCCATTTAAATTTTTAATTTTCTTTTTTATTTCTATTTGTTCTTTTTTTTTTTTTTCTCCATCTTTAACATTTTTCAGCATGGACTTGTGAGAGAAAGAATGATGAACAAGAATCCTGATCTCCAAAGGTCCCGTGGCACATTCCAGAACCAATATGGGCTAGGATGACTCAGCAAACTCCTGCACTGGCCCTGAGTCCCTCCTGCCCAGGAGGATCAGCACTGGTACATATAATGCCCCCAGCACTGCACAGCAATAGGAGAGGAGGAAACTCTTGATCTGCAGATACCTGCAGCCTCTGCTAAGGATTCTGATACCTGAAGCAGCAGCAGGAGTCACTTTGAGCTTCACTTGCAGCATCACTTTTTCTGTGGCCTACTCCCTGATCCTTCAGAAAAAAAAAAAAAAAATAAATGGAAAAGAACCAAGAAATTCAAGGGGCAGCTCACCAAAGGCTGACCTCCAAAGGCCCTGTGGCACACAGTGGGAATTCCTACTTGTGTTGATGCACAAAATTGAGAACATACCTGAATGTAGTACATAATTCTGAGGGAGAATGTTTCTTCAGTATCTGTATGTTTCTCTGAGACCAAACATATTCAAGTGCCTCAAAATCAGATAACAATCTTCTGCTTCAGGCTAATTGGGGTATTGTGAAGCTAAAAATGTCATCAGGGAAGTGCACACAAAATCTAGCCCCACTTCTTTCTTCCCCTGTGCTTGGTGCTCTGTGATGACATGTGTACTACCAAGCATTTGTACTTGTTTAATTTCAGAGAATAAGTCAGAAATGAGTAGCATTGAGTCTTTGAAAAGTTCCGTGTTGAGAAGCAGCAGCATTAATTAAGAATGAGAAAGCCTCACAGTAGGTTTGGTAATTTAAACCCAAAGCAGCTTCCCATATCAAGAAATATACAGATATTGAAGAAGGGAGGCATTCTCCCTGAGAATTCTGTACTGCGTTCAGGTATGTTCTCAATTTTGTGCATCAACATAAGTAGGGATTCCCTCTGTGTGAATACTGGGGCTTGTGACTTTAATCTGCAGCACACATGTGTGATGATTTAATGGCCCTTCTGTTTAGTTTATCGCCCATCCAGTCACCCGGAAGCAGAGAGTAATGATCACAGCCTGGGACAGTTGCAAAGCATATGTGGAAGGCTTTTCAGCCCTAAGGCTCTAATCTCTTCTGTTAGTTACCACTGCCGTGTGGTGAGGCTGTTACCATCCCTGACTCTGAAGCACAGTTCACAGACTCCTTACACATGGTTTATGCAAACCTCTACAAAGCTGTGCTGCATTGCTCTACAGGCGAGAAGATGCATCAGTCTTTACTTCCCCTCTTTTCTTGCTGTGCCCAAGAGAAAATTATTTGTCAATGTTCATTTATGAAATAGTAATTGAGTTCTTCTTCTGGTGATTAAAGAAATGACAGATGTTGACATGTACAGCTTAAATGAAAACAAAATGCTGACGAAACCAGAGTCATGTGGAGGGACCACTGTTACCTCCACATGCAAACTACAGACTCCAGATGAATCCCAGATGCTTGCTGGAGTATGCACAAAGAGGACTGTGTTTATTGTCACTGCATGGTTATCTCAGTGGTACATCCAATATAAAATGATGAGGCTGGCTTTTAAGCTATTTATCAGATGGAAAAACAAATCAAAAAGCTTAGGAGTCTAGAAGGTGTCTTGATTGACAAGTGAGAATTTTAATAGGAATTATATTGAAAACTCTATGAGTTTAGAATCATCCTTTTTAAAGAGGCCCTTTGTTTATTTACTTTTTTTTTGTTTTTGTTCACACTCTGTCAGTCTTTCTAACAAGGCTCCACATCCCATTACAAGAAGAGTATGAAAACTTTGAGGAGGAATCCAAGCTAATATTTCTGAGGCACATTAACTTTTAATGTGAAATGGTCACTTTGAGGAGAATTCAATTCTATTTCAGCAAAAAATAGTTGATTCTCTAAGTTTGTATAGAAAACAAATGTGTTTTAATTTAAAAGATTGTCAAAGCTGTTGACTGATTTTTTTTCATATTAAAACATAGCTTTTATGGAATTACAATCTATGGAACATAGGCACATTCTTCTGAACAAGTCAAATTAATTGTGGGAGTTGTAGTAAGTTATCTAGAAAACAGGAGTTCTGATAATACATGTCAACAAAACTTAAGCAATGCTGGGTCAGGCCTCCTCCTGGTTATGACTGGAAGAGATCTGCTGATTTACACTAGCAGGGAATGTGTTCTGTAAATTTCTCAGTTATTTTTACTAAACAGTGAAAACAGTCACAATTTTTTTATTATTATTATTGTTCTTTTTTTATTATTTTTTTTTTATTCATGCTCTACACAGATCTCCACCCATATCTTGAAAATCTGCTGGCAATACGTAGGCTGGAGCACACACTTAGGCACCAGGAATGTATTTTGGAGGGGGAAGCTTTTATAGTGGAAAGGCTGACATACTCCAAACTATTCACAGCAAATGCAGTGGAATAAGGGAAAGGGAAAACATGCAAAGAACAAAATATATTCCTACAGGAAAGTCCATGAGAAACTGCATTCCAGTTAATACTGGGTAATCCCAAGAAAAAGTGATTTAGCTTATTGTTTTCTTGCCCACTTATACCTTAAAGCTAAATGTTATTTCAATGTTTGATGGTTTTCCACAGACACCCTTTAGCAGAATGATCATCCTAAGGTTTATTTTCCATGACCAGTATGCCTGGTATTTGATTCTTTCTTCCTGTTGTGGGATTTACAGTCAAGCTGCGGATTTTAACACAGTTCATCTTCCAAGATTTCTGGACCAAACCTTACTCTACCAATCAGAAGACTAATATGCTTTCTGGCTATGTTTTGTCTTATTTTGTCTTAAACTCCAAGGTGCTCATTCACCAGGTAGAAAAGTACAGAACTGCAGCAGTCTCCATTTAGAGCTTGACTCAGATTTTCAAATAAAAAATATATGAAGAAGTAAGTGAGCAAATGCTTGTTGGTAGCAAGAATTGGATAATACTCAGAATCAAGGATTAAACCAGAAGAAGATTAAAAACGCCACATTTCTGTTCATTGCCTAGTTCAAGTCACCAAGACTGTATTAAAAAGGAGGGAAAAAATGTAAAGATTTGTAGATTTACTCACGTCATCCTCTAGCATTCACATTTAACCTGAGGAAGACAGTAAGGGCTGCAATTCTGTTAGACTTTGAAACCAGTGTTTAGAAAATAATAATTCTGTATGTTTGCAGCTTGTTTTTTTTGTGATATTTTATGTGTATTTTGGGATATTTTAGTTAATTTCTACGGATATATCAATTAAATATTTGGTTTGAGAAAAACATTTTGCATGTGCTAGTACTCCCTGGGGGGATAGCACTATTTATATTTCTACATTCTTGCACTTCTATGAAAGGAGTGAACTAAATACAGCAAGCGGAAGCATGTTCCAGGCATTGTGGGTCTTAGCAAATCTGCAGCATCCAAATCATTGCAAACCCTTGGGAATGCAACTGCCTGAGTTGAAGTCAGGCTTACACGTATGATTTTGAAAGTAGATTGTGGGTCAACAGCCAACTACAGCTGCGGGGAAAAAAAAAATCTCCAGGAGTTTATAGGACAACTGAGTCTTAGCTGGAGAAAAACAACATGATAGTGTTCTGCCTTGCTGTGAGGATGGGACTAGGCCTGCCCTTCGACCGTGCTGGCAAAGTCACTGCTTGCTGACCCCCTCTTCATGCCTCCACTGTGTCCAGCTCGAGAGTCACCTGTGCAGGGTTTTGGTTCTCCCATCACTGGTAGGTAACCCAGGCTGCAAGGTGTGATGCATACAAGCAAACTTGGACAATGCTGCCAGGGCAGTGGGAAAGGGAGTCTGAAGATAATGGATTAGCAGTTCCGAGGAGAGGTTACTCCCATTAGCCATGGAAACTATTTTCCATAGCATTCAGGGACATTAATAATACTGTTAATTACACCAATTAACAGCCTTCCATGGTAATATGAATTATAATTAGTATGAACATTTTGCTAATTAAAACTTGAATTAACCCCAGTATCAGCTAATTAAATTAGAACCACAATCAGTTTACTTTAGAAAAAAACATGTAAAGCTGTTTCTGCCCATCTCACTTTGCATCCCCTCCTCCCCAACTCCCCCCGCCCCTAAGTCTGTCACTAACCATGACTCTCCATGGTGCCATTTCATAGCAGCCCTGCGCAAAGATTTCTTGTGCTTAGTTGTTCTCAGATGATTGGCCTGCTGAGCTGTACTATCAGCTCCTTGGTAGGAATACAGGGCTTGGTAGCACCTCATGGCATGAGGTGATTTTTCTGGTAAAGAGGGATGTCTTCAGACAGAACAATGTGAGCTGACAAAAAGTGCCTTCTGTGGGCAGAGATACATTAATAATGCTGGTTTTGTGTTGGGTTACTTCTTGTCATTGTTGTTGTTGGTTTTAAATTGGAATAGTGGTGTTAGCCAGAGGTGTGTATTTACAGCCCAGATCAAACTTCATGCTATTGGTGAGCTTCACAGCATTATCTGGTAACGCGGTGCGTGGGGTCGATGGGCTGGTGCCACGCCTCTCCCACAGAGTCCCTCGCAGAGACACTGTGGCGGTGCTCTGTCAGCACCTACGCGAGCACTCAGCCTCACCCTTGCTGGTGGATGCAAGCAGCCACTCACACACAGCTCTGTGTGTTACGGAGATGAAGAGGCAAGAGGGATTCTTTGCGTGCAATTCCGAGGCCGTTTATTGGGGTCCGCACGGACCGAGAACAAACCGCTCCGAAGGAGAGGCAGAGACAAAGAACCTCGAACAAACCCCCGCCGAGGGATCCCAGGGGTGGGCAGAACATCAATAACCAATAACCTGAGGGCTGGGGGGGAGGAAAGGTTGAATGGCAGAACGGGGGCCAATGGAAGAGGGGAGGGGAGGGGGGGAGAGGACCAGGGACCGAGGGAAAAAGAACCTTCTGGCACAGTGGTGTGGGGAGAGATCACTTTGAAACAACAGAGGGGGTGTAGCGTGGACTTAACCACTGCAACAATCTGGTGCTGAGATTTTCTTTTGTACATCAGGCCAATGGGCACAGTTTCTTTTCTCTCAACACTTCCACCTTTGTGGTTTTCTTCCTTTCATTGCTATCCTCTCAGAGCAGTGTTCGGGAGCATCAAGGGAAAATAATTAACCCTGTATTCTCATCCTTGGTTCTGCCACTACAGGAGTTCCCTCACTACCAATTTCATGATACTTGAATCGAGACAGTAGTAACAAAGACATTTATAGAATGTATGAATGTAGACAAAAGTGTTATTTCCAATTTCTCTTTTCTCAACACTTCAGAAATAACCACAGAATAATAAATGCTCTGTCTGTTGAATTAGATTTTTTTAACATTAAAAATTGCAGAATATTTGGATATGCTTATTACACAGAAGCAAAAGCTGGAAGAGTATTTTGAGACTTGCATAGTTAATTTTAATAAGCCTAATCGGTCAGCTTTCACAGATGTTGGCTCAGAGAATTAACAGGTGTCACTAATAAAACAACCAAATTTTCCCTTTTTATTTACTTGAGGTCAGTAAAAGAGTACAGCTGCAGTCCCTAAAATATTACAGCTATAATGCATTTCAGAAGAATATTGGAAGTGGAGAAGACTCATAGTTTTCAAGGATAGATACTTTTTTTTACTATCCAAAGAAAAGTAATTTATCCCATTTTTAAAAAGAAAAGTCAACTGGTGTTTTATCTTCTTGTGATCTGACCTGCTTGAAATAAAGTGCACAGTGAATAAAAGTACAAGGAAAAAGAACATGTTGTTCTAGGAGCTCTGAAGTGAGGAAGATTTTAATCTTAGAAGCCGTTTAGATGCTACAGAGATGGTTACCATAACACTGCGACAGTGTCAGGTGTAGTAAGTGTTTCTCCTAGGTGATCAGGAAAACATGTATCGCTTTTCCATCGTGCCAAGAAAGCACAATTAAATCACAGACATGCCCGGGCAGATCCCTCTGTGTACGGTCACGGGTCTGTAAGCATAAACAGCTGCCCAAGCGCAAAGTTTTCCACTGAAGCCAAGGCCTTGAAGAGGAGCAAGGACACGGGACTGCTGCAATGTGTTACTGGAGGAACTCCTCGATGTTGAGGGCATGCTGTCCTTGAGGGGCAGAAATCTCCTGTGTCTGAGCATTATTCCTCTGTGAGCTTCACCCAAGTTCTGATCATACTAATGTCATCATCAGTTTGTTCAAGGAGATTTTTCATGGGATGCATTGAAGTAAAAGTCTCATCTCACACTGGATGTACATGAGGAAGAACTGGCCTGAAGGTGTGATGCTCTAGGCTGTCTCTCCCCTACTGACTTTGGGAAGAAATATTTAGAGATCATTATCAACATCTGTCAGGGAAATTGCTCTGATTTCATATCGCACCAACACATCATGGCTTGAAAAAAACAGCCTTGAAAGGATTTGTGTGTGCAATTTCCTTTGCTTTCTGAGTTGGATAAGCAGTTCAATGTGTTTTTGTGGGGATATTACTATCTTCTTTGTGTTCCTTTGCCCATTTCTGCTAAAAGCAGAATTTAAAGCTCTCACAAAAATAGAAATTGTTTCTCGGTGGGAACTGGCAGATCTGAGCATGACTTCCTTGTCATTTTGAACATGTACCTCACACTGTTCATCCTGATGACAGACACAGGTTTTCAAGCGATTATGATTGCTTCTACCCATTGCCCATTTTAACATTCGTTAATGTCAAGAAGAACAACTCCTAGTGATTTCACTGGTCACAGCACCCCAACCCTTCTCTTGTAAACACCTACTCCCTCAAGTAGTTTTAGTTCTGAGTTAAGATTCCTTACAGTGTATTAAATGCAAAGACTTAGGCCACCTTAACTTTGGAGAGCATAAAATTTGAAAAAACTTTCACATGATGGTGAAAATATGCATGTAAGTTTGGAAATCAGATATATTCATCCATTATAATTATACTGTTCACCAGCTCTATAAAGCTGGCAGAACCTTCCCTTAAATGATAAAAGGGAATTAAAAGTAAGTATGATTCAAAACAACAAACTCTTTCAAAGCAAAGCTGAATTCCTTGAGGTTAAGCAGCAGTAAAACTAGCAACAGGTACATAGTTGAGAGGTTTAGATACACTTGTTGTTTTGGCAGGTGTCCAGTTATAAAAAACATTGTCCTTGAAACTTGGCAATTAGTGATGGTAGAAGTAATTCCCCAAAGAGATGATGGGATTCAGACAAATGGTGAGGAAGTCAGGAGGAGTAGGGGAAGGTTTCGAGGTGAACAACCTCCAGACTGAGTTTGTTCAGTACACAGGTATTTATTTTTTTGCAGGGATGAAGTAGAAAGGAAAGGACCCTTTCACTTTGATTCACTCCTAAGAGCATATACAAAAGCTGTAAAGTTGTTTTAAATGTTCATGATGGTGAAACACCCTGGTGCCTCTGAGACAGCCATAAATATCCCTCAAAGAAAAAACGCCTTTCACAAAATCTCATGTAGTGACCAGACTGAAGAGTTATAGCACAAGTCATGTCACTGTTTTAAGTTGCAGAAGAGGTATTGAGAGCCATCCTTAGTTCAGTGCAACCTGTCCTCTGGTGGGCAGGGAAGGCTGGGAATCAGGGGGGAGGAGAGGAACAAATAACTTGTAGGGAAAGGATTTGAGGATGCTTACAGTTTTCCAGCCCAGGGAGCCTGTCAACACGGTGTTGAAACACACAACCACTTTGTTAGCTGCCCCAGCAGCACCTCTCCTGGGTACCAAATCATAAGATATGCCATTAAAAGGAAAAATTAGAACCTGCTTCTCTCACAGGCATCAGTTTGGCTGTTCAGACACATCTACGTTGGTCTTTATAGAGAAAAAAAGTACAACTGCAAAGACAGATGTCTGCCGACATTGGCATAATGGTGAGTTCAATCACTAGAGTCAGTGATCTCTGTTCTCTTTGTGCATCCCTTTTTTCATATGTTCGGTAGAATTACAAAATGTGGAAATGACCTTGGAGGACTAGGTCATCTGTCCTTTGTAAAGATAGAGCCTCACAGAACTGGCTGAATTTAGGCTGTTGGGTAGGTGAGATTTTAGGATTGGTTGGATCAATTTGTCCAAAAGATGTCAAGACACACTTCTGTTCAGGCAATAGAAGGAAACAGACAGAAACTCAATAGAACTCAGAAGGAAGTAAAGGGAAAATATGGACCTTGTCATGTATTTCCATATTTCTCTTCCCATCATGGCCTCCCGTGAAAGCTTTGCTTCCATAGGTATCAGTGCTTACCCAGTTTTAAGTTCAGTTATATCTTATTATATTAATACATTTCTTTTTCTTCCTGACCTAGGAAAATTGTTATTATTATTACCATTATAATAGTTATTTTTTTTCCTGCAAAAACTGCATAGGACACATCAAAGGGAAGGCCTTTGAGCAGTGTGTGCTTTCACAGAAACCAACACAGTCTGCAGCTGCTGGTCTGCTGGGATTCAGGGTCCTCCACAGGACTGGACTGCATCTTTCTTAGCTACAAATGTATATATATGGATACCAATATATAGCTGAAATATCCAGAGACAACTGGCTTAACTGGGCAAAAGAGAAGCCACATGGATATCTGAGGGCAGAGTTAATACTGGAAGCTGAAATAGTTTGGTGAAGAAAAGAGGAACACTACATTTGTTCAGTTTTTGAAGTATGTACACCTAGTTTGGACTTGTCTCTGATGTAATCTTTCACCTTTCCTACATCTTACCAACTCTGATTTTAAATTCCATGAGAGGTTATAACACAGGAGTGCAGGAGAGCCTGGACTACATCAGACTGAGGGTCCATCTACTCTGGTATCATTCAATGGGGGCCTAAGTGGAGTGAAAATAAAGGCAAGAGCAAAGGTTATTTACCACAGCAGCCTCCCAGGTAACAGCTACTTCGAGCTCAGGTCACATGCAAAGTCTCTGCTTGTGGTAAATCCTCTGCTTCCATGAAGCATGAACAGCTTCCAATCTGCCCTTTAAACCCCACCAGCTTTCAAAAGCCATTTTTTCCAGCTTTCTCTGTGCATCCCACAGCTTCATGGTTTGAGGGAAGCCTCACAGATTCTCTGGTGAGGCTTCTTCCATAGTACAGGTGTGTGCCAAGATGTGACCTGTCTCCTTTGAGCCAGTCTGTCTGGGAAACATCCATTCACTAGTTATAGGCTGAAACTGTACCTTCCAAAGATAAGGAAACATCATAACATTATCACAAAGCGTCAAAGGGGAGATACTTGGATACTGCTAAATCCGTTCTGCCTAGGCCAGTGGTGTATCACGTCTTCTACTCCAGATGGTGTGTGCCGTGGAGAGAAAAGATGGGAAGAACCAATTCCTCAGACTGTGACAGAAAGGGTACAAAAACCCCCATGGTATCCTGGCCTTTGGACTTTAGGGACCTAAATACAGGTGGATGAAAAAACTGCCCATTAGAGTAGCTGGAGTCATCAGGCTTAATTGCAAAAATGTAGAATCCATGCAGGGAATTTTCTCCTACTGAATAACACTTTCAGGAAGAAACCAGATTTCCGGGTAAATTTAGGTTATGGAGTTCCAGTGCTGTCAGTGTAATGGCTTTCACTGGCACTAACTTATATTAAAAATATCACTCTCTTGATTTACACACAATTTTACATGTCTGTATAGGTTGAAGTCCTTATGTTAAATATAATATTGTATAAAGTGTCTCCATTTGAACTCTTATGAAGCTGGGCCCATTTTATGACTTCAAATACTTTCCACATTATCACATATTTCAGACTGCAAACCCACAGGAAATTAGTAATCATTTTTAACGGTTGTAGTTTCCCCTCCTTTTTTTTTTTTTTTTCCTTTTCTGGGGAGCAGAGGGAAGTATGGGGGGTGGGGGGGGAAGGTAAAATATATACGTTTTCCCCACTTGAATTATATCTAGAAAGCTTTTACATTGTCCAAAAACACAGAGTGTAAAAAAGTTAAAAAGAGTTAAAACTGCTACTGTGAATTCAGCACTTAAATGCTGAAATACCTGGCTAAAATATCAACATCTGGAAAGAAACATGTCTTTTCCATTGTTTTTAATCCCTTTTAGAGAAATCATTACATTATGTATCTTTCTGAAGATTTAATATAGTTCAAAAATGAATCAACACATGATGTAGAAATTACTTAAGTTCAACATCTTATGCTGCATGGAAATTTGGACTAAAGGATCATAAAAGCTCTTTCTGGAATTCAAAGTTTATAAATAGCTACCTGCTTCTAGTGATTTCTTAGGAGTGAAATTTGGCTTGTTGAATATGTATGTCAGCATCAGACTAGATGGCCTATTCAGGCAGACACAAATACTATCTGGCACTGATTGAATATTGGCTCAATTACTGAGCACAAAAAGAGCTTAAAATAATGTTTTTGGCCTGCTTGAGGCTCTGTAGAAGTTAAACGCCAATTACATGAGTCTGTACTACTGGGCATTGAATCTGCCACACTGTGAGGTGTATTCTGTAGTAATAGTTGTAAAATCACATACTGTAATCACAGTAGAGTCATCGGTAGAAAAGCATGACTAAAAAAATGCCAACGCTATGCATACACTTTTCTATTAAAGACACTAAAGCAGTCTTCTCTTAAAAGCCCAGCAGTTTACTGTGGTTATAGTGTCTTAAGTATTCTGGTATTACACACCACTCTGGAGGGGAAGAAAGCCTTAGGTGGCTTTGCTTGTTCTGCTCTCTCTTTTCCTGGCAGTGGGGAAAGGATGAAGCTGATTTGATTTGTTTAAATGCTGTAAAGGTAACCAAACCATGATTAAATTTCAGAGCCATTTGTCAAGCTCTGCTCAGGCAAAAATGCAAACAAGACTGACTGCAAATTAATTCTATTTATGCTTTATCACAGAGAGAAAACATTCTCAGTAAGAGCAAAGTTAAGAGCAAAATAATAGTTCTGGTATTTCAGAAAACTGCAAATATTTTACATCTTCTCCAAAGGAAAAATGTTAAATATGGCCATTTTGAAAGAAAAAAAAAATTAAAAAGAGATGTAAAAATTTTTGTAGCTTTGCAAGTGAAGAAAACCTTTAAACTTTTTTTCATATGTGTATTTTCCCGAAAGTGAAAACCAACTTTTGGTAGGACTGATGTCACCTACATCTCCCATGACTCATACTTCTGCAAATGCAGAGGTTAGTACAGTTTTCCTGTTGATACATAGCTGCCTCCAGATTTAAGTCCTGGCTCTAAAGTGCCTTCTTAGTAATGAACCACAACTGTTCTTAACAGCTGTGGTTGAAGCACACCTGGACTTGGAAGAGCTCGGACACCTGGAGTAGGAGATTATAAAGCTGCATCTAAAGTGTGCAGTGCACCAGAGAGTGAAACTGACTATTAGAGGCTTAAGGTGGAGCCTAGAAAAAATCAGTTCTTCGTTAGCAGAAGAACAAGTTTTGCTTCCAGAAATTGCACAGAGATGGAAATTCACTGGCATGTAGGATTGCCTTAACCTTAATACCTCCACCACGCTTTTCCTGTCTTTCTTTTCAGTTTCAGAGCATATACTGTTCGTCAGGTTTGGAGAAATTTTGCACTCTGTGCAGATACTCAAGAAAGATTTAATGTTAATCCCAAAGGCCATTTATAGAAGGCTCCCTGTACTAAGAGACAGGAGCAAAGATGAACTGGGCTAAAAAATTAAGTTTGTGCCTCCTCTTCCTTTTCATGCAAAATGGAAAAAATAATAGCTGACTGCTGACAGTAATTTCACCTCTGAAATGTACTTGGGTATTTTGTAATTGTAGAAGTGGGATTGTTAGTTAAAATTAATTACCTCGCTGATTGGAGAGGAGCAATTTCTCCAGAGCTCTGGAGTAATGGGTCCCCTCTGTGCACTGTGATGGAGCCAAGCCTAGGTTTTTCCACTGAAGTTGAGATGTGTTTGGTCTGATGGGAAGCACCTGTGTCTTGCAGGCTGCTAGACGCACTGGAGGTACTGGGCCCGGGAGTAGTGGGAGTTAGGGAGGAGGGCTGCTTCTCTTGGGAAGTGTTTCACTGAATGAGAAGGTGCTGCTCAGCCTGCAGATATTTCCCCGAGTTAGGCTTCACCTATTACATTAGGAAGGAGGTCCTGGCGGAGATCTCATGTCCTGCCTCTCTTTACGTGCAGATTTCCTGGGACACACCAAGGATATGATGATTTCAACTCAATCTCTCTTCAGACTATGATTTTTCTTACTGTTATAGTCCAGGAGACTGATTCCTTGTCCCTAACCAGTTATAAGGCCTGTGAACCAAGGTAACTGAGAAGGGAATTCAGCTCCAAACTCTTCTATTAAATACCTACATTTTGCTACAGGTTGTTGCGAACATTTTTAGTGGCTTTGGCTGTTGGGTAGGTATTTTTGAAATATATACCAAGCATGTCAAATGTTCTCAAATAAAACCTTCAAACCTGTTCTATAGACCTGCAAATTTCTCTGGAGGGCAACTGTGACCCGCTAAATGGGAATTACAGCTCTTGGCTCTGCCTTGAGAATGGACTCATTGAGAAAAAAGACAGAATGACAGTGTCTGTATGTGCAGGCGCTCCTGGTTTCGCTTCACCCCCAGGTTCCGAGATAAGAGCTTGTGCCAACACGGAACTGCTTTCCCCTATTTCTGGCTTTTTATGTAACGCAGCATCGTGATCTATGCATGCAGACCAGCAACACACCATGACGTTAAAGGGGCACGTTGCTCCTTTAACACATGGATTGGATCTCTGGGTTGAGAGTTTCTCACATCAAGCCACTTCAAATGCACCTAGAACAACTTCAGAGGAATCCTCTGTTTGGGCTGTCTCAAAATGCTGCACAATTAGGCCTGATCCTGACCCTCACTTTCAAATACCTTTTATAAAATCCCATGCAGATCCAACTGTCAAATCGTGATGTTAATTAATCATCTAATGTAATATTTCTAGACATTTGTAGCAGCCATGGGGAAGAAAAAGTGAATATGTTGCCTAAGTGAAATAAAGATTAGTGTACTGGCAGGCTTTCTAACCATTTATCTCAAAATACATTTAATCCTGAAGAAGATAATCTCCATTATAAATTAATACATACCTCATTAGAACAAAATGAGCAGTTGCACTAATGACTTGCATTTAATTGAAATAAGTGGGTGAAGGAAATTAACAGCGTGCCGAAGAAATATTGGATTACCCAATGTCATTAATCCCTTTCTTCAAAAAAGGAACTTTGGAAAACTACTTTGGGGGAAAAAAAATTACAGTGTTAAGTTTACTCACTGTTCATACCAATATAAAATGTCAGGTTGATTGGCCATTACTGTTAAATAAGACAGGCCCAGAATTCCTGGCAGAAGTGATATATAGAGGGGTTAGATAGAAAGATTTATTTCTGGCCGTGGGAAAGTCAGGGATCATGACAGAGACACAAAAAGGCAGCTGCCAAGCAAACTGTGAGATTAACTCTGCACTGTTGGCTATCCCCAGCATTATCAGTCGGATTGCTCACATTGCATCTAGTTAAGCACAGCCTAGGTTTTACTTTTGTTTCTGTGGGAAATGGTAGTTCAAGTGTTATTGATCCCATAATACAGATGTCTGTCTGAGGCACAGCACACTGGTGTCTTTACTTCTGGGAAGTGTGAAATCCAGTTTTAAGCTGGACACTAGTGGGGAATTCTGCTGTAAGTGCATTTTAAAATATTTTAGCACCTATGATCTGCAAAGTTACTAGTAAAAGAGTTAGTGGGACATTGTCAAGGAATTGCATTTTAGAAGTTTTTCTTTAAGTCACGTTTATCCCACAGTAAATAAACCACTATAAACCAAATACTTACGTGGCTGACAAAACAGTTATTAAATATAATAAATACATTTCCTTAAAGAGCATCTATCAATTTAAATATTATTTTTAAAAACCTTTTTTTCTAAATCAGCTCACAAAAATTGTTCATTTTCACTTCCTCTCAGTGGTATAGGTTGTACAAGCTTTGTGAGCCGGAGGGTTTTGAGTTTTCTGTCTGATAACCTTAACTGAAATGTACCTCATGAAGACATGATCCATCAGCAGTTGTGCTTCTCTGTTAATGGCCTGTTTTATAGCCCAAGCTCACTCACTGGCCTTGCAGTTGTGCAGTTGTTTACCTCTATGTGGACACGTGCAAAGTGTTGATTAACAGGAATAGCTCATTCTGGCACTCTCCATGTTGGTGCAGCTACTGTACTCTCCAAGTCTTAGCAAGGTTTAAGTGGTGGATAATTAAAACATTAAAATGAAAATGTATATGTTTACAGTTGGACTCAATGATCTTAAAACTCTTTTGCAACCTAAATGATTCTATGGTTCTGTGATTCTATATTCCACAAACTGGGAAAAGGTTTGGTGTTGCATTCCCAGTCCAATCCCATTCTTTTACCTTACTTCCCACCCATGCCATACTCCATATCACAGAAGGGATGCACAGCACGAGCTGTTCGTGGCCATCCTGCTGTGGATGCAGTAGAGTTGAAATCAATTCTCCGCTACTAATCCATAACCACAGAGCCACTGCCTGTCACTCACCACTCTACCCATCAGGGCGGACATTGGCTCTTAGTTTCAGGGAGTGCTGACACATCTAGCAGCAGTTGTACTGGATGTGTACAGGGAGATGGAGTAAGAGCCACCTAGGAAAACACCAGAGAGCCTTTGTGGATGGAGCAGATCCCATGTGTGCAACCCGATTTCAGGCAAGCTAACTTGGCAAATGAGGTCAAAAAGCAGGGAAAGCAAGAGTTGTCTGCCCAGGTTACCAACCATGCACTGCCATGTTTACTTCTTAAGAGATGTGGTTTGCAGACCCCTTTGAAGTAGGCAAAGGCCCCTTAATCCCAGAGAAAGACAGTAAATGGAGACTCTGGCTATACAACTGGAAGTGGTTTACAGAAGCGTGTGGATCATACCTAACTTGGGAAAGAAATGCAAAGAAAAGTAAAGCAAATTGTGGCAGGTGAAAGCACTACTCTTCCAGATTTAATACTCTAAAAGGCCAGTGAGTTTCTTGAATTAATTTCATTTATTGTCCCAAATCCACACCTTACCTGAATTGCATCTGTTACTGTTATATTGCAAGATAAAAATTCTGGTTTAGATGTTAAGAGGTTGTTCTATTCTTTTAAATTATTTGTGTGTTGTGCTCATGAAATAGCAAGATAAACAGAGTTGCAGGTTGACAGGTAGTTGAATCTTTTGCTATAAAGTATACCAAAGTTTAATTCCATTAATTTTTCAAAAAATTAGGTTAATTTTAAACAGGAATATTTCAAAACATTTTTCTTCCTAATTTATATTTCTTTTTAATTGTTAAAATAACACTGGAATTTGTTTTAAGAGCTTTCATAGTTAAAAAAATAAGATTTTTGATGCTTTTACAAAAAAAATTGAAACTGAAATAATTACTGTTTATAACACACAATGTCAATAACAATTGCATTTTTCCATAAGCATTCATCTTGATTGAAAAGAGTTGATTATATTCTGAGATTTGATATTTTAAAAAAATGTGACAGGTGTGGTTGTTACAATACGAGATCAAAGACTCAGAAGCCTAAAAAATTGCAGTATGGTCCTAGGAGATGCAGTATTACAATATTCAATTAGTTAGGCAATCATTAGACAAAATCTTTGACTGCTGAGAATTTCTTATCTATCATATTTCATTTAGGATGAAATTTTTCATTATCTGAGGTATTAAAATGCAGAGTCTCAGCAGCGCACAGTGCAAAGATCTGTATATTTATGCCAAAGTGGGTAAAGTCTACATCAGGAAGTCTCTTTCTTCATGCAAATTAACATTTTAAAACTTAGGGGTTTTTTGCCCCCTATGTATCAAACAGCATATCTCCACACACTCTAACATGTATAGAAAAAATTCACATGATTACAATTTGGTAAGTATGTATTCTTGTTAAAAAGACTGCTTACTCAAAGAAGACTTCTTACTTGGACTGCTGCTTACTTGGAGAGCTCCAAAAGAAATATACCCTAACACCATCTCATAGTGTATGTTTTATAATAGTATCAAATGGATGAAAAAAAAATCCACTGTTTTGATTTGACTGGAGTTCTTGATGTTTTCAAATTAAAAAAAAACCCCAAAGCCTCCCTGGGTTTGTTAATCATGCTCAGAGTGTGCTTTGCCCAGTGTTCCAGCTTTCACATTTCCTGGGCTAAAAGGAAAGGCCATACTGAGTCAGGCTTTGATTACACTAAGTAATTTGCAAATCATGCTGTAGTTGAAAGGCAGTCAGAATGCAAAGCAACTTGCACAAAAATGACACTAATGCCTCAATTTAAAATTGGAAAAAAAGTTGAAAAGTAAATTTTTTGATCTGTGACTAACTCAAGCAGAACCTGAAACAGGCTTCTTGGCTTCTATTGTGTCGTGCAATTTGTATCACTGATAATGTAAGTTTAAGAAGATCTTTAAGTAAAACTTCTTTTTCATTTATCAGGCTAAAAAGTTCTTAGAGCATTGCTTTCACATTTTCCACCATTTGCCACTTCCAAAATATCAATAATCACAGCCCTGTTCTTATTTTACTGGAAGACTGATGGGAAAATGTATTAGGTATATTTATTCCAAGCACTGGCATTTAAATAAGAAAGGACAGTGGGATGCAAAAAAAAATTTTTTTTGGTTGACTATCTGGTGGATAGGAAATGACTTTTAATGTATCCAGAAAACAATTAAGCAGGTCATCTAAAAGTCTTTCCCTCTTGAGGTTTTTAGAATCTGACTTCCAGTATTTCTCCCATTCCCCATTCAGCAGAAACTACACCCAAAGATCCTCTAAAATTCTGCCTTCCACAGTGGGGTCAATGCTCAAAACATTTTACCAGTACAGCTATAGTGGGGAAGACATAATTTGGGTAGCAAACCCCGTTCAGTAAGACAGGATTATAGCGACACAAGGCACTTCTGAGACCCAGAGAGTTTCATGATCCCTCCATACTTATACATGGAGCTTGACAGTGTGTTTCCGTACCTAAAACTGGTATATTCTTGGGGCTAAGCTCAAGCTTACTTTATGCCACAGACAAAACACAAAGCCAATGCTAATGAAGCGGCCTCTTCCCAGAAGAGTTCTTCCATCTAGCTGTAATTTCTTTTTAGTCAAGAAATTGTACCAACTACTCACTTATAAGACATCAGATGCACTTTGGCATACAGTAGGCATACAGCTTCAAACAGAAGATTAGAAGATATTTAGAGCTATACAGCTCAGAAATGTCACAATCAGAAGAAAATTCAGGGAGAGCCAAAAGTTTGCATAGTTTAACCCACAGTTTTGTTTGCAGACAAAGGTCTAACAAATAACTTTGCCATCACTGAATATGTGCTTAATTCAGTGCATGCTGCTGTTAAGGTTTTAATGGTATTACACAGTTACAAGATCTAGGCTAAATTTTCAGCAAACTAATTCAAGCAACCTTCAAGCTTTAATTTCTGTGTATTAATGAGCAAAATTACCAGAAACATTGGCAGAGCTTTCAGCGAGTGTCTGAGTCATGGTTATGCGGTACTTTGACACCTCCCTGCAGAACTGGCCTGCCTAACCAGCCTAAACTGGAGAAAAGTGGGAAAAGTTTCCTGCACCCTCCTACACACAAGAAGGCCCACACTGCTGCAAATGGGGAGGGTGTAAGCCGAAATGGATGGCAGGGTACCAATTTGGGCAGCAATGTTCAGCCACTGTAAAGCTGCTCCAGATCTCTGTGTTCTGTTCTGTGCGTTAGAAAAGGTGCAAAGAGGACATATGCATGCCTTTTCACCCACAGATATGTGTTCCTTCTCCTCCAGAAATGTTAGGTAGCCCATGTACTTCTGCAATATTTAATTCTGAGGAAAAATGATAAGTGTCAGTGACTGACCACCTTCCGTGTGAGACTGGGAAACAGGAGACCTCACGCTTTTGGAAGGTTTAGGTATTGACTACCATTGCTAGACCTGCAAAGAGTACAGACCCTCAATCTTCAGCAAAGTTAGCTAGCCCAATGCAACCTAGAGAATTTTTTCCACAACAACTGTGTATCTGCTTTTAACACACTTCCAGGGTCTGAAAAGTACTGGATGAATAGTAACCATGTGAAAATGAAAATAAATGTCAAGAGCAGCCAAAAATGGAGGAAAAAGTGTGCAAGATGTGGATTCACTGCGTGTTCTGGCACAGTCAATGTATAACAAAACCAGCCTTGCCTGTCTCATCAATATCCCACTGCAAATTCAAAGCTTGTTTTGCTGTATTTACTGAAGAATACTCCTCTCACTCTACCACGTACAAGGCATTTGTACACAGTAAACTTTGTTCTGAGGTAATTCTCATTCATCAGCAATGAACCTCTGTGCAAATACTTTTCCCCTCTGGAAAGCATGGCTGAAATTGTAGCTGTTCACTTTTTTTCCAAGACACACACTCAAAAATATGCTGGAAATTCAACGCTGTGTCAGATGACTTTTAAGGTTTTTCCAGCTCTTTCCATTTCCATGCAATAATACATTAAATAATTTCTTTCAAGATAAGATCAAATGTGGTTAGAAGCTAAAATTCTGTGTTTAAATTAATCCTGACCTCCTCCTCCCTTTGTCTTCAAATAGTCTGCCAAATTCTTCTCACTGTCATACATTTAAAGGTCCATTTGTCTTCAGTATAATGTGACGTAGCCATTAATTTGTACTGCTTTCGTCTTCCCTCTTAAAGAAGACAAGAGAATATGCTGGCACTGACAAGTATGTGTGTGCAACAGAAGACAAGGGGGGAAAGCTTGTTATCTGTGTAAGACAATTAAGAAAAATTCTCTTCCCAACATATTGAAAGCCCTTATGTCATCTGAAGGTGCCAAGGCTTTGTAGCATATTTTTTTTCCTAACTTTTCTTACGATTAGTCTGTTTTCTTTTTCCATAAGCCTAAAAAAGTTTTTTATTGTTTTTTAAGGGTTTTTCCTTACTATTTTTTTTCAAACCCTGCTAAGCAGGAACTATCTAAGGTTTTGTGGAAAAATTCCTAGAAATCTCAGATATATTTGTCAATGAGATATTACAGCTTATTGAAGAAAGTGTCATTTACAATACTCAACAATCGTCTTTTGCCCCATATGTTCTTTTTACACTGGAAGTAAATAGAGAGCAGCATCAAAAGATACAAAGTAAACAGTTTAAAAGTATGATTAAAACCCTTTATTCTATATTGCTTAGCTCTTGCCCTCATGCTTTCAACAGATTGCCACTTAAATGAAGAAAGAATACAAACCCAGACGCTTCCTCAATCCTTTCTCATAGCTACATTAGAAAAAGGATGGAAGGTAGAGTTTGCCATGTAGTTTTGAAGGTCAATTCCAGTACCAGGCTTCCTGGGGAAAAGAGACCAGATGAGACATATCCCAAGGGAACTGTCTAGTTTGTATCTAGCAGATAGCTAAAGCTTAATGCAATGAGAGACAGATACTTAAAATGAAAACTTTCAGTTGTAAGAGAAAATATTTGTGTTATCAAGCTTTCTGGTAAAGACTTGTATATGTCTGTGATAGCAGAAGTGGCAAAGGTTTCTACATAATGTAGAAATGTTTTGTTGGATTTAAATAGGCTGTTCAGACCTTTCAGATGAAAAATGAAAATGGAAAATTGTATTGGGATAAAACCAGATAATTTTAGACCCGGGGTGCATAAAATTTGAGGCCAAAAGTAATAATTTTGCATGACACATTTCTTGCTTGCAGGGCAGCTATTTGAGGCTCTAGAGCCTGACTGATAAACTAAATTAAATTCAGGAGTAACTGAGAGAAAAATAACTGACCCTCATTTCTGTTACTAAAGGTAATTCAGTGACTGCTGTGAAAATAATGCCACCTGATAGGTGCAATAATTGTACTAGGTATAGTGTTGTTAAATATCATGTAACATTCAGAAAGGCTAATGTTCTTGAAGCAGCCTCTCTGCCCCCTGTTATTATCCATATGCCAAGCCAGAGGCTCATTCACAAAGGAATAAGAAACATAACATTTCACAAAAGAATCAGAAATATACTTGAGAGTGCAGAATAACATGGTATTAAAAGCTAATAGACAAAACCCTTATGTGGCAGAACTGGTCAAAACCAGCATTGGCGCTGCAGTTAGTTATTAAAATTAATTTGTTGTATTAAAAGAAACAGTGTAAATCACTTCTTTTTCATGCTGTCTTATATCTACTTTAAAATTAAGAAGCCACTTCAAAGACCCACAGATCTCCACAGGAAAATACCCCAACTCTGTCTCTCTGCATGGAAAATATGAAACTATTGAGAGGAGAAATCTCAAAAATGTATCCCTGTCTTCAGATAGATTATGTCTGTAACTTACCCTGGCTACAAAAATATGCCCCTCAGAGACTGTAGTGGGAAAATCCCACACTTCATCTTGCCTCTTCCTTCTATCTATTTCTGTCCTCTGTCTCTGATGGGAGAAGGGCTGAGCCTTCATCTTGGTCAGGAAGAAAAAGTGGATTCATCAAACTAAGGAGATTCAACATTCACTTCATATTCTGCCACAGCTCAACAGCAAGGCAGGTCCTACACAAACTGAGGCTAGCCTCTGTTCTCAAAGTGCATGCTAGAAAGGGTTTGAGCTTTTAATTTTTAAAAACTTTTAATTTTTTTTTTCAGGGAGACAGCACTTCATCAACATAAGAATATATTCTTTACCACTTGCATTTGTTTTACCACCAGAAGTACATCAAATATACCTGTATACTTCCTGTATCAAAAGTCAAAGTTATTTCTTACAGAGAATTTTACTGTATTATTCAAAGTGATATTTACCTTACAAGGAAAAAGAGAAAAGACAAAAAGGAGAAAAGGCAGCAAAGAGAGATGATCAAAGGTGGGCAAATCTCCCTTGGAACATCATTCAAGTAATATGCAATAATGTTGCTCTTCTGGCCTGCTTTACAATAAAAGCATTTAAATCTTGACATTTTCTCTTGGGACAAGAAATCTACTTTCTGATCAGTTCTAGATGGGAGATCTTGAAGGAGGACTAAGCCCTGGTGTAGAACAGTAAAGACTCCTTGTCAAAAGCGGGTAAGGACAGCACCCTTCAGAATACTCAAAAGTTGTGGAAAGGTGGGCACAACGAACACCGTGACGAAGAGAACGAAAAGACTATGCAGAAGCAAAACGGGAACTGGAGACCTTGTGGCAGCTTGAAGGCAGAGCACTTCAGAGCTGTACCTTATCTCAAAAGAGAAAAGTGCATCTACTCTCTCTTTCAAGCCCATGGCTGCATCCATCGTCAGGTGCAGAAGTCTCCCCTGGGAGCACCATACACACATCCAGCTTCCTGACTCACTCACCCTGGCCCAGGAGCAAAGCACAGGTCTCAGCTTTGGAAAGACATTAGCATATGCTTTCTCTTACAGCATCGCCATTTGCGTCTGCCTGAGCACAGCTTTTTGTTTTCTTTCTCTTTTTGATGATGCTTGGGAAGCTCAAAAGTCCTCTTGCAGAAGAATTTGAGTTCTTTGAGATACATTGCTGTCATGTCCTCTGTATGGAAAGACAAAAAGCCCATGAAACGAGGTAGAACTGAAGTAGTAACCATCAAGAAAAGGGGGGACTTAGTAAAAACAGAGAAACCATAATTTATGAAGTTAATTTATCCCAAAGTACTTTCCATATGCTTATACTCAAGTACAGATTTCCAGCATTGTGTGCAGTCCATTATTTAAGTACTGACCCTGAAAACAAATAACATAATTTCCTTGAAATGACTCCTGCCTTTTACTGGCCTATTTCTGTTCTTTCCCAGCCACTTCTAAGCCACTGAATTCCTCCCCCAACAATTCCCACTCCAGCTGCCGGGTGACAGGGGCAGCAGGGAAGGATAGCACAGCTGCATTAGCTGCAGGGCCACATGTCCCAGGAAAAGGCTGGACAGCGATGCTGGGGGGCTGCAGCCCTGCTCCGCGGTGCTGTATGTTGGTACACACAGGGCTGAACAAGAGTGAGGCTTAGCTGGAACAATGAACTGAGAAGCAAACATTTTTATGTACCATCTCTCAAAGCGTTGATTGCTATCTCAGCTGGGTGCTCAGACCAAGCTCTCCTCTAACCTTGTCTCATAAAAACTGCACCAAGCTTGCTTGGCGTGTGGGGTTTTGACACGGAAAATCTCCTTACTTCTGGGGGGAAAAGAAATTCATACATCAGCATGCAAAACTCCTCAGGGATCTGCTATGCAGCAAGGAGCTGACACTGTTAATTCCGCTGGAACATATGTGGTGTATTAAATTTTTAGGGGTGATGTTGGTGTTTGGTGTGAAAACTAGCATTGATGGGTGAAAATAAAGCATGCTACACCAGTGATGAAAAAAGTGGCTGAGGACATCAGGGTAACCTACTCCTCACACACAAAGTTGGCTCCTGCCAAGATCTGGGCCTAGCTCTTGTCATGGAAAAGAAGTGCTAGGACGTGTTCAGCAATTTTAAAGATTAAGAGAAGACATGGGAGGAAAGGTGATGAAATGTGAAAGGTGAATGGTTGGCAGTAGCTGAGCAGGACCCTCATGACAAGTACTGGTGTGGGGGAAATTAGTGTATCATGCTGTATATGCCTGCTTCCCACAGGTAAGTGGCAATGCAGGAGCCACAGGTGGATCCACAAAGAGAGGAAGGGACAAGTGCAGTGCTTGCAGAGGTGGCATTTTTTACAAGTACAGCAGCCAGGCTGCATATTCAACCCAAGCACTGAAAGAAAGCCATTTTGCCTTGGCTCTGCTAGTCCAATGCATTTGTCCCATGCCCTCTCTCACTTTGGATCACAGTTTCATAGCATTTCTCCTTCATGAATTTAAGCAGATTTAATCAGTCTCAGAAAACACTCTAGCAGCTTTCAGGATGTAGGCACCTTGCAAAAGTCAGCTCTCCAGAATACTGGCAAATAGTAGATGCAGTGAATCTCCCCCTGATTACGATCGCAGTAACTAAGACATAGAGTCTGTCTCCCAGGGGCCAGGAAGAAGGCAGGACATGTATAAGATCTCCCTGGGCCTCACAGCACTTTCTAAAAACGCTGCAGAACAAGCAACACCTGAAGCCGGGTTCAAGAAAAGTGCTTCATCATCCTGCTGTTGGCCACAACTCTATGGACAAACAGCGGGAGTATAAGAAGTACGGGATAAGCCCCTTGAGGGCTTCACTTCTAGAACAGAAGCTACCAAGACCATGGTTCTCCACAAGCCTGGATATTTCTGTTGTGAATTTAAGAAATGCTTACTGCTTCAGTTTTGCTAAACTTGTGGTCACAGTGACACCCAGTGGAAAGTACTTCCACAGCTGGATTGTATGTGTTGTGCTACAGACTTTCCTCTCTTCCATGAGCTGCTCTGCCTCACCACATTTCCAGAGGCTGTCACAGCAGCCAGCAGCAAAAGGAGGCCTCTTATCCCTCAACATAAATGTTCCTCTGTAAGTTCATGAGTTGCAAATGCTGTACTAAGCTACCGTATGAAAAGATTTGCATACGAACAAATCTTTTTACCGCAGTGATGAGTCTTCCAGATTACAGGATGCATTTTGCTCTTACAGTGATCCTGAGAGATAACAGTGTGCTGTCATTCCTGTTCTGGAAATGGATACTGAATCACAGGTAGCCTGTGCAACTTGCTTACCCAAGGAGCCAACAGCAGAAGAGACACAGGACTCAGCTGCATAGTGCTTTCCCCTTTAAGCCGTATTTCCTCCTTGTTTTCCATGCTGAGGTGAATGAAGGCAGTGCTGTTGGGCCAGGTTTGTGCTGTTTGCATGCTGACCTGCTGCAAGATCCAGGGAAATGCAACTCCCCTCTCATTGTTCAGCCAGTGGTTGCTGATGGAGTGGTGCTGGGATACCAGGTTGGCCACCTGCTGGGAAACACATAGCTCATTCCTTCTCTTGCAAATTAATCCCTCTGCTGCTCACATAACTGCTTGTCTCCTCCAAGTCATGCAGATATGCTCAAAAAACATTTGATCAGAGTTTGGTATTTTCTCTTTTTACAGCCCCTCTCTTTTTCTATGCTAGGGTCTTCACTATAAGGCAGATAGACTGATGCATTAAGCACTTTTGTCCCATGCCGTACTCCCATCAGACTTTTTCCCTCACTCTCATCCTCCTGGAGTGACTCAGTGCCATTCCTAATTTTCATCCCAAGCCTGACATCTCACTGGTTTGCAGTAGGAATCCTGAAGTGAATCCTTGGGGAGAGAGGGGAACTCATCGCTGTGTGGGGACCCCTCTCTGAAACCCTCCACCAGCACAAAACCTACGTGCACATGGTCCCAGGGATGTGACACCTGTGTGCCTGTCCAGCCCAGCCCCACACCACCTGCTCCTCCTCTGCATATGAAAGCACGGGAGAAGACGGATGGCTCTGGGACAAAGAGCCCCAAGCTAGTTCCCATAAAACCAAAATAGAGAGGCAGGTCCTGGCACTGCTGGATAATGTCTTGGGGGTCGATTGACATGGAAACATGCTGGGGAAGAGAGATGGTGGCCACCACAAGAGAGAACATCCATGGTCATGTGACTGCTGATGAGGGGATTTCCTCCTCAGTCCTGGGTGTGTTGGGTGCGTGTGAGCAGTGTGGTGGCTTCTCCTCCCACCTGTATAAGAAAAAGTTTTGTGAGATGGAGTTCCCAGGCTTCTTCTTTTATTTGGATTCTTCATTCTTTCTGATTTCAACCGTCTCTCTGAATACTGTGAGGACTGAACTTGAAGGGATACCTCAGTGTTGCTCCAGGCAGAAAGGGAGTGCTTTCTTTGAAAGTGTAACAATAGTCCTGCTCCAGGCATAGCATGTGGGTACCTACACCAGGCTCAAGCACTTCAGATCAGCAAATGAAAACGCAGCAGAAGCATCCAGGGACAAGATACTGCGCCCTGTACGCACTGTGTGCACATGACTGCATGCAGAAGTAGCACCAGTGCAGTATCCTTCAGGGAGTGCTTTTAAGTGCTGCAATACCTGTGTCTGTTCAGTATATTAGCCCTAAACTACGCAGTGTATAAACTTTCACGTTTTGCAAAGATTTGTGTCCTGCCCATCTTTAGCCCCATGAGCAGTGCTATATGTGTGCTCTGCATTAGCCTCCCCTGACGTGTGTATCACCTGCTTCCTTCCCTAGTTAGGAAAGAGAGAAAAGGACAGAACTTTCCAGCCTATGACTGGGGAGACAGAAGCTGATGTGGAGCAAAGGAAACCAGTGCTTCCAAGAGAGGTTTCTCACTCACCTCATTCATCCTTCAGGAATAAACTGTGAGAGCTGGGAGGAGCAGCCACGGCTACTGCACATGTAACTGAAGCTGGAGGGAGTATCAATCCACCTCTGGACTCTGCCCCCAGCCTCGGACTGTCTTTGATTCTCCTGCTCCTTCCTTTTGTCTTTGGGCACTCCAAAAGGACTTTTTGAGCAAGATGCTGCATTTCTTTGAGGGGTTAAAAATCATCCAATGGGTTTTTCATACCCATGAACTTGCTTTTCATGCCCACCTCCCTCTATGACTGCAATACTGGAGTTTCAGCAGAGATGGAACTTGAGAGCAGTCCCTGTGCAGTCCCACCACATGAGGTGTGGTGGGAACATCCCGTCACAATAGAGGTGATGTTCAATATCCAACACTGAATTCTCTGGAGCCCAGTGTGTGTAGAGCACCATAAGGAGCTTGCTTGCCATCTGCAGCAGGGAATGAAGTCTTGCAGCGGCCTCTCCTGCCCAGAAGAGGCTTTGATCTGGGACAGGAGCTCACAGCATCCACCTGTGCTGCTAAGGTACTGTGGCTGGCAATGGAGTCAAGTAGTGTCCTTCCCAATGGGCCTGATGCTAGAATGTCATTAGCACTCTAAACTCAAACTAATAGACTGTAATGGTTTCTTCCGGGTCCTGTAGTGTTTGCAACTTATTATTTTAATTTGTGGATTGTCACTGAGGCTTAGCCTTTTCAGTAGTGCAACTGTCATCTGAAAGAGAAGCACAATACAGGATATTTTTATAGTAATGAACAGATAAAGTTTGAACAAGATTTGAACAGAAATCAGGCCTACTGTTAATGAGTCCCACTATCAGAGTGGTCATATATGGTATTCAAGCATTCATACATTTACTTGTAAAGCCCCTACACCCCCGAACCAAAAAGAAATTATACTATTATATTCATGAGTACTTCCCAAAGCAATGCTAAATACAGCTTTCCAAAGCATAAATCCTGCAAGAGATTTCACAATGAATTACAGTATGAAGAATGACACTGATTAACAACAATTAATATCTATAGCAAATTTACAGAAAATTATTATGTAATCCTGATAATAACAGTCATTAGGCCAGTGATTAACACTACTTTGTTACAGTCCACATATTCAACATTGTTTCTGCAGTAATTCCCTGGAGAGAAACAGCAAGGCTGTTTCTCCATCTGATTAAACACTGCAAAACCCGTAAAATCACCTTTCTCATCCAGACAACTTGAGACAAACAGATTTTGGCCAGCTACACAGAGAGTCTGAATAATTCCAGACAGACAGTCTTCCTAGACTAGCAGAAGTTGATGTGATGGACTGTCTCAGCTCCTCTGACACTGACACTTGCTGCCTCCAGAGAGATGCCTTCAGTGGTCTGCCTATGTCACCTACCCAGCCTCTTTCAAGATATTTTAGCAGAAAGACACTCCCTTACTGTATCCTGTCCATGTCGGGAGCAAGGAGGGCAAAAAAGAGTGCACATTTATTTTGGTCTGGAGCACTGCACATCAGTTGACTATACCACACTTTCAGTCACTACCTTTTTTCACACAGTGCTTTATAATTAACATTTTTTTTCCCGTTTCCAAATGACTGCCAGCATAAATGGTAAAATAGTCATAAAATAAACTTTTCCATGATGGAAAGTTATACAGAAAGCTTAAAGATTTTAAATGTGAACAATTGCAGAACACAGCAAGTAAGACAACCCTTCTAAAGGTATTCTAACCTTGACCTCCCAGCAGCTTCTCAGAGCTCATGGGACGACACCAGGGCCGTGGCACAAACATGCCCAGTTGAAGCCTTTGGTGCTCTGTGGTGCTCCTTCTGCTGAACCATGATGAACTCTGTTCTTACTTTCTCTTTCTTTGCCCTTTCCAAAGTGCTTAAAAAAACAATTTTCAAGCTACTATGCCACACATAACAAACACACAGTTTGTCTTGAGAACACAGCTTGAGGGATGACAGCCAAAAAGCCCATAAATGACAGCTGTGATATAGGAACAGATATGTACATACATGTGTTTATATATATATTGTTTACATTTATATTCTTTATATATATTGTTTACACAAAAGTACACATATATGTATGTTTGCTTGTTTCTGTTCATTTAAATAATAATTAATACCTTATAATCTATAATTAATTTACAGGAATTTCCCATAGTAGCTCTCTTTGTCTGTTTTGATAATGATTTGTTCTACAGGTATAACAAGAAATCTTTGGCTGTTTCCCACACATTTAAGAGCTGACTTTAATAGATGACATACCTCTTGGGGTTTCGTGCTGCTAGAAGTGCTGGGCTACTCTTTGGAAAGTTTGGAGGGGTGAGACAGGTGGCTGCCCAAGGATTTTATGATGCTTTGACTGTTTGGCATGGACAGTAATCACATCATCAATGAAACATTCTTGCACCAGCAAGAGAACTGCTGTGAGAGCAGTGCAGAATCTGAATACTCCTTATTGCCCAGTTGGTTGCACCCTTGCCAAAAATGCCTGTTGTCATGCCACTGGAACAGGCTGTGGGAATAGGAGGGACAGAGGCAGAGCACAGCACAGCACAGCATGTATCTGGACAGAAGGTGAGTGAACAGCCCCTAAATATTGAGTAAGTGCAGTGATGGGTATTGTATGAAGGAAAGGAAAGAAGAGCAGATGTGCCAGAGCTGTGAGATTTCTTTGAAAAGCTGAATGTCCAGCTGTCTTACCAGTCCTTGACTATCATCACCTGGGGGTATGAGGGAAAGAACTGAAGGTCAAAGGCTGCCCTTTGTCCCTTCACCCTGCTTCACATCAGGAAGCAGGCCCATGGTTTCCAGAAATTCAGACCAATGCAGCTTGAGATGAACTGTTGTCCTGGTTTGAGACCGTGTAGAAAAGATTTTTCAACTGGATGTAGAACTGAGGGAAGGCACTTTATATCTCTTCTCTGGCGGGAAAGGGGAAACAAAGGCTCAAGCATTGCTTCGTGAGCATCAGTCTGGAAGCTGATGCTAGACCTCTGCAAACTGTCCCATGTGCCTTATTCAGGGCAAGAGGGAGAGCCTCAGTGGACTCCACAAGTAATCTGGAACCTTTATAATTTGAGTCTGAACATCTGGGAGACATGGGGTTAGACAATTCACATGTCTATAGGCAGAGACCAAAGGAAAAGGAGGTGTTTGCAGTCCTCACAGGCAAACAGATTCATGATTTCTGAGGTGGTTCATTAATAGACTGCCATGCTGTGCCTCTGTTTCCCTAGGCAAGAAATGTATTTAAAGTCCCAAATCAGACACCCCACACCCTTGGCTATGTGGACTATTGGTACTTCTTTCTTTCTCACCACTTTGCAGTGATGCTGCATTGCTGAAAATTGGAGTCCTTACCCAGCCACATAAATTTAGAATACAACCCTAGCTGTGACAGGGGTTGGGGAAACAATCACCTGTTTTAGCACATGAGAAGGACTGCAAGGCACAAGCACATCCCTCTTCCTACATCATTTTCTGTGGACTTAGAGGTCTAAAACCTCCCTGAGTTGGCAGTCACCTGTCAGCAGACAGAGGCTGCATGCAGTGGTTGACAGCAAAGACCAAAGATCAGTGGCTTCAGTGAGGCCAAGGGAATGGTTTCTTCTCTGCAAGACAGATGACAGTGTCAAATGCCTGCTTTGATTAAAGATGTTTTCTTTGGTGATAGTCTGGAGGCTAAACATGCAGACCTTCCTGAAGGAGGCTGTGGCTCATTGCACACACTGTTGTGCTCAGGAGAAAACTGTATGAATTCTGATGGAGACGGGTAACCAGAAGCATAGACTTTATGCTTTGGGAGGGCTCACAAAAGGATCTGGGATGTTAGAGGTCTATTTCCCTGTTGCCAGGCAGTGTCAGCTAAATAAACTGAAAGATTCCTGACTTGAGTGCTCATGTCTAACGTGATCTTAAAAGCCTTCATTATGTGGGCACCCTTCTGTTCTGCATTTAAACCTATGTCCACCTAATGACAGACAATGTATGGATTTGGGCAGAGGAAAAAAGTAATGGCAAAACCTTGGAGTGAAAAATCTGGCCTTTTCCATCCATTTTAGGAGGCTGCATTCTGAGATGGAGCCAAGGGTTTATAGACACAGCCATTGTGAGTTTTTTCCACTGACATTATCAGGCCTTTAAGGAGATAGTTTCTAGAAGTTACCATAGAACGAAAACATTTTAGACTGAAACTGTTTTTAACCATATTGAATACATCAATGATAGGCATGCATGCAAGTTAGAGAAATAATGTGCCTTTGATGGGTTGAGGATTACAAAAACTGGTCCTCTGCTACTTTCCACAGGATTTTCCAGACTATTCTGGCTCTGTTGGGCAGCTCCTCTGCACTGAGCGTGGCTGAAGTCAAAGACCTTCCAGCCCCAGGCTTGTACAAAGTAAATTCTGACTGTAATTTCAATAATACAAAGTACATTCCCTGTGTGAGTAACCATTCACATACAGTACATCTTGGTGAAACTCTGTAGTGTTCCCAGATTATAATTCCCAGGTGCAGTTTTCCTTAACACTTCTCTACCTCCACAACTGGAACAGCTCAGGAGAGTCATCCTCCTGTATTCTGTAGCATGGCACAAGTCATACTGACACACAGTTCCTCCCTTCCACTTTTCCATCTGCAAAAAATTTGCATCTGGCATGACCATCAGCTGAAGACCGTTCCCAGCTACATATGTATTAAGTAAGTTACATGCTTATGGCAGGTACCATACTTGTGATGTGTGTGTCCTTGTGTTAAAATGCGCATCAGCTCTTCCAGCTGCCACAGTTCCTGGGCTCCTGATGCTGCCTCTTTGCATAATACCAGAATAGAATGCGTGATCTCAAAACCCAGATGAAATACAAAATCTCTGACTGTGATCAGCAAAGCACGTATGCCCAGGCTTGGACTTAAAAGCGAGCATGCGCTTAAGAGTTATATTGAGCAAAGATGGGCTTTGCGCAATTTACTGTAATCTCTCACATTCAGTGTCTGCCTAGAAATCAGTGAGGGTAAACCTTAAGAAGCACTTTACATTCAGAGGCAGTTTTGTTAGTAGCAAAGAATGCAGGCTTTATTTTCCCTGCCTCCTCTCCTTTTTAATGGATAGTACAGTGCAAAATCTTCCTTAAAAAAAAAAAAGTCGAATTCAAATCTCAAAGAATATCTCCCAGTGAAACGGTGAACATTTGACAACTGACTTCATGTCCAGGCACTGTTTTGGGGCACTGCTTAATCAACTGTGCACACTGTTGTGTGAATAGACTCATTGAAGTGACTTGGATGGCACCCTACAGTGAAGAGAGATGTCCAGAAGACGGTAGGTTTAGTGAATCACTGAGGTCCTGAAGCAGTTTTCAAGGGAAGGAGCCTAAAGAAAACAGGAAAACTGACCCAGTAATGCACCCTGCAAATGTGAAAATAAATCAACAGTAACATTATATTATTATAGACCTTAAGAAGAGATACTATATCTTACTCTTAGTAAGATCCAGATACAGATCTTAACTACACTTCATGAGAAAGAACTATGTACGCAGCATAATCTGGAAAAGTCTAATCTGAGCAATTAACTGTACCTAGCTCTGAGGAGCAGTGGCTGCTGACATTTATTCAGATGATGAGGAGAATGTAACTTCTGCCCTTCACAGGGATCTGAAGGCATCTGCGCCATCCTGCTGGAGGAGAAATAGAGTGAGTTTGATCCATTTAAGTTTTATTTTAAGTCAAAGAGTAACCGGCAGCTTGGTACCAGTGACTGAACTGTGAGACTGGTTTTATTTGCTGTATGTTTAGGAAGCTGTGGGAGGGGGTGGGTTTTGCCCTTAGCTCTGCACATACACAGACTGCTTATTACTTGACATATTTTGATGCCTTTTCTGATGGAAAAGGGTGGAAAGAAGATCAGAATTGGACCTGCTTCAAAAATTTCCCATCCTCTCCAAGAAAAGTTGAAATCATTTGTTTTCTGTCTTGCAATGGATATGGATGCAGTGTGATACACAAAGCCTCAGGCAACACATTCCATGTTGAGAATAAAAATAGATAAAATAAATTATGAAAAACATGTCCCTGGTTAGTAACAAAAGCCCCTTCCATGCTGGAAAGTTTGCTCAATCATGAGGTTTCAAGACACCGCATAAATCTTCAGCATCCCCAAAAGTTGTTTCTGTCAAGGCCCCAGCAGAGCTGGGTTTTTCATTTGGGAGTAGCTGAGCCTCAGCTGGTGCAGGAACCACCAGGGACTGCGCTCTGCCTTTGGGCTGGTGGTGCCCAAGGTCCAGTGTTGGCCACACAGGGGCTTTGCTTCTGTAGGTGCTGACATGAGACACTACTGGCACAGCACCATTTTTTTCCCAGCATCGCCTTGTGATGTGGATTGCTGGATTGCTTAGAGTGACATCAGTAGTCCTGTTGACTTCAGGGAGGCAACTACGGGATAAATATCCTACAGCACACTATCAGGAGGTGCAAAACAAAGCATTCTTCTTGTTTGATCTCAGCAAGCATGAGAAAGTGCTGAGCACAGGTGAAATGCTCACAAGAAAGTAAAGGTTTTCGCTGGCTTTTAATCAGTTTATTCTCATTGAAACTGTTAACGCAGGAAAAAGGGAATTGTTTTTCCCACAAAATACCATTTCAACATTTTATCAAAAATATCAACAAATGTTTTCTAAACTCTATTTTTTTCAAACACAGACTTTACTATGCAGATCAGCTCAGGCAGCTACAGAGAGACAAATTAGAGTAAATACCATGATACTGTTTCCCACACATCAGACTAAACAGAGATTTCCATGCCTCATAGGTAGTTTTAGCAAGTTTTCCCTCTCCAACAGCAGGACCAAGGGAGACAGAAGAAAAGAATGAAGAAAGATGAAGAGAAATCCTCACACATCACAAATGTTGCTCTCAGTGAATGCTGAGATATCATTCTCACTCAGTGTACCTGTCAGTGCAAGTGGCAGAGTTCAAAAACAAGCTCTGTTGACACAATGGACCCAGCACTGCTACAAAAGAATGAGTGCTGGTCCCCAGCCAGAAAAGTAAATGGCTGTTAAGGACACCTGTGAAAAACGACTGAAGGAACTAGGATCATATAGATGTCAGGATGGCAAGACATGGAGATAATAGATTTACTGAACTGTAATTGGCCTTCAGAGGTATTAATGCTGCTGTTGACATTGCCAGAGAGCAGGACAGGCATACACTTTTTACCAGAATACTTTCCAACAATGCCCCAGATTCTTTACAATTTGGATTTTATATGAGGGAAGAATGAAAACATTTATTTTGTCTTTTTCAAACACACTTCAACTTTAAAAGTAAAAAATGGAAGGGTTTTTGTGCTTCAAAATGAGTGCTTTAAGTAATTTATTTGCACCTGAAAACGTTTCATCTTTTTGCTTTCTTTTACTTTGCTTTCTTCTAAGCTCTTGCTTCTATTTACTTCCCAAAGAAAAGGGGGACCAGAAGAATAAGAAGGGACTTTTGGAGGAAATTGCTGTTCCCGTGTTTTCTTATTTTGTTTCTTCAAAGTCCAAAATGATAGAGAAGTAGAAATGACCTTAGTTTTGAAAAATCAAAGCTAAAAATGAGGAAAATTGATTTTACATTTTTTAAGAGATAAAATGGAATGCAAATGTAGATGACAATTAAATTGAGAAGACTTTTTTTTTTTCTGGAATGTCTGGTAGAAAAATTTAAGGCAATTTCAAAAAGGAACTTTTGTTGAAATATATTTTCTTGAGAAATGTGTTTGATTTTCAGGCTGCCAGAAGGAAAGGGGCAAGTTTTCCCTACCAGAACTGCCAGAATTCAATTTAAGTAAATTCTGCAGAACCAGTATAGTTGATGCAGAAATCATTACTGACATAAAATGGGGGACCATTTCTGTAGATGCATTTTTGAAAAAAGAGACCAGGTACAGACCTCTGCTCATGGTGCAGTCATGCCCTTTTTACTTACTGCACAGTCTATTTAAATACTACTTCTTCTGGATCTCCACACCATATTAAAAAAGACCATTCAGTGACACGCTCACACATTTTCATTCTTTGGCCTTGCCAAAATGAGCTGCTTGTCCACCAGCCCTGGCTTTCAAGCTCTTGCATGAGGATGTTTGTGACAGCTCATTGCTGTACTACTCCTTGTTGATCCCAACTAGTGCATGGTTGAACTTTGATGCTCTCACTGGAATGACAAAAACTTCAAGTCACAAGCTTATCTCATTCAGAAGCATGCTTTTAATTTCACCTTATACTGAGCTCTTGTGTCCCACACTGGTTATCAGACACCCTTAAAAGATGTATGCAGAAAGGAACTCTCTTTCTAACAGGTTGGAACTATTCTGTGATTCTGGGGTCGGGGGGTTTTTTTTTGTTTCTTTGGGGGGTTTTGTTGTTTTTTTTGGCTTTGTTTTTTTGTTTAATTGTTGTTTAATTTTTTTCTAGATGCTCAGTTATAGTTACCTCATAAGCCCATCTTATCTGAGTAAATGGTCCTTTTCAGACTGTTTCTTGAGTCTCTCTGTAAAAAAACCCCCCAAACTTGAATGAATTCAAGTTCTGCTGATGTCAGCAACTGTGATTTGAACTGTGCAAAGACAAATGACAAGACTGTTATTTTGCTTATGTCCATCCACTGAGTTAGTAAAAGACTGGGGGAAAAGGACAAACCACTTTGCCTTCCTTGTTTCAGTTCTTTTTCTGCAAGCTGTGCCATGGGGAGTCAGGCCTCTAACACGGTCAGCATCTGTCTAGGCGCAGCCTTGGAGCTGGAATGCCACTGCCTATGCCTCTCATTAAGTCTAAACCTCTCCCACCACTGCTCTGCCTTGCCTTGCCCCTATGCTCTTCAGAGACTTTTAAATTGTAGCCAAACTTCCTTCCTCTTTCGTAGCCATGGTTGGCTTCTGACAGCAAGAATATCTGTAGCAAAAAAAGGGGTGGATTTGCTCTTAGGTTAGAATTTTCTGTATTGGTGCTTAAACTCTGCTTATAATGTTCAAGTAATTTCTCTTTCCCAGGCCAGTTCCATGCATTATCTATCACTGAATCAATATAAAACATCTCTTATTTTGACTTCTCATTTATAGCTTTCAGAACTCCTAAGAGTTATTGTTAAATTGCTGCAGTCACTCATTAACCTCTTGCTGATCTACTTATCCTTTCTTCTGCATAAGCAGATTTACTTCCCCAAGTCTTTTCACTGATGTGTCTTTCAAATCTCTCTTCTTTAAGCTTTTCTCTGATCTGTAGCCCATTTTCTGACATCCTACCAGAACTGGCTGTAAGAACTGGACACAGCATTTCAATGGAGAATGGCCAGTATGTGAAGAGAGGATATACAGTCTCTCCCCTCTGATTCTTCAGGCTACTGCCCAAACTTGTCAAAATCAGATGAGTCCCTGTGACCTCAATATTGCCCACACTTAGCTGACCACATCTTAAACTGTATCACACTACTAATAAAGTTTCTGCAGTATGAGTAACTCATGTTCCTTACATGCAGGTGTATAGTTTAAGAACTTCTGTTACGGTATGAGCCACAGAAAGTCTCATATCTAGTCAGAGGTAAATAACTCACCTGCTCTGGACAGTCTCTTCCTAGGACAAATTTCCAGTAATTTAAACATTTTACTGCTTAGCACTAGAAGAAAAAAATCCTTTTGTATATTCCTCTTTCTTCTAGTTGTTGTAATTTTGTCCTACAGCTCCCTGTAATATTTTTTTCTGAAAGTTGAAGACCTTTTAGAGCAGTTAGCCTGAAGCTGCAGTAGTTAGCTCAAGTGTTTGAAAGTGCATGGTCAGAGCTGTTCATTAGCTGGGGTTAGACACACAGATAGATTAAATAGATTTTTATACTGGAAAGGCCTTTGATGTTGATCTGGTCACCTCTGTAACACTGTCATGCATCTTCATTTAGCAGAGTCTGCATCACACCTGGTAATTCTGGCTAAGGTAGAGGACATTTGGGTCTCAGACATTTCAACTAACAGAAAATCTCACAGAAAAAACCATCTTTGTCTTCTCAATTTACCTCTGTACAGCATACTCCATATAACTCAAATCCTACATCATGGCCATCACTTCTATTTCAGCTACACCCTGTGCTTAAGAACCCGCTCACAGTCACCACTTCAGCACTCCCTGTGCAAATGTGCAAACAGATTCATCCTCCTGATTTCATCTCCAGCTAAGCTGTACTTTCACGATTAGTTTTGATTCCTATTAAAACCGGACCTGTTATTTGCAGATTTGTGTACTTCTAGCTTCTAGTCAAAAGGCATTCCTGGCTTTCACGATCCTGTTTCCTCAACCATGCAGAGATCAGTGTGCATGTAAATTAACTGAATGCTTGCAGTCTGTCATTTCACACTTTACCAGAGACTATAACAGATTTTGGGTTTCAGTTTAATATTAGGTTATTTCATGAGGAGATCAATACAAGACCCTCAGACTTCCTAGAGGGAAAACAAATACCTTGCCCAAGACAGTCATGAGGATAGTGATGGATGTACCAATGGTGTGGCTCATAAAGATTCAAAACTCTGAAGGTGTAGTATCTGCAGTGTCTACCACACAGCATGGCCATGTTTGCAGCGATCTGAACTATTTTTCTGCCACACAACACCACTTCAGAGCTAGAATTTACATGGATATATTAGGATCCAAGAAGGTTAAAGATAAAAAATCATTATTTGAAGTAAACTGCTATGTAACTCTCACGATATGCAATGGAATGGAGCTGCGGAGTTAATTTTTGTGCAGCTACTCAATGTACTGTGTGCATTAGAAATTATTAAATGTTTACTGAAAAACAGTTCACTGAAAGAAGTTCAGTCTGGGAAAAGAGCACACTTGGGTTTTCCATAGAGTTGCATTAAAATCAAGGGCAATCTTTGCTAATGTGTCTCATTTTCCTATCTGTTTCTGGAATTATATACAAAGTAAGCTTGAGATATTCTTGACAGCATTTTAGCATATGGTCTGGATTTCGGACTTGCTGTGTAGAAACTAGCATAGAACGTTCATGTTAAAGTTTTGCAGTGGCTGAGAGCTGAGTTAGCCCATACAGACATAAAACATGAATAATCCAAGTTTATCTGTTTCTGAAGAGTCTTGTGAACACCTCCAAGTCGTTTCAATTTTATCATTAAGTACAGCTCCCTGTGCAGCTTATGCACCAATTGAAGCCTCTGACTGGTTTGCATGCTTTGACCATTCTGGTACAGTAGAGTTCCAACTGAAACAAACGAGGTATTTATACTCCGTGCTTGCCTTGTGTGATGGTTGATTCTCTTCTTGATGAGGATATGCCACTGTTCCTGCTGCTGAAATATTTAAGAAAATAATTAGGAAAAGTGACTGAGGAGTACTCTTGGCTGTGAATGAATACCCTTATTTACATGCAGATAAAGATTCCTTCTGGAAAAACAAACAAACAAAAAACAAAAACCCATACTCAGTCATTAAGGTAAACAACGACTTCTTCAAGGCAATGACCAAGGATTTCAGGGACAAAGCACAACCGAGGTCACAGTTGCACATTTGCAGAATAGCCTTTTGTCTTGGTTTATGACCATTTAGGGGGTGGACACTTCAAAATGAGTTACCTCCCCTTTTAGCTTTAGTGGCTAAAGCTCCCCTTTTCACCAATAAGGAGAGATGAATGTGAGAAAATACAGATGAAACAATAACGGTTTAACAGAAAATGGAACAGCAACAGGGAGAAGTAACAGTTATAATCACTAGATACAAAGGCATTGAATCCTGGGGAGTGACTGGGAGCAAAGAACACAGGATGGCAGAGAAGCCCCTCCCCAAGCTGGCGGCCTCTGCCATGGTCCAGGGATGATAGAAGAGCCACTTTCTCCTGAGCCCGTGGTGGGGAGAGAGAACAAAGGAAGAAAAAACAACACAGCAACTGAACTTCCACGATTACAAAATTCCGTCTTCCGCCAGACAATAACAGGGAGCAAGGACCAAAAGAAGCCTGGAGCCCAAAACCAGTAAATGCTGCCAATCTCTTTGCTCCACGCCACCCGACAGGTCTTTCCCAGTGGCGGCAGCGCAGCTGGCAATGGCGGCTGGAACTGGGCCAGAGGCTGGAATGTGTGGAGTGACTTCAGCTTCTCCTCAGCAAAAGCAGCAGGGACAGCTTGGAGTCTGTGCTCTGTGCTTAGACCAGGCACTGCTTGCAGGCTGGGGCGACCGTATGGAGTGGGGCTGTTCCATTTTTCATGGAAAAGTGAAAAAAAACCCTAAAAAACCCAGGTCCGATTAAAAATGTCCTCCCCCGTCCCAGGAACGGGGTTTGGCCATGATAACCGTGGCCAAAAAGATGTTGCCAACTGCTCCAAAAGTCCAGGAAAAAAACAAAAGAAAACAAAAGGGAGCTTCTTCTGCTTTGTGCTGCCTCAGCTTTCCCTGCGAGAACGAAAAAGAGAGAGGCTCTGCGTGAGTGTTCTCAAACTCTAAGAGAGACCCTGGCACCCCCTGCCTCAAGAACCTGGGCAAGACACCCAGTTCTTCTTCCAGCCCTCGGATCTTCAAGTAACAATTTTGGGCAGATTGGGGTAGCACAGATATGGAATACAATACACATTTTTGGGTTAGCCGGGACACCTTCTGTAAAACAGACTATTTCTTTAGCAAGAGCAGCTCCGAACACACAAATAAATACACACTTTTAAGGTGCAATTAAGGTGAAAATATAAACATCACACAGCCCTATACCTCTAAGTTACTTTTGAGAACTACCTTTAGCTCCCTCTGCACCATGTCACAGCACTTGAGTCTTGTAGACCCATTGCCCAACACTCCAGCTTAATGTACACCTATTTTTCTTGGTCAGTCAGATGTAGACTTGGAAATTATATGCAAGTAGTTTCCATGTGGGAACAAGAGCGTTTCAATACAAGCACTAAATATCGAGAGCTCCATGTCTCACACATTTTCTGAGCTTTGCAGTTCCTATATTTTCATTAGCTCTTTCTCATGGCTATTTTCTTTCCCTGGCTGAATGCTCTTCATCATTCTGGGAAGCAGTGCTGTAACAGGATGATAACTATGTAGGATAGCGGAGGGCTAAGTCAGCTACACCAAGAATGGCTTTTCAACCTTTTGCCCTAGTGCCCAGCACTTACTCTAACTGCAGTCACTGGAGATAAGTGTGTGCAGAATTTGATAGGGTAGTTTTCAACTGAGACTTTTGGTAGCATTTGGTGCTGACGATAGAGCAAATGAAAAAGTTCTCATTTTAGCACCAGCTTCCAGGAACTTACATCTGGGTCTTTACAGAGCTCACTTGAAAATCTCCTCTCGCATCATTTCCATTGTGTACCCCAGATAAATAGCAACCACAGTAAACAAAACAGAAGGACTATGAAATTCAGAGACACTTATTGCTTACTTTGAAGCTGCTGTAATTTGCCCAGAAAGCAAGATGGAAGTTTCCTGACTTCAGCTGTAACCTACATGGACCCTTCTAAGAACAGGGCAAAACTCCAAATGGATTTAGCTGTTTCTGTACTGTGGAGTTTGTCAAATAGGTTTGTGGGTAGCTGTAAATCTTGATTTGAGTTCCATGGCTACAAGTAAATAATCTCAAAACAGTAAACTGTTTCTCTGGTCCTCTTTTCTTGCACAACTCTATGGATGGGAAATGAAACAAAAAAAAAGTACACTCCTTTCCCAGATGTGCAAAAACAATCTGCAGAGAACATGGCCCAAAATTTGCTTGAAAACATCTGTTTTACCCTGGACCCCTTCAGGAGCACTCTCACATGCACTTTCTACTTCGTAAGGAAAGCAAGCCCAGAGGATGGCATTTCCTTCCATCTCCAGGAGGGTCTCAAGTCTGAGATGTCTTGCTGTGAAACAAAACCAAACTCCCTTCAAGTAAACCTGTGTGGGAGGGAAATACATACCAAATCAGGGTCTGAAGTCCCTTCTGGTCTTTCCATTGGGAAACTGTTGAGAGATGGGCATCAGGGAAGCTGCAGTACTGCCCGATAGAGGTTGATTGCAGCAGCATCTCGGATTTCCACCTGCTTTGGCTTGGATGGGTCACCATGGTGGTTGGTATCCTTGTCTGAATCCAGTCTGAGCTACTGAGATTTGTTCTACCTGGGCTTTGCATCAGAAAAGACTGGAACATCCTTTCTGCTAATTACACTTGTAATAGCATGTTCACTCCCTACACTTTGAATTTCTGGAGGCAGGTCAAGGTGTTAATTGCTCTCGGCTAAGAGTTCCAGTGTTTGAACAATCCTTTCTCTTTATTCATCCTCACAGAGCAGTTGCAAGGTGGGGATTGCTAATTCCAGCTACTGGCATTAAATGCTGCCATCTCTGAGACAGCTGGGTCTAATGTGAAAGGCTTATGCATCAGTCTATTGTTTTTTCTCAAAGGAGAAATATTTTATGGAAATTTATCAACTTTTACCAAAGTTTGCAGCAAGCATATAAGCTAAACAGATCTGAAATGAAAACTGGTTTTTTTTAAAATACAGACTAAGTGGTGGAATATACAAAATCTGCCTCATTTCCCTCCAATTAGAAAGAAGGTTTGAAGGCTCAAGAACTATTGTGAAGGGAAACTGTCACCTCCAACTCGCCCTGTGCACGCACACAGCATAGGAGTGAGTAAAGGTTGCTCTGGTAAACAGGGACTTCCCTCTGGCAGTGTCCAGAGGCTGTTGTTTTCATTTAATACAGAGCAATGAGAGTTTGGGGAAAAGCAGTGTTGACCCATTTTCCCCACATAGTCAGCAGCTGTGTCTGACAGGCTTCAAGACACCTGTTAAATGAAATCTACCATTGACAAATGTTGCATTTAAACACACTGAATTAAATCCCTAAATGCATACCACAATTTTCCTGTGCTTTCTCATGGAGAATATTTGGTATAGACTTTATATTTTATTTGGGAGAAATAAGAGGCAGTGTCTCTACCAGTGTAATGCTATGTCAGGAGAAAAAACAGAAAGAACTTTTGGCTTCCTTTAAAAAAGGAAACACTATTTCTTCAGATAACTTCTTTTACCTACTGAAACTCTTCCATGTGTTTCTAATACTTCAATGAAATTAGACAGAGTTTTAATTTTTTTTTAAAGTATAAATTCAATAAAGCCTGAATTGTGATTAACAATTCTTTATTACATCTAGACAGAATAAATTTATGGAAATGTTAAAAATAGGAGCAACTTCTTCAGTAAAAACTAGAAGTGTATAATATCTATTTGTATATACTTGAATATTCATCTTAATGCATATTTTAATTTTCTTTAAAACATTGAATATGGGGTTTTTTAACATTTCAAATATACACATCACTGAGATTTCAAATAGTTGCTCAGCAAATTTTAGCTTAGTGAGAAGAGACAGGCGGAAGAAAAGCCTAGCGACTGCTATGCTAATTTCATTTGGGAAAAGCACAGTGTTGGCTGAAATATTTACCTTTGTTACTCCTGCTCAATGTCATTTGAATAGAGTCATTCTTCACAACTGGATATCATTTTGAAAATTCCTTCTGGGCAACTCCATTCTTGCTTCATGCTAGGGCTGGACAAAGTCCACTTCTGTGGAGGCAAGAAGAGTCAGGACCCTGTTGTACAGGCTTAACCTGTATCACTGGTGGCACGAGGCAGAAGCTGATGTGAGTCTCTTTGCTCACAGCATTACTTCTAAAATACTATTTACTTTCAGACATGGGAGATGATATTAAAAATGAAAGTCTGGTCCACAAAGTAGTGGAACTTGAACCCCTCTGAATTTGAGATTTTTCTGCTCTGTATACAAGGAAAAACCAAGGTATTGCTGCAGTTTCTTTCCCTGTTTTCTTTGGGTTTGGGCTCAGATACCTGTTACGGTATTCCCTATATAATTATATTTTTATACTTTAGGAAAGCAGTATCCTGGCTAATGCTGTAGATGCTATGTTTTGCGTTGTTGACCCATCAATCCCCTGGAAATTCCGGGGGCTTAAACAGCAGAAAATAGTAGTGCAGCTCTTGGTGTGTAAGGGATGTTACAGTCTGGAGAGGGATGTCGGAGAACTTCCACCTTGAAAGGTAAAACTCCTGCAAAAGAAATCTTCAGTCAAGGATCAGATTCCCACCAGCAGTGTGATTTTACCATATCTTAATGCAAAAATTTTCATAGTTACTAAAGTCCCATTTTTTTTCCCTTTGGTCTAGTAGAATCAAAAAAAGCACAAGAACAGCTGACCCAGCATTTCTTCTGTTGAGTGATGTGGAAAGGGAAAAGAACCTTTAGTTTTGTCTTTAACTTGATTTGGTGGTTAACACTCTAAAATACCTAGTCAGCTGTAAATTTGGAAATGTTTCTATGGATAATGAACTGTTTCCATCACCTTCCCATTGTGCTATTTTGGGATGAAAATGCACTGCATTGTACAATACACACACAAAAAAATGATTTCTAAAATTCCTCCATAAGAATTACAACTAGATAAGAAAATCACAGCAATCTGCTTCCCAGCCTGACACACAAGACCTGTCTGCTGGTGAGATTGCAAAATATGCCATAAACTGAACTTACAGAATTAGCTTGGGCATTTTAATTTTCCCATGATGACAATTGCATTGCTTTTCTACCATGCTCTAGATTTCTTCCACTGTGTCTTTGTTAGGCACAATCTCTAGAGAACCACGATATAACACTTTTGCTTCTGTACACTTGTTGTTCCACTATGTGCCAGGTTCCGTATGGAAGTCCTGCCTTTGATTTATTAACTAGATTGGAGAGCAGGGAATTACTCATGATTCAAGAGAAAACAGAAAGGAATTCACATAATCTATGTATCCTTAATGCATCACAATGAACAACTTGAAATGACTATAATTCATTTCAGCACTCTGCTTTGAAAGATGCTGAGTATTGAGAGTCCAGACAGCACTGCTGAAAATGGCAGCAAGACCTCTGTGGCATGCTGATGATAAATGGGCATGTTTTCCTCCTCTGGGGTTTTCTCCAATGGTAGCCTGCAGATCAAAAACTTTGTTTAATCTGCCCTCTTTTCCAGGGTTGTTTTGCTCAGAAAGCACTACAGCAATTTGTCTTAAGACCTGCCATTTTCCGCAGGTGAGAGTCATCAGTCAGGTATCTTAACCATGCCCGATCCCAGAGCTTGGGATGGTCCTTCCCAAGACACTTCTAGCTCACAGTGAGTACCTTTGCCAAACTACTGCTGCCTCAGTGACCATCAGCTGCACACTGGAAGAAAGGAAAACAGAAACCACTGTGCTCCATTCTGCAACTCTATTTTCCCAGACAAATATCAAAGCTTGCTGGAGAAAGAGTGAGCAAAGAATTTTCCAAGATAAAATGCAAAAAAAGCTGTGAATGCTATCTAATTGTACAAAGACAAAATTAAAAAAAAAAAAAAAAGGCAATCAGTACAAAATGATTCATTCATCTGAAATGGGTCTCTTTATAAGATTTGTCTAATGAACAGTGCTGATGCCAGGGCAGTACACTCCAGACTGGCCTACACTAACATTTCAGAAGATCAGAAACTTTAGAAATTGTTTCCCTGCACCCATGCTTTTCTGTTGGTTATGCAGCAGAAGACACTCAAGGCCCATGGTGTGATGAACATGCCCTTCTTCTGTTCTTGAGAAACCCCGTGAAAATATAAAAGAGATCAGTTTTTTAAGGACAGAACAATCTTCCACTGGACCACATATATCCCATGAAAATGAGTGGCACAATCAACTATGTGAAGCAGACTATGTGATCATAAATGGCAAATTTGAATCTCTGGCATCTGATAATGTTAGGTTTGGGTTAAGTTTTCTTCTGTTCCTGTAGCGTGGTGTCCTAGGTGATAGTTTAATTGCATGTTGTTTGACTGATGTGATGCTGAGGGAGAGCACCTATTAGAGGAGTTCAGGTCCACAATAATATCTTGCTAGACTCCAATGTAGTTATTATTTCCTTTCAGCTCACTGCTGAGGAAACTGATAACTTTAAGTTCATCTGAATTCATCTCTACAAAGTCATTGAATGAGGTCTGCTATACATAGGAACCGACTAGATAAACTCAGCTATCAGCACGTATTGATGGTGAGACACAAGAGTAGCAATCCTTGGGCAGTTTTCCATCCCTCATACTGAAAGAAAAGTTTATGTTTGGTATATTGTCCAAGTGCAGAATAACATAAAAGTTTAGGAAAACCCTTTTTCGGTATGAAAATGGAAGCTCTGTTGACTTAGCATGATGACTTAGTGATGATGTCAGTTGTGATATGTACATAATCCTTATTTCAGATAGGAACAATAGAATGCACATTATGGCAGTAGGACAAAAAAGATCTTTTCTGATCTGAACAATTATTCTATGTCCAAAAATATTTGTGTAAAATCACCATTAAAAGTTCAAATATGAAGAAATTATTTTTAAGCAGAAAATATAGTGAAGTAGACTTGCCCAAGTGAAGAAAAAGTAATTCTGAACATCTTCCTTCATGTGAGTCTTTATTAATTTTTGTTATAAATCCATTTGATGGTATAATAACAACATTTTTAAATGGGAAAAAAAAGCATTTCACTTGAATTCTGAGGAAGACACTTCAACAATTTCAAATTCTGATTGCTATTTGTAAATAGAAAGTGTACTAAAATTGTCTCTTTCTTATGAAATTTTTGGTTTCAATGAGTCAAGTATGATGTCTGAATAACTAAGACCAATGACAGAACCCTTTGGGCATTGGCCCTTGGGCTTTGTGAGAGCTAGATACCAGTGGCACAGGGGACAAGGACAGCTCCTGGGCAAGAGGATGTTCTGCTCTTTATATGTAGGGACTAAGTCCCACATCAGGGAGTGGGGACACTGAATAACTGTCATGAGAAGAGACACCTTTCTCATGATAAATTACTATTCTTGTCACATACATGTTGTAACTACAGCCCTTGGGAAATCAGCACAACTGGCAGAGGCACAGTGCTAAGCAGGGCCTGCAGGGTTTGCCAGGGAGTTGCCAGTGCCAGCAACTCTGTGCACTGAAACAGCAGTGGGAGCTCCAGGGCTGCCCCAATCCTGCCCTGCCAAGTGCTGCAGCAGGAGCTAAAAGTGGTAGTGCACCTTTTTGTGAATTTGCTGCCCTCCCTTTTGCTCCGCAGAACAGATCCCTCTATGGATGAAAAGTCATCTCCCTGTGTCTCCCTTACCACATCCCACGGTCTCCAGTCTGGGTGAATACACCACAAAAGTGGTGACAAGGTGGCCTCCACATTACCCCACATGCACAAACTTGCCTCACTGATAACCTTGGGTTCTGGTTAAACAGTATTTCTTACGAAATGAAAATAAAAGGAGGAGGTAAGATCAAAACAGTTTGCACTTTCTATCTGGTTGTACATCTGTCTGAAGTTAAGCTAGGAAGGTATGCTGAGTTCAGCTCCAGCTGCTAAAAATACCTTGCATTCTAATATATTATGCCTTTGGTCTTTTTCCAACCCTGCAACATCCAGCCCAAGCTAGACAGCAGATCACAGCAGACAAAAAGAAATGGCTGGGGATTTTTCTTGCTTCTTGTCATTTCTGTACCTGGACACTGATAAATAGGCATATTTGCAAATGGGCACACGCTTCTGTTCTGAAGGGGACACATGTTTCTGAAGGAACTTTCTTTTTTTTCCCCCCTTCCTTCCCAGAATAAGAATTAGAAAACTCAGATCCCAGCTCTAAAATTAAGACAGATGTGCTTTTTTCTTCTATTCTTTCCCATGTGACTCCTTGAGGACTTTTTCTTCTCACGTAAGCTGAATACTGGGAAAAGATTCTTCACCCAGAGTGTGGTTGGGCACTGGAACAGTCTCCCGAGGGAAGTGGTCATGGCATCGAGCCTGACAGAGCTCAAGAAGTATTTGGACAATTCTCTCAGGCACAGGATGTAATTCTTGGGGTTATCCTGTTCCAGGCCAGGAGCTGGACTTTGATGATCATTGTGGGTCCCTTCCAAATCAGGGTGTTCTATGACTTTATGATTCTGTGAAACAGAGCACTTTGGAAAATACGATGGAGCTCCTCTTCCTTCTCCTCATTTGTGTGTGATTGGACCCAATTCTCATTCTTCAGACTCGGTCCTCAGGAAACAGGGACTGCTTGGCCTCTACTCCTGCTTCTGTATTCTCTGCATGTTTCACTCTAATTGATGCATGATATTGATAAGAGTTCTTTATTCTCACAGGCTAAAAGAAAAAGAATTTAGAAACACAATATGAAAAAATATCCATAAACCAGGGGTGGGAATGCTTGGGGGATTTCTTTTTTTGGATGCAAAAATAAAAAGTCATGTGAAAATATTGCATTCCCTACCAAAAGAGAGAAAAATCACAAAAACTTTTGCATTTGTTCTGAAGAGTACCACCTTTGTGCATGAGTTACTTGCCCTCCTGTTGACAGCAAAGATTACTATTTTCTTCACCAAAATCATCATGCGTCTTGGCCTTCTGCCTGACACAGGGGATCTACGACTTTCCATAGTTCTCACTTTCCTTTGCCAGGCTTCAAGTGATGTGTTTTCAATCTAAAGTGGGGATTGCATCAGCCTGCTCCTGGCTGCACATGTTGTTATGATCCGGTTTTAACCAAGAAGAGCAAAGAAAATTAAGTCTCTGTGTATAAAATGGAAAGAACTTTGGAAGTTCAAAATATACTCAAAAAACGTGATTAAAACAAACGAGGTTAAATGTTGGTGCCAAAAAAATGGATATATTTTATTTAATGGTAAAAGAGGCAAAGAGAAAGAAAAGAAAAGAAAAGAAAAGAAAAGAAAAGAAAAGAAAAGAAAAGAAAAGAAAAGAAAAGAAAAGAAAAGAAAAGAAAAGAAAAGAAAAGAAAAGAAAAGAAAAGAAAAGAAAAGAAAGAAAGAAAGAAAGAAAGAAAGAAAGAAAGAAAGAGAAAGAAAAAGAAAGAAAGAAATAGAGAAAGAGGTGTGCGTGGGGGCTCGGGAGACAGGGAGAGCGTGACAGGGGTCAGGTGGAAGCATATCACCCTTCTGGGGGTCCCAACAACATCTCGTTGCTCCCCTCCATCCGGTCTTCTTGGTGGTGAGGGTCCCTCGCTGCCACGCTGGAAAGTACAAAATCCAGTGGATTAATACACGTTTGGGCCAGGTGGGAACACCCAGGTGCCTCCCTTGCAGGGGCCAGTCTGGCGCTGTCCCTTGCAACACTGAGGATCTGTCGCATCATCTGCAGTGCTCTGGTGCAGGGTCTGGGGACCCTGGGGGTGGCCTTTGATGGGCCTTGACACCCCCTCTGCTGTGGATAAGCTTTCCCCGGGATGGAGGGGCCCCAGGGCTGAGCTGCTGTGCGCAGAGGAGGATGGGCGCTCACCGCGCCTCTCACCAGAGGCTTTTTCCCTACACGCCCAAAGTCTCTCTCCCGCCACCCTCTGGTGCGAGGGTCTGCGTGAAGCCTGGCAGCTGATAGCCCTGGGGCTGCGGTCTCCACTCCAAAGGTGTTAGGCTTGATCCTTCTTTGAATGTATTTTCTCTCCCCAGACCTGAGATTGCTGTATCTTGTCTCCATCAGCGAGCGGTCCAGGGCCCAGTCAGAAGGCCTGTTCAGGGTGTGGTGGTCTTCTCTGCAGCTTTTGTAATACAGTTTTGCTATAATAGGCCAAAGTCTTTCATGATAATGTTTAAGTCATAAACTATAATATTCCAGTCTCTGACACATGTGCCCCATGTTAATGCTTGTGAGCATCTGCTCTGAAACAGACTGAGAAAAAGAAAACAAAATCCTGTTAACCGTAGTAATCTTTGTCATATGTGCCCTTTAAATGGTTTTGGGGCTGAAAGTTCCATAGCATTTCAGGTAAATAACAGGCTCATCATCAGAGGGAAGAAGAAGATGAAGGGGAAGCAGAAGCGGAAGGAAGGGGAATAGAGAAGGGTAGTGAAATAGCAAGCTTAATTTAATCATGGTGGTGTTACTGAAGTGAATTTCCTTGTGGTTTTCTTCTTGTTTGTGCACAGCTACACAGAAAGAAAAGGCAGCAGAAGTATGTGCTATCTAAAGCCCCTTTTTATTGCCAACAATAAAGGTAACTCTGGGCTGGGAGCATGAGAAGGACTCCATGTTACAACTCTGTATTACAACTACTTACCTATTTGTTTTTACAATTTACAGAGCCTACTGGCTTTGGCCATGGTATCACTTGTTACCAAGCACACGCCCCCAACTGTGCAAGGGACAGCACAAACATGCACACGTAATGACTGTTATCTGAGTCTACATAAGTTGTTCATAACTTTCTTTCAGAACTCTCTTCATAAGTCTTTCCTTACTCATAGGCTTTGAAAACACCATTCTAATTCCAGCAGAAGTGGAGAAAAACATTGTTTTTAGTATCTAGTAAAGGCTAAATCAGCATTTGCAGAGTGAATATGCTATGTCTGCAAGGCAGTTGGGATGAAATATGAAGCCAAGATCTGACCATAGCAAAAAAAAGAAAAGTTTAAGTAAAAGGGAAGAGAAAAGGGAACAGAAAAGGCCAAGGAAGCAATAGAAAGCAAAGGAAGATGGCAAAGGTAATTGCCCTTCTTTCAGCTGGGACAGACTTCACTTTCTTCTTAGTACTGGCAGAGTGCTGTAGTTCTGGATTTAGTATCAGAATAATGTTGGTAATGCACACGTGTTTTGACTGTTGCTAGGTAGTGCTTACCCTAAATCAAGGACTTTTCAGCTTCTCATGGTCTGCTAATGAGGAGCTGCAGAAAAAGCTGGGAATAGCTGGGTCAGCTGATGTGATCTGGCCAAGGAGCTGTTCCATACCATAGAACTTCATGCCCCAGTATACAAACTGGGGGGAGTCACCAAAAGCGGGCCTGTTGTGGTTCGGGGATGGGCATTGGTCTGCAGGTGGTGAACAATTGTATTGCGCATCACTTGCTTCTCTTAGTGTCTGTTACTTTCTTTCCCTCTCCTTATTATTGCTATTGTTGTTGTTGCTGTTATTATTATTGGCATTATTAGTATTATTAGTAAATTATTATTATAATTATTATTATTATTATTATTATTATTGCTATTATGTTTTGTTTAACTTCTTACATTATTTTTATCTCAACCCACGTGGTTTATTTTTTCTTTCTAGTTCTCCTCCTCATCAGATGGGGGAATGTGGGGAGGAGTGAATGAGCAACTGCATGATACTTGGCTGCTAGTTGGGGATAAACCGTGACAGTCCTTTTTGGCACCTAATGTGGGGTTTAAAGGGTGGAAATAATAATAGATCTGGCCACAGTGTGTTAAAGCAGATTTTTTATAAGTTTAATAGGCTCTAGTCATCATTATATGTGATTTGCTCTCAGTGGGTCTGTGCATGTCCTCAGACACTCATTATGTAGTATCATTCTTGCTGTATGTGTTCCAGGTCGTGATGTTTATTCTCCATAGAGCTTGGACTAAGGTTGTAATTCTTGTGGTTTTTGCAGTACTGGCTTATTATATGGAGAATGAGATGCCTCCTCAGCAATGTCACTGACAACACAAAGCTGGGAGGAGTGGCCGATACCCCAGAGGGTTGTGCAGCCCTTCAGAAGGACCTCGACAGGCTGGAGAGATGGGCAGAGAGGAACCTTCTGAGATTCAGCAAAGGCAAATGCAGGATCCTGCTCCTGGGGAGGAACAACCCCAGGCCCCAGCACAGGCTGGGGGTGACCTGCTGGAAAGCAGCTCTGTGGAGAAGGAGCTGGGGGTTCCGGTGGACAACAAGCTCTCCATGAGCCAGCAGTGCCCTGGTGGCCTTGCAGGCCTGTGGTACCCTGGGCTGCATTCAGAAGAGAGTTCCCAGCATGTCAAGGGAGGTGATCCTGCCCCTCTCCTCAGCCCTGGTGAGGCCTCACCTGGAATACTGTGTCCAGTTCTGAGCTCCTCAGTAAAAGAGAGATATGGAGCTCCTGAAGCAGGTCCAGCAGAGGACTATGAAGGTGATTAAGGGACTCTTATGAGGAAAGGCTAAGAGAATTGGGCATGTTCAGCCTCAAAAAGAAGTGACCGAGAGGGGACCTCATCGATGTCTATGAGTATCTGAAGAGAGGATGTTGAGAGGATGGATCCAGGCTCTGCTCAGTGGTACCAAGAGATAGGACAAAAGGCAACAGGCAGAAACTGATGTATAGGAAGTTTCACCTGACCCTGAGGAAAAATTTCTTCACTGTGCAGTTGACTGCACACTGGAACAGTCTGCCCAAAGGTTGTGGAGTCTCCCTCACTGGAGATACTTAAGAGTCACCTGGACACAGTCCTGTGCCATGTGCTCTAGAATGGTCCTGCATGAGCAGGGAGGTTGGACCAGATGATCGCACCGGTGGTCTCTTCTATCATTACCCATTCTGTGATTCCGTGATAGCACAGAATCGCGGGTAGAAAACTTAATGTGGTCTGCTCTGTGTATTCAGCATTGCCGTCCCCTCCGTACTTCGGGAGCCATCTAGTGGGAATTACCCATAATTACACCTTTTAAATCCACTTCCGGGAGCCGATTTACAGGACGAATCCCTTCGAAAAACTACCCTTCCCTTTTCCTTCCTTCCTTCC